>JZKD02S1679538.1:1246597-1287093 GCA_000966675.3 Picea glauca
ATGAAACTGAAAATTGAACTTGTCTAAGGTACCATAACCACCTAAGAGTTCCAAACATGCAAAATATTGTATTTAATGTAAGAGGGGCATTTCCATCGTGATCATCTTAACTATCATCGGCATTATATGACCATAACCTAGTTCATGCATAAGTGAAGTCATTTAATATTAGTAACCCCACCCTAAAATGTTTCTAATGTCAATGATAAAAGCACCACTAAGACATCATCAATATACTAGCAAACACCAAAACCTACTTGGCATAAACCCCAATAAACCCTTAATTTTAAAGATTCCCACAAGATTGCTCAAAAATAAAATTTTATTTATTTTTCCCATAAATAAATTTTTAATTTTTTTTTAAATAAATAGTTGTCATTGCAATTGTGACGACAACAAAATTTCTACGACAAAATTGCTATATAAACCAAGAAAGTTTCATGTCTCTATATACCATGAGGGCGTCGTAATTGCGACAACAATAAAAATCATGCCATGAATTTGCTATATCAACCATGAAAAGTTGTCGTCTCAATTGCAACGCACTCTAGAATTGCTACGATGAATTTTCTGTATAAACCATGGAAAGTTGTCGTCGCAATTGCGATGCCCTATAGGAATACTACGATGAATTTTCTATATAAACCACAAAAGTTTTCTGTTGCTATATACCTTATGGGAATTGCAACTGCGATGACAATACAAACCATGCGATGAATTTGCTATAGAAACAATGAAACGTTGTCGTCACAATTGCGACGCATAATAGAAATTCTGCGATGAAAATGCTATATAAACCACAAAAAGTTGTCGTTGCAATATACCATGTGGTCGTCGCAATAGCGAGGAACAGTTGGTTTTACTTAGTTTGCCTATATTTTCATATTGGCGATGATATTTATTTTTTTATCGCAGTTGTGATTAGTTCCCTATGATTGTCGCTCTTGCGATGTTAATTCAAGTTCGTCAAAATTGCCACGTCACATGAAATGATGTTTGAGAGACTCAATATTAGCTACAATATCCACGACATAGTATCGCAAGAGCATCGAAATAACCGTCGCAAAATGATCCAAATTTGCCAGTGACTCAACAAACTTCCGCTAACCATAATATCATAAGGGCATGGCTTAACTCCACTGCCACTGCCCAAAGTTTTGGTTTCAACATGGCAGGTCTATGGGGGTATCCCTGTCTGTGGGTGCTACCCGCCGACCAGGAGAAAATGTTATATGACCAACGACCGAAAACCATGGGACAAAGATCAGTCATTGGCACCTACCACATGGCCACATGAATTCCACATGAATAGGAGCTTGGAAAAAAGGGGCACACCCATATTAGCTGGAAACTGGGTTTTCCACTTTAGAAAATGGATTTTTAATAATTTTAGGCATGTTTTAATGGGATTTTGCCGATTTTTTGAGG
This sequence comes from Picea glauca, assembly GCA_000966675.3. NCBI lineage: Eukaryota > Viridiplantae > Streptophyta > Pinopsida > Pinales > Pinaceae > Picea > Picea glauca. Next base: position 1,248,026 of record JZKD02S1679538.1, read on the forward strand.
ATCTGGAGCCCAAAAAGAGGTCATATCTTGGGGAGAAGTTGAATTTGATTCCCAACTCAAATGTTATATAAACAAGCCTCTTTTTCCATGAGAACAAGGTTGAAAAATTCATTTTTATGCAAGGAGTTTGGAGAACAAGTCACTTTATGCAAAAAAGCTTTAAGGAGAGCCAAAATTTGGAGGCCATTTCTAGGAGCTAGAGGAATCCTTTTTTAGTGTCTTCTTTTGCATCATATTTCTGAGGTCGAATAGAACAACATACTAGTTTTTAATCTTTTTGATGCAATTTTTATGTAGATTTTGAGCATTGAATATTAATAAAGAATCCTCCCCCAATGAAGACAAAGGCTCAGATATGTACACAAATTTTCTGAACTCCATTATCAAGTTTTGGTGTTATGGTTTGTTGTAATTATTTTTCATTTGTTGTTTTGAATTCTTTATATGGATGCAACTTCTTTCATTAAGAATCTTCTCTTTATTATTAAGTCTTAACTGGGAAATTTACACATGCAAAATACTTAACCAAGTCATTTAAAATATCATTTCGGATTAAGTGGTATCATAGAAGGTTGACATTTGGTTGTTTTTGAGTAGGCATGATTACCGGGTAAAAGTTAAGGTATGGTGAAAAAGAGCTTGTAAAAGGATATTCTGAGATTGGATCGAGAAAAAGAACATCTCAAACTGATAAGACGACATCTGAAGAAGGAATTTCTCAACAAGAAAGAGAATTTCAAAGAACTTTCTTTTCCATGTCAGAGATGGTAAAAGTAATGTATGAAGATTACTTGGAACAAAAGATACCTGTTCAAGGGGAATCTTCAAAGAAAGACAAAAGTGAAGAGGGAGAAAACCCTCCTTCACCTCCTCCTTCACCTCCATATTCTTCTTCTTCAAGTACAAGTTCAAGTTCTACTTATACTGCTATGTCTGCAAGAAAACATCATCATTCCCATAAACATAAGCCCGACATGCCATTACTTAAACTTGATGTGAAATTCGAGTTTCCCATGTATAATGGATAATTCAATGCTAAGAAGATTGATAATTAGGTCAGAAAAATGGAGGTATATTGCAGTGTGTAACAAATCAATGATGAGCCAACCATGATCAAATCAACATCGCTTCATCTTGTAGGCACAACACTCATCTGGTGGCAGAGTAAGTTGCGACATGGTACTCAAAAATTTTGTAATGTATTTCCATCATGGAAAGATTTTATTTTTTCACTTAGAAAACAATTCTATCCATTGGGGTATAAGGAGAAGACTTTAATTGAATGGAAAATTCTCAAATTAAGGAAAGGAAAATCGATGCAAGAATACACAGATTAATTTCATAATATGGATTTGATGTTAAATATTCCATTACATACACAAGAAAATATGATGAAGTATATAGGAGGTTTTCCTGATCATATTCGTAATATTGTGTTTATGTTTTGACCTACTAATCTTTATGAGGTTTCTATTCAAGTGACATATATTGAAGCAGAAAAAAATGGTTGGTGTATTAGGGGAATCATCTTCAAAGAAAGAATTCAAAGGAAAAGGGAACGTGAAGAAATAAAACTCGATCAGAGTAGAGGAAGAGAAGCTCTCTTGCAAACATTTCAATAAAGAAGGGCATGATGAAGAGAATTGTTGGCAATTGCACCCAGAGAAGATATTGAAATGGTTCAAAGAGAAGAAAGGGAGGCAACAAGTTGCAACAACAACACAACCAATAGACTTGCGGTCAGATTCAAGTGATCAAACTAAAGTTAGATCAGTTGGTTTGTTAGGTAAAATTGCTGATGATTTTGATTCAAGAAGTAAATTGTTTCATATAATAGTCATTATGAAACATACCAAGATTGACACTTTGTTAGATAATAGATCTCAAGCTAATTTAATTTAAGAAGAAGTGGTTAAGTTTTAGGGACCTAACCCCTCATGTAGGTAGAATAATATATTTCCATGTAATAAAGGTCAATATTAATACGACCTATCAATAAGGAAGAATAAGTCTAATGTAAGAAGACCTATTAGAAGCTTCTGCTTCTAGAAGGATCTTCCTCCAGATGGTTCTTTTGATAGACATATTTAGTATAAATATGATTCAAGGGTATGAGAAATTTTGTCTTGGATATTATTGTAATAGAGCTCTGCTCTGCTGGAGGTTGCCCCCTCGAAGAGGAAAGTGAACATTTCTCTCAGTAATCAAAGTGCTCTTTCTGGTGTTCTTCTGGTATCATTTTGGTATTATTGTGGTGTTGTTCTGATTATATTGTTGTTCATCTTCCATTTCTAGATATTTATTTCTATTCTGCATATTTTTTTATATATGGAATATTACAAGTGGTATCAGAGCACCTTCCTCAACACAAAATTGTGGGTTAATTTTTTCCAGGGTAGAGATGTATTCCGACGTCTTTAAGCTACAAAGATTTGTCATTATGCGCATAAACCCATGGTCGAGGATTCATACACACAGGAAATACAAGTGGTACTTGAGAACACATTTATTGGCCACCCTTGTAACCCTTGTTGGTACCCCTTCGAGTGGTAGCGCATCAGACAAAACTTGTATACAGATCTAACTATATATATTGAAGCCCTCCATAGATAAATTGATCGGCCACCTAACTGCTATAGTGTCACCAAGAAAAACACTCGGGAAGATACTCTCTAGTACCTAGGTAGTCAGGTAGTATGGCTAAGGGCACGGTCTAGCCTCCTTAGTTGGTGCCCTGAGATATTCGGACGAGTACTACTGTTGGAACCTGCACGTATATCAAAGAGATATAGCACAGGGAAAACCCTTGTCTATAGAACCCTTGAATACCTAGCCCTTGGGATGGAAACAAAAATAGAACATACGAGATCTATTGCGACACAATTGTGTCTCCTGCATTTGAGTTGCGAAATTTCGACACATTTCTTCCTGTTAACCATTTGGGCATCTCATCACTACAATTTTCTTCAGTTCGGAGTATAACTCGGCAAGAGTAAAAAAAAAAAAAATGTATGGATCTTGTTGGCACCATTATTTGAGACCTATTCCGTTGGATTTCTCTCTTCTCCCTTATTGCAGTCATACCTATCATTTTTCAACAAATTTTTTTCTTGTGGACCCGAACCCCTTCCAACACCCATATTTCATATTTACCCTATTGGATTCCACTCATCACCCTAATCGTTGTGATACACTTCACCATAACCTATTTTTTGTGTGGTCCCACCTTCCCCATTTTGTGTTCCCTCATCATCATGGCCCATGCCCATAGCCAAGACTTGGAAGCTCACTTCATTACCTTGCACTCTAATTTCACAGAAACCCAACAATAAGTGAGACAACTTAGTGCCAATATTTCCACCATCAATCAAAGGACGCATTCCTCCATAGCTGCCCCAATCTTGGAAATCAAAGACGAGCTCAAACAAGACATTACTACCCATCTTGAATTTTTCACTACGATGAACTACACCAAGCTGCATATCGCTGCATATCTTCCCGTATCTGACCTCCCTTTGCATATAGAAGGTGAAACTTCCTCTCATTCCTATAATTTTCAGCCCCATCACTTTTAGTTTGACCTACGCCTTCCACGTGTGGATGTAACCAAATTTGATGGATCAGATCCCACTAGCTGGGTAACTCAAATGGAACACTATTTTTCTTTGTATGAAATTACATATGAGTTTTCCAAACTCTGGTATGGTGTTCTCCATCTAGATCAAGAATGTTGGAAATGGTGGCAATGGAGAAAAAATGCCCGCCGAGGGTATGTGGCTTGGACACACTTTTTGGTAGATCTTTATGAATGATTTGACACTGACACCAACCATTTAGGTTGTTTGAAAAAGTTGAAACAATCTGGCAGAGTGGAAGAATTTATAGCTTCTTTTGAGTGACTGGATTTTCGGACAGAGGGCATGTCTGATGCTTTTTTTTCGAGAATTTTTTATTAGTGGCCTCAAGGATGATATTTGTTCCCATGCCCTCATGGCTTGGCCTCAGAGTTGGGTGGAGGTTACTAAAAGAGGAACTCAGACACGAGCTCAAATAAGAAATTACTACTCAACTTGAATGTGTCGCTACGACGCTCTGCGCTAAGGTGTATATCCCTGCAGATCCTCCCTTATCTACCTTACCTTTTCACACCGAAGGTGAAACTTCTTCTCATTTCTAGAATTTTCAGCCCCATCACTTTCAGCGTCACCTACACCTTCTGCATGTGGATGTGACCAAATTTGATGGCTCGAATCCCATTGGTTGGGTAACTCAAATGGAACATTATTTCTCTTTGTATGGAATTACAGATGAGTTGGCCAAACTTCGGTATGGTGTTTTCCATCTAGATCAAGAATGTTGACAATGGTGGCAATGGAGAAAAAATGCCCGCCAAGGGTATGTGTCTTGGACACACTTTGTGGCAGAGATTTATGAATTCTTTGACACTGACACCAACCATTTAGTTCATTTGACAAAGTTGAAACAATATGGCATAGTGGAAGACTTTATAGCTGTTTTTGAGCGACTGTATTTTCATATAGAGGGCATGTTTGATGCTTTTTTTCAAAAATGTTTTATCAGTGGCCTCAAGGATGAGATTCATGCTCATGTCCTCATGGCTCGGCCTCAGAGTTAGGTGGATGCTACTAAAAGAGATAAGGAAGCATGACATGTTGTCTCTTCTCAAAACCGCAAACCCTCCTTTATTCCTCGTACTAAACCAGTCACTCCCACTCCTCCTTCTACTCCACTAAAGATCTAGAAATTGACCAGGGCCAAAATGGTTGAACACCAACTCAAAGGCCTTTGTTATAATTATGATGACAAATATTTTCTGGGACAAAAGTGTAAGGAACAAAAGCGTTTTATGGCCATCTTGGAGGATGTTTCAGAAGAGTATGTTTAGGCTCCCCTTGTGTCTGTGTCACCTGAACCCACTGGCATAACCCCTCCCTTAGACCCTCCTGAAGTAGAATTGGTCATTTCCCTAAATTCTCTCACTGGCTTCTCTTCTCCCCAAACCCTCAAGCTAATTGGTTACATCAAGCATAGGAAGTTCATCATTCTTGTTGATAGTGGAAGAACCCATAATTTTATTCATCGCTGCATTGCCCAAGAAACTAATTGTTATATCTGTGCAGTCAATAATTTCCAAATCATGATTGCTAATGGTGGGTCCATGAAATGTGGAGGGTATTGTGAAAATGTGTGTCTCCAAATTGGTGACTACCATATGAAATATCATATGTTTTCTATTGACATGGGAGCTTGTGACATTGTGTTGGGTGCATAATGGATAAGGACTTTGGGTTCCATTCTCATGGATTTTAAGGAATTAACCATGCAATTCGACTAGGAGGGACAACGATATAAGTTCCAAGGAATCACCATAAGTTCCACAAAGATCATTAGTTCCCATCGCATGGAAAAGATGCCCAAAAAAGGTCATTCTAGAATTATTGCCCAACTCCATGCCATCCAAGCCACTGAGACACCCTCTATGTCGCAAGACCTCCAATCCATCCTCTCTAAACATCAAGTGGGTTTTTCCACTCCCCAGGAACTCCCTCCTTCCTATGGTGTTCATGATCATTCCATTCCACTTAACCCATGAATCCTTCCTCCCAATATTCGTCTCTATCGTCACTCATTTTCCCCAAAAAATGAAATTGAGAAAATGGTTCAAGAACTGCTCGACGCAGGTGTTATCCACCCTAGTACGAGCCCCTACTCTTCTCCTGTGGTCATGGTCCTTAATAAAGAAGGTTCTTGGTGCATGTGTCCTGACTTTCGTGCCCTAAAAAAACTCACCATTAAAGACAAATTTCCCATTCCTGTCATTGATGACCTTTTGGATGAATTGAGTGGCGCCCAATTTTTTACTAAACTTGATCTTTATTTGGGCTACCACCAGATCTGTATGAAAGAGGTAGACATTCCTAAGACTACCTTTAGAACTCATGAGGGCCACTATGAGTTTTTGGTCATGCCCTTTGGATTATGTAATGCTCCCTCCACTTTCCAATGCCTCATGAATCATGTCTTCCATCCCTTTCTCCGTCATTTTGTGTTAGTATTCTTTGATGATATCCTCATCTATAGAAAAAACTGGACAAGCCATATTTCTCATGTGGATCAAGTTCTCCATCTACTCTCTCACCACCAAATTTTCCTCAAATAATCTAAATGTGCTTTTGGTGCCTTGGAAGTAGAGTACTTGGGTCATCTTGTGGGAAAGGCCGGTGTCAGGGTAGATCCTAAAAAGATTGAAGCTATGCAAGATTGGCCTCACCCAAATACTCTCAAAATATTGCGGGGATTTCTAGGTTTAACAGGTTATTATCACAAGTTTGTTAAGAATTATGGAAATATTGTGGAACCTCTCACTGCCCTCCTTAAAAATAATTCTTTCACTTGGACTTCAACAACTGCTCAGGCTTTTCAAACCTTGAAGATGACCATGTGCACCATTCCAGTCCTAGCCCTTCCTGATTTCACAAAGACCTTTGTCCTGGAATGTGATGCTTCCGGGAAAGGAATTGGCAATGTCCTTATGCAAGAGGGTTTCCCTTTGGCTTTTACCAACAAACAAGTGTCCGAGAGAAATTTGGGAAAATCAATCTATGAAAAGGAAATGTTGGCTATTTTGCATGCCATGGATCTTTGGTGCCCTTATCTATTGGGGGAACGCTTCCAAATTAAGACAGATCATCAAAGCCTTAAGTATTTTCTAGAACAATGCCTTTCCTCCCCCGAGCAACAAAAATGGGTGACTAAGCTCTTTGGATATGATTATGAGATCATTTATAAGAAAGAAAAAGGTAATGTGGTTGTTGATGCACTTTCCCAAAAATATGAAGATGAAGGGTCCCTTTTTTCTCTCTCCTTCATTGTCCCAGATTGGCTCCAAGCTGCTCTCCAGGAATGGCTACATGATCCCAAAAGTTCACATCTAATACAACAGTTGCAGTCCAATTCTCCAGTTTCCCCAGGGTACTCTTGGTTCAATGAGAAGCTTCGATACAAAGATCATTTGTATTTAAGTAAAAAATCAAAAATTAAATCCACAATACTTTCTAAGCTTCATGCTACACCCACAATCAGACACTCCGGGTTTACCAAAACCTATGACTGGGTCAAATGTTCTTTTTTCTTGGATGGTATGAAATAGGACATTCGTAATTATGTGGTTGAATGTTATGTGTGTCAACACAATAAGGGATAAACATTCAAATATTTAGGCACACTCCAATCACTTCTGATTCCACTTGCTATTTGGTGGGATATCGCTATGGATTTTATTGTCGGCTTACCTAAATTAGGAAATAAATCAATCATTATAGTGGTAGTTGATCATCTTTCCAAGTATGCTCATTTCTATTCTCTTCAACACCCATTTACAACATCCATTATGGCTCAACTTTTCATGGATCATGTCTTCAAGCTTAATGGCATGCCGCATTCTATTGTTTTTGATCACGACCCAAATTTCACCAACAATTTTTGGCAAGAATATTTCAAGCTACAAAGCACTCAATTGCATCTCAACACAACTTATCATCCCCAGACTGATGGCCAAACTGAAGTTTTCAAAAAAAAATTGGAAACATATTTGAGGTGTTTTGCATCGAAAAGGAAACATCAGTGGGATCAATGGTTACCACTAGTTGAATGGTGGTACAACACTTCGTACCATACAACTACCCGCATGACTCCTTTTGAAGCGGTATATGGACAAAATCCACCTTTAGTTCTCTCATATTTTCTAGGTGTCTTGAAGGTCCAGACGATTGATCAAATGCTTATAGTTCAAGAGGCTATTCTTCATACCCTCAAAAATAATTTGGTCATGGCCCAAAATCGCATGAAGAAACAAGCAGATCAAGGTCGATTTGAACGTCAATTTGCATAAGGGGATCATGTGTTTCTTCGACTGCAACCTTACAAGAAAATTTCCCTTATGGATGACCAGTGTCAGAAACTGACGCCCAAACAGGTGGACTATCAGTTAGCTTTTCCCAGTCATTCTAAGCTCCATCCTATTTTTCATGTTTCCTGCTTAAAGAAGGTGATTGGAACTAAGTGCCAAATCCAAACCACCCTTATCCAGTTGGACGAAGAAGGATCAATTTGGATACAACCACAAGAAGTTTTGGACCAACATGAGCATTGTCTACGTCAATGAACCATCAAGGAATTGTTAGTCCAATGGAAAGATACAACTCTAGCAGATGCCACTTGGGAAACAACTACCATTCTGCAACAATTTCCCCATCTCAAGCCTTGAGGACAAGGTTGTTTTTAAGGGGGAGGGAATTTTAGGGACCTAACCCCTCACATAGGTATAATAATATATTTCCATGTAATAAAGGTCAATATTAATAAGGCCTAGCAATAAGGAAGAATAAGTCAAGTGTAAGAAGACCTAATAGAAGCTTCCGTTTCTAGAAGGATATTCCTCTAGATGGTTCTTTTGATAGGCATATTTAGTATAAATAGGAGTCGAGGGTATGAAAACTTTTGTCTTGGATATTATTGTAATAGAGCTCTGCTCTGTTGGAGGTTTCCCCCTCGAAGAGGCAAGTGAACATTTCTCTCAGTAATCAAAGTGCTCTCTCTAGTGTTCTTCTGGTATCATTTTGGTATTATTGTGGTGTTGTTCTGATTATATTGTTGTTCATAAGCCATTTTGAGCTATTTATTTATGTTCTGCATACTTTTTTATATATGGAATATTACATTAAGCAATCGGGATTGAAAACTAACTTACATCACAAACCCTACTCACTAAATTGAATAAGAAAAAATCACAAATTTCCCACAACAAAGCAATGTGTCATAAAGTTTGCAATTACATCTAAGTTTGTATATGAGGTAACATGTGATGTGGTACCACTAGAAGCATGTGGAATGGTCTTGGGTAGCCCTTATTTATATGATCGCAAAGCAATCTTCTTCAGAGAACATAATCAATATCACTTAATTAAAGAAGATACAATATGTTGTGCATGCTCATCATATAAAAGGGAATCAATCTCTTTTTACAATGGAACAATTAAAGAAGGAAACTTATGCAAGAAATACACCTATGATTGTACCAAATGAAGCAGTTTATCTTAAGAAAGAAATTAAAATGGTCGTAGCATGTAGATCTAGCCATACTTTTCTTCAAGATGAGTTTTTGTCATGCAAACCTATAAATAAGAACAAACACATTCATTCATTCTCAGTCATGTTTATCATGTTGTTATCGCTGCTAATTTTTTCTACATGGATAGTAGTGAATTCAGAAGGATGTGAATGAATTAAGATGGCTAACAATATGTGTTCAATTATCATGGTTGTTTTGCAATTGATTATGATGTGACAGGTGCAGAGGACATATTTGATAGACAAAGGAAAAGTGGGGAGGCCTATCTCGTACTTAATGTCTGATTAATATCATTTTGGAGGACCAAAAGGTCTTAGTGGGGAGGTATGATCCAAAATGGATCTGAAAAGGCCAAAAATTCAAAGTTCTTGGATTCAAAAGAAACTAGCACCATCGCATAGTGCTCATCCTGCCAATTACAGTAGTATATTTGTTTTCAAAAATGGACTCTGTATGGAAAAGATATCGCGTTTTGAAGTTTTCTCCAAACAGGGAAAAATTCAAAGGTTAAAGTCAATAGTCCGTACTACTGACGTTAGTAGTACAGAACACACGTGGTAGAATATTTCAACATGACATGATGTTGACGTGATAGCACCAGAGGCTGATACGTGTCATCCATATTTGGAGTTTTCAGGTGTTGATGTAGTAGGTGACTAGATTGTATGAATTGACATGTGGAAATCCATACAATGACATGGCCCAGTGACAGCTTGCCACATGGTAGTATGGATGGCAGGCTGGCAGTGATGTGGCTGACAGGTGGCAGGCTCTGGTGGTGACACATGTTAGTACGGTCATGAGATGGCGTTGATTGTGCAACTGACAGAGTCATTGACATGGAAGTCCACTTGGAAACTGACATGGCTTAGGCCAATGAAATGCTGACATGTGGCCCAATCACATGGTTCCACATGTCACCCTGGATTGGGCCAATATGGGATGATTCAAAATTTGTTTCGATCTTCGTCGATCTCAAACCCCTGACCTCCGACATAGGCAACGACTCAACATACTTCTGCTAACCATAAGGTCTAAAGGGTGTGGCTTAACTCCACTATCACTACCCAAAGTTTTGGTTTCAATGTGGCAGGTCTATGGGGGTAGCCCGGCCGATGGGGGCTACCCTCTGACCAAGGAGGAATGTTATGCGACCAACGACCATAAACCATGTGCCAAAGATTAGTCTTTATCACCTAGCGCGTGGCCACATGGATTCCACATGAAAAAGAGCTTGAAGAAAATAAGTGCACCTATATTTGCTGGAAAGTGGGTTTTCCACTTTAGAAAGTGGATTTTTAATAATTTTAAGCCCGTTTTAATGGGATTTTGCCCATTTTTTTGAGGATTTGGAGCCTAAAAAGAGGCCAAATCTTCGGGAGAAGTTGGGATCTGATCCCCAACTCAGATGTTATATAAAAAAACCTATTTTTCCATGAGAACAAGGTTGAAAAAGCCATTTTTATGCAGGTATTTTGGAGAACAAGTCAGTTTATGCATAAAAACCTTAAGGAGAACCAAACTTTGGAGGTCAATTCTGGGAGATAGAGGAAACCTTTTTCAGTGTTGTCTTTTGCATAAGATTTCTAAGGTCAAACAAAACAGTGTGAGACTAGTTTGTAATCTTTTTGATTCAATTTTGATGTATATTTTGACCATTGAAGATTAATAAAGAAGCCTCCCTCACTGAAGACAAAGGCAAATTTTCTGAACTCCATTATCAAGTTTTGGCGTTATGGTTTGTTGTCATTATTATTCATTTTATGTTCTTAATTCTTTATATGGATGAAACTTATTTCATTAAGCCTCTTCTCTTAACTATTAAGTCTTTACTAGTAAATTTACACATGAAAAATACTTAACCAAGTCATTTAAAAGATCATTTCAGATAAAATTACTACATAATATTTAAGTAATTATAGATAACATAAAGTTGAAAGAGATGAAAATAAAATACCCATAATTATTCAAAAGATATTTCTTCAAAAGGGATAACTAAGAAAACATTTACCAATAATAACAACAATCTATTCAATTGTGAAAGATAAATGAACAACAATTGAAATTCTTACTAGATGATTAAGACATTTAAATAGTAATAGAATAATCAGTGACAAAGAATAGAGGTATAGATATTCCTCAACAAACACAAATTTATTGACTCTAATAATAATTTCTTGAAATTAGCTTTGAAATAATTCTTCGCTATAATTCTTGCAAAACATTGACTCCGAGCCCAAAATCCCTTTCTTTGAGGTCAATTCCATTATTTATAACTTGAAATTACAACTTAAAATAGAATAAAGCCAAAAAACCAGAAAAAGAAAAGCTTGCATGTTGTCATGACAATGACAAACAAGTATATTGGACGGATGCATTCTTAACATCATACTAGACCCATAGTTCAAACAGTTCTTCACATGATCGAAGGTACAAAAAAACATATTGATCCATGATGAACCTCAAGTTCTCTCTCTTAGTTTTGAATCAATGAGTATATATTTCTATTTTTGGAAGTAGCAATTCCATCTTGGTAACCATCTTCACTTCTCTAACGATGTATTTCTGTTGAAACACACACTGACACTGAGAGGGGGGGATGAATCAATGTCTAGAACTTTTGGCTACTTTTCACACTTTCGTAGATTAACTAAATTAAATGAATAAGATATATGCAGTTCAATTAATTATTCATAAACATGTATAACACAAACTATATGAAGTATATAAAATATCATTCTTTTATTTATTTAACTTGAATGAATACAAATAAAATCAATCCTTTAATATCTTCAACTTCAACTGAATATGAGAGATCCAACTCTCTGATACAAGACCCAACTTGTAGTTCTTATATCCAACTGAGAAATGGGGAATAAAAAACTCATAACAAGACCCGACTTTTTTATCTTATATCCAACTGATATGTGAGGAATCCAATCCTCATGACAAGACTCAGCTTGTAAACATGCACCAACTTGATAGAATGAACTTTCATTCAATCCATTATATATCTGTATATATATTTATATCCACCAAGAAACTCTTATTCCCTTCATATTCCTTTACTTCTATAATCTTCCAAAGGGTGCCACTTTGAAGCAATGTGTCCTTTTGGAATGAAACATTGCACCCCTTCATTTAATTAACAAAAATGGTAACTTTTATTAATTGATTTTCATACACAAATTTATACAACAATTTTTGTATGAATATTCTGGAGTGATGGAAACAAATTTTAAAATTATATGACATGGGTTTTTAAAGAACATGCCCAATTAGCTGACACACAATAAATTTACCCATAAAGTGTGTGAAGTGGCTGGTACAGGTGGTTCTTTGAAGGAAACTTGCCCAGATTTTCCTTTCGACGTCGGATGCCAAATCGACTTCAGTACATATTACCTTTTCGTGAATGTCTCAGTTGACCTCCACATATCTCCTTTATTTGTGATTATTTAAACTCAACTTGTAAAAATTTTACTTGATGGTTATATTAAAATCAGTTCCCTATCATCTGCTAGTCACTAAAGATTTGAATTGGTCTCAACCTTTTTTGTATTTGCTTCCTCATTTAATCGACAAACATCTTTTTGGTCAACTCAACTAGGGGAAATTTTGACTTGAGTATTTCAATTCTAGTCAACCCATCTTGCTTTAGCCTCAAATTGACTTGTATTTAAGTTTTCTTCGACTTTGACCTTTAGGTTATTTATTTCTTAGACTGACTTGACTTAGAAGAAAACTGACTTGAGAAATTTGACTTTGGTCATCTCGCCTTGCTTTGGCTAACTTGTATTTCCCAACTCAATTTTCCTTCGACTTCGACATTCAGTTGTTTGTCTTGTCTTTGACTCATATTGAAATTGATCGACTTGTCTTCTCCAACTTTCGTCAATCTGCAGGCTTGTAGTCGGTCGACTTGTCTTCGACTCATCTTGTAGTCAATTGAGTTCCAGATAGTCGACCTTATTGTTGTTTGAATTGACTTGAATTGTGACTCAATGATGTCAATGCTTCCTCACCAAACATCCACCATTGACATTATGTCTCATCTCTGGACTCTTCTTTAATTAATATTTTCCGAATCACTTTTAATGAACTATTTTCCGAATCACTTTTAATGAACTATGTCTTATTAACTTCTTTATCACTATTTTCTGAATCACTTTTAATCAACTATGTCTTATTAACTTCTTTATTTGTGATTTGTATCGATCCATATTGGATTATCCATTTACCCTTTTTATCTGGACAATTTCTTCTTTTGTGCATGGATGTTAATGACACAATCTCAACCTTATACAATATAGGATGAGTGTATCAAGCTCCTACAATTTATTAGTCAATATTATCTTTCTACTAATATTCAAGTCACCTTCATAACCTTATGTACAATATTTACAATGCTTGACATTCAAGTCACCTTCATAACATTGTTTCCAATATTGACAATGCTTGACATTCAAGTCACCTTCATAACAATATGTCCAATATTGACAATGCTTCTCAAACTAATAAATCAATGATACTTCACCTATTTATCAAGGTTGACATCAATGAAAACCAAACTGCCAACAATACCCCCCTTTGTTATTGATGGCAACCTTAGTAAACCAATCTTACTTCCCTTGTGAAATGTATTTTGTATTTTGATTCCTTTGAGCTGACCTTGTTTTACTCTTTATCTCTCCCCCTTTGACAACAATGACAAAGGGAATATTTTCTCTTCGCCCCCTGAGTTGATGCTCCCCCTGAGGTGATGCTCCTCCTATCTTTGTCCCATTTATTTTGGACTTTATTTTTATTGTTTATCTCTCCTCTTTTGACATAAATGACAAATGAAATAAAAATTTTACTGCTTTTCTCCCCCTGTGAATGTGCCAGCTGTTATCTCAATCTCTTGGTATTTTTTTGTTCAAATAAGGTTTTACTATCTTCTCCCTTGTCATAACAGACAAGGGTGTGAAGATTACTGATATTCTCGTTCTATTTCTTCTTCTTTAGAAATTATTCTTCATTGAACTTGTTCCTATTCATACGCAAAGCTCTAAATTTCACATTCCTTATTAGAAGTTTCATCCATCAATTTTTTGTTATCAATTTCTTCATTTTTAGGTGCACGATCTTCATCATATTTCTTTCTTTCTGCTTCATATTTTCTTCTCCATATCTTTCCATAAGGCACTCTGTTTAATGAACTTTTATTTTCTAGATTTTTCCTTTGAGATTTATCCTCTCTTATTTTCTTCCAAAGTTCATTAGATTGACTTCCTGACTTGTACGGATTATTTTTCATGGTTTGTCTTCCTAATTTCTTGTAGTCTTGGGATTTGTGCCCAAACTTATCACAGTTGTAGCATCTCATGGTATGACAAAACTTTGTTGTGTGTCCAACATAATTGCATCTCCGACATCTCGTTAAGTTATTAGACCTTCCTGAATTTTTCTTTTCAGGACTCTTTCATTCCAATGCTTTGTGACCAAAGTTTTTATAAGAAAAGCAATAACCATTGAAGGTGTTTACATACTCGAGTTTGTTGTGACATGAGAAGTCTTCCTTTTGATATGTTTCTTGTTTTTTACTTTTATAACTTCCTCCTTTAACAAAGTTCATGGTTTGTATTTGGTTTGTGTTTGCACTTTTTCCTTGTGAGGAGGATAATCCTTTCTAATGTTTGTGAATGGTGTTCCACTTGCCACCTTCTTCTTTCTTATTGTACCCAAGACTAGTTTTTTCATCGGTTGGTCTTTGAATGTTCCAAATCTTATCCAGGATGGTTGAGTTGTTCTGGAATTTTACAGTTGCTTTTGTATTTTCATTCTTCTTTTTGAGGTTTATAACTTCCAATTCCAACACGTGACATGTTTCTTCCTTTTTAGTCAATTGGATATTCAAGTCTTCTTCTATTTCCTTAGCTTCTTCAACATGAGTCTTTAGACTGATGACTATTTCTTCTGTCTCATCCAATACTTCTGTGCATTTATTGTTTTTTTCATGTCTTTAACTCTTTTATTTATTTTGTTAGATCAACAACTTCAGTCTTCAATCTTTTGATTTCTTCCTTGTTTTCTAGCTGAATCCTTTTGAGGTTGATGACTTCCAATTCCAGCGTGTGGCACGATTCTTCTTTTTTAGTCAACTGGATCTTCAGGGTTTCTTCACTTTCTTTAGCTTCTTCAAGTTGGGTCTTTAGATTATTGATCATTTCTTTTGTTTCTTCTAATTCTTCTGTGCATTTATTGAGTGTGTCATATGCCTTCAACTCATTCATTTCTTTTGTTAGATCAGCAAATTCAGTCTTTAATCTATTGATCTCTTCTTCTTTGTCTTTTAGATGAATCTTTTGTTCTTGCTCTTCATGGTTGTTAGATTGATCTAAATTTTGTAGTAGCAACATATCTTTATTTTGAAGTTTCTCCAACTCATCTAGAGTGCACATACTTGTGTATTCGAGATTGTCAACAACCTCCACAGGAAATTCAATATATATACCATTTCCTGGTTCCATACGAATATCTTCTAATGCATATATAACATCGGTCTTAAGATTCAATATTTTTTCTTCATTAATGACTGAGGTATGCATCAATTCCTTGATGGAGTTGTCTTCTTCATTGATGACTAGGGATTGCATTAATTCCTTGTTTGAGTTGTGTTCTTATTTGATGACTGGGGATTGCATCAATTACTTGTTTGAGTTGTCTTCTTTATTGATGACTATGGATTGCATCAATTTATTGTTTGAGTTGTCTTCTTTATTGATGACTGGGGATTGAATCAATTCCTTGATGATATTTTCTTCTTTTTCTGTGTTTTGTACTTTACTCTGATAATAACTCTCTAGTTGGAGCCATAATACTTTAGCAAAGGTGTAGTGTCTCATATTTTCTTTGTCGGTCTGACATTTCATTATGGATTGCTTTTAATCCCATTGAATTGTTTCTCTTTGCTTATTTTGTAGCTTTGCATTTTTTCTTTGAGGTAGTCGAGTACCAAGGTTTAGATTCTACTGAGTCCCAAACACCATATCCTCTTGACTTTAGATACCATTTCATTTTTTCCCTCCATGAAGAGTAGTTTGTTCCATCAGGTAATGGAGCTTCATTTGTGGAGAGAGCCATTTGTCCACCCATTTCTTCAAAATCTACCTTCCATGTTTAAACTATGCTGAAGGCACTTGCTATGATACCAATTGTTGAAACACACACTGACACTAAGAGGGGGTGAATCAATGTCTAGAACTTTTGTCTACTTTTCACACTTTCATAGATTAACTAAATTAATTGAATAAGATATATGCAGTTCAATTAATTATTCATAAACATGTATAACACAAATTGTATGAAGTAGATAAAATATTATTCTTTTATTTATTTAACTTGAATGAATACAAATAAAATCAATCCTTTAATATCTTCAACTTCAATTGAGTATGAGAGATCCAACTCTTTAATACAAGATCCAACTTGTAGTTCTCATATCCAACTGAGAAATGAGGAATCCAAACCTCATAACAAGGCTCAGATTCCTGATCTTAGATCCAACTGATATGTGAAGAATCCAATCCTCATGATAAGACTGAGCTTGTAAACATGCACCAACCCGATAGAATGAACTTTCATTCAATCCATTATATATATCCACCAATAAACTCTTCTTCCCTTCATATTTCTTTACTTATATAGTCCTCCAAAGGATGTCACTTTGAAACAAATTTTCTTTTTGGAATGAAACATTGAACCTCTTCATTTAATTAACACAAATGTTAACTTTTATTAATTTATTTTTGTACACCAATTTAGACAATGATTTTTGTATGAAGATTCTGGAGTGATGGAAAATAATTATAAAATTATATGACATGGGTTTTTACAGAACATGCTCAATTAGCCGACCTGTGAGAAATTTCCCAAAAACATGTGCAAGGTGGCCGATACAGGTGGTTCTTTGAAGGAAACTTGCCTAGATTTTCCTTTCGTCGTTGAATGCCATATCGACTTTAGTACATATTAACTTTTCGTGAATGTCTAAATCAACCTCCACATATCTCCTTTGTTGGTGATTATTTAAACTCAACTTGTAAACATTTTACTTGGTGGTTATTGTTAGTCCCGAAAGTTGCACTTTACTATGAGAGGGAAAGCTAGGTCATCATCAAGTTATTGCAATGGTATTTTATAAAGGTTTTGAATAGGATTTAGAAATGGTTGAATTTTGGCTCAAGGATACAATAAATATATAAGGCTCAATGTAAAAAGGAAAATAAACATCTCACTGGCTTAGTAAATGACAAACAATTGGATAAATCAGATGGTAAAAAGTAAATAAAGAAATAAATATATATGAGTATTCAATTTGTCCACTCACACATAGATTTCTCATTCCCAAATATCATTAAGAAATAAGAACATGGTACTTGAAAGCAACAATTAGTTATGAACAATTTAAACAATAAAAATTTCACTGTATTACTCACAACCAAGATATCATATTCTTAGAAACAGATAAAAATGCATTCAAGTAAGAAAGAGAAGAAGATAATAACATGAAAATAATTTTTGACCATCAAAATGCCTTTTCCATTTAGTGCCAATATGAAAATATTGTCTTTTCTTCACAGAGGAGTATTTACAAAAAATAACCCTTGATTCCCCAACTGATCGACCATCTTTTAGTCCTTTCAATGTCTTTTTAAACACAAAAATCATTCCTGAAGATCCTATTTTCATATTACAGTTTTAGACAGGATATTATCAAATAGCTATTTTCTAGGAGAGAAATCTTCATACGAATATTTCTAATGCCTATGATGTAGTCTTCCTTAACCACTAATTCGAATATAGACTAGATGACAATTTGATGAAGCTTTCCAAATCCCACAAAAAGAGGAATAAAACTGATGCTAAGTTGGTTCACCTGAGATGAAAAAAATATGTTTGAACAAAATATTGTTAACCAAAATGCTCAGCGTCATTATCTTGGTAATAGCTTCGAGCAATTCAAAAACTATGGAAGGATTTCTTTGGGCTTTCATTGTATGATAATTGCAGAAGCTCTGGTATCCCTCTTTTTTAGTTTAGTTGTCAACACCACATTATGCCAATACAATCTTATGTTTGACTCTCTCACCTCCTTTAATAGGGCCTTTTGATCTTTCCTATTCCTTTTGAGTTCCTGTATCTTTTCCTATTGTTTTGCATTCCATTTCTCTAGAAAGGACTTTTCTTGCCTCAACTTCCTAATAATACCCTGCAACTCTTTTAATCTATCCTTATCTTTTCTTGTTTCCATCCTGAACTCTGGATGTTCTTCTACTGGAGAAGTTAGGTTCAAATCTATGGAGGCTCTAGGTTTCCTTAATTTAATTTCATATTTTGAGGACAACCTGGTGCTAAGATCCTCTTCTTCAGTGCTTTTTGATTCTTTGGTTTCTGGAACATCCTGTAGCTGGTTTATTTCTGGAAAGGAATCATTTTTCTCATCATCAATTATATATGTTCCTTTGAGTGTGGATTCAGTGACTGAAACTAACTTTGTGGTTTCCTTAGTTATAGGTCTCCTTGAATATTGTGCAATTTGTTTTCCTTTCTCATGTTTTTTCCTCCGTTCTTCATATTTCTCCTTTAACCTATGTGAAGAATATGTAAGGGTTTGTCTTTCAACCTCCTTCATGATGTCTTCTGAATTTTATTCAATAATAATAAGGTTTTCCTTCTTGATAGAAGGATGAAACATAGCCTTTGATTTCAACCTAAATTTGTTTGCAGCCCTAGTAGTAGTTATTTTAGGGTATTTAGATACAAGTTCCTTTTTCTTGCTCATTTTCTTACTGTTTGCAACCTTTTTTCTAGTAGACTGTTTCTTCTGCTTGGTTGGTGTTTTGATTGGGTTTGCAGTATAGTCTTCAGGTTCACCAGGTTCCTCCTTGATGTCTGGATCAGTTTGGACATCAATCTCTTTATCAAGTTTAAGTTTTTTTCCTCGACCTTTAGTGATCTTCTCATTAGGTCTACCTCTAGGAAAATATTCAATTGCATGTTGTGTCTGCAATTTCCTCTTACTAGCACGAGTCACCCTGGTTGCAGGGGAACTTTCTTTCACAAAAGCATTAGTGGCTTGAGAGGCCTTTTTACCTTTTCCAGGTTTCTTTTCCCTAGCAGTTTTGGACTTAGGTTCCTGTTATTTAGGTTTTAGTGACTAAATTAACCAGTCTAAAGACCTTTGACCCTAACTTAAAGCAAAGATTACCAATGTTTTAATCAACCCTTGGTGAAAAATACTTTTCTTTGCTGTTGCAAGATGTGTCTAAATTCTCTTAGACATATTAGATAAGATTTTCAATAAGAAATAGGGAAGATTGAGAGGATAGTCACCATTCACATGGATTAATAATCTAATGTGATAAAGGTGAACTATATAAAAATGTCCCTCATAGGTGATGTACCTTTGAGTGATCAAAAGGGCGGTGTGCCATTCTTTCCTCACCCAACTGTGTGGGATTCCTTGGCTTTAATTGGGGTTTTGTCTTTCTGGAATAAAAAATGGGTTAACAAGCTCCATTACTAATTTTTATTTCTTCCACCATCTCTCTCCATATACTGGTAACCTGAATGCTTTTGCTATGGAATTCTCTGTCACGTGCATGAGGATTTTACCCACAAGTGTTTCAAAACCATCGAAATTATGTGAAAAGATAATGGAAATCTACTCATCGTGACCCTTAAATGTTGAGAAGAAATCGAACCAGCCTGCATCTTTAAAATTTTGTGCCATCTGAGGAAAAGCTTCAAGTGATTCAGTCCCCTATGGATTTAACCTAGTTATCTACTTGCTCTTCTTTGGTGCCATGACACTGATAAGACTCTGCTGAATATTTTTGAGAATGTTTAGGATTCGATCACCAACTTTTGAAAATTTTTGAAGTCTAGGAGCTATCCTTTTGCCTGTAGATCATGCATGAAATAACATACACACTAAAAATAGATAGATCGTTATTTCAAATAGTGATATTAATGATAATCGATAATGGTGATTTGATATCAGACTGGCGCGTACAACCTGATACTTCAAATGAGATATCATCACTGAAAACATGACCTGTTATAGATCATAACGAGATATGTAGATCTTATGACAATAAATTTGAATGTTTTTACATGATTTTGGGAATATGGTGCATGAAAAACTATAATTACTCATGGCGCTGCAAGAATAGTGTTATTCTTGTAGAATTCTTTCCACTTTGGAAAATTTGAAATTTTAAACAAGGGAAAAGGACATACGATGTGATGGAAAGAATCTATCATATCATATCCTAACTTATAATTACTTAAAAATATTTAAAATGTGCAGAAAAATAATGGAAGCAAACTTTCAAGCCAAGAAAGAGAAAAAACAAAGTTTAAGAAAGAAGCATGAAAAAGGTGTAGAACAAGGATTAAGGATATCCAACAGTCAAAAAGAAAGTTAAGGACTAATAATTATATTAAAATCGGTTCCCTTTCATATGCTAGTCACTAAATATTTGACTTGCTCTCACCCTTTTTCATATTTTCTTCCTCATTCGACCGAAAAACATCTTTTTGGTCGACTCAAGTAGGGGAAATTTTGACTTGAGTATTTTAATTCTAGTCAACCCATATTGCTTCAATCTCAACCCGACTTGTATTTAAGTTTGCTTCGACTTTGAACTTTAGGTTACTTCTTTCTTAGACTGGCTTGACTTGGAAGAAAACTGACTTGAGAAATTCGAATTTGGTCATCTCGACTTGCTTTGACCAACTTGTATTTCCCGACTCAATTTTCCTTCAACTTCGACCTTCAGTTGGTCGACCTGTCTTCGAATCGTCTTGAAATCGATAAACTTGTCTTCTCCAAATTTCTTCAATCTACAGGATTGCAGTCGGTTGACTTGTCTTCGACTCGTCTTATAGTCGATTGAATTCTAGATAGTCGGCCTTATTGTTGTTTGAATCGACTCGAATTGTGACTCTATGGTTTCAATGCCTCCTCACCAAACATCCACCATTGACATTTTGTCTCATCTTTGGACTCTTATTCAATTGATATTTTTTGAATAAATTTTAATGAATTATGTATTATTAACTTTTGTTGGCCCTTGGTTATGGAAGTATGCGAAGATCAAGGAAAACAAAAGGGAGAATGAAAACTTTGCGGAAGACATAGTGGTTGTTACTAGGTCGAAGTGAGCAAAAGAGAAGAAAAGATGGAGCGAAGAAAGCCATTGGAAGAGGAGATTGAGGATGAAAGATCAGCAAGAAATAAGGATCATGGATAACTCAGCAAGTGGAAAAATCCACCATTAGATACTTTGGAGCACCGCGCGAGAAGGAAGGAAAGACAAGCTGACGAAGCTCTAAAAATGCGGGTCAAGTTGACCTAGGGTTTAGACACCTAGGTTTTGGTATCTAGGGTTTTGGACACCTATGTTTCAGCCTAAGGATGTCGGTGAGCTACTGTAATGTATAAATAAAGGTCATGATGACCTAATTTGGGTTGGTACGGTATTATTGGGCATAGTTGTATTGATGATTAAAAGTGATTATTGCTGTGTGAGAGAGAAGTGCTAAGTGTGAGAGCCTTCTGGTATTGTAAGATCTTTAGCTGGGTGCGAAGATCGATCTTGCAGCTGGGTGCACAGGAAGGGGAGAGAAAGAGAGGAGAAGAAATAATATCTACTAGATAAGAGCATAGACAAGAGCTGCATGCTTTACCTTAATATATTATAACACAGTTTTGTGGATGTAGCCCTAGAGAAAGGGTGAACCACGTATATTTTGTGTTGTGTGTGATTGGTATTTTATCTCTACCATTGATATATTTTTTTAGATATGATAAGTAGATGTGCAGAATAGATCTAAGCTATAAGTGATATATGAACGCTGTGTTGTTCTTGTGTTAGATCCACTTGATCTTCCCTTTGGTTGTAGACATCTCTGTCCAACAACCCCCTCATAACTACTTCGGGTGAGACTGCATCTGCTTCACACGTGTTGCCGAAAGGGCTAGTAGTTAGGGCTTGTTGGTGCGCTCTTGGAGATAAACCTTGGGTCTACCCCTGTGCCAACAAATGGTTTCATTGCCGGGACATGAATATTCTTGAGGGAATGTCAAGGTGGTTCCCATCAAAGATGGAGATTCAAAAGTGGATAGAGGATCAAGAAAAGGACTTCGCTGAAGCCCAGAACAAGAACCCTAATCTTAGTACAAAGGACTGGTTGGAGAAATATATCTTCATTGATATACACAAAATTTTCTTTGGGGGAATCCATCAGGAGCTATACAAGTGGCTAGCTGGATTAGTAGATACCCAGTTCGAGATCTGATCTAGACCTCCTGTGGTTTGGACATCGGAGCTGATCAAGAAGGTCAAAAGAGTTGATAACATCGTGTCATGAGCAGTAGATCACTAGTTTGATAGCACCATTGGAGGGTACATCACAGAGTTTGATGTTGATAGAGTAGATTCATACAACCAAGCTGCTCGATATTTCTTTAACGAAATTAGAGGAAAATTTTTATAATTCCTGAAGTTGAGACTCAAGATGCTATTGCATGAGAAGAACATATTGAAGATACAATAGATTGGTCAGATCTAGAAAGGCTAATGTTCAAGAATTCATACAACGACAATGACACAGAAGCTGGACATATGTGCAGTGGGAGAGTGTTCCAATAAG
Organism: Picea glauca; assembly: GCA_000966675.3. Classification (NCBI taxonomy): domain Eukaryota; kingdom Viridiplantae; phylum Streptophyta; class Pinopsida; order Pinales; family Pinaceae; genus Picea; species Picea glauca. The sequence goes on from JZKD02S1679538.1 coordinate 1,270,881, forward strand.
TTCACCTTGCAAACCTGTTTAAGTAGAACTATGAGGAGGAGGGTTTATACAGAGGAGAAGAGGAAGATATGACAGACGGGGAGCATTCAGAACATGCTGGGACAGAGGAAGGGAAAGCTAAAGAGCTTTGCTGGGGAGAACCTGAAACCTCATAAACTACATCGACCATCGAAGTAAGTACTGCTATCCCTCCTGTTGATTCAATAGTATTAAGAAACTAGAGTAATCCTAGTCACCAGAGTGTCCATAGAACTATCAATAGTAGTCTACCACATATTCAGTTAGGAACCCTAGGAAGATCTATGGAAGATGAGATGAGGTTTCCTATCTTTAGAGGATATGGATCTGAATATCCTGATCAACACTGGTTCCTATGTGAAGTTGTATGGAATATTAAAAATGTCACCGACGAAGCTATCAAAAAAACCCAGTTTAGTACCACTCTAAGGGATCGCGCACTGAGCTGGTACATGAATCTTGTTCAAGGAATTGCACAACCTAAGCCACTGAATCAGATTAATAATGCGTTGATTCCAGAGTTCAAGAAACCCAAGTTGAAGTCGTAGTGTATTACAAAATTTAAAGAGATCAAGCATAAGGTTGTCGAACCTGTTTGGGAATTTGATCAGAGATTCAAAACCTTAATAGGCCGATTGACTTTTCAGATCCCAGATGAATAGAACAAAGAATGGTTCATTTCTTCCCTCTTACCACACATTAGAGTCCCTCTTATGAAACATAATATTTATTTGCAGTCTGAGGTGCTGGAGATCGCCATGAAGTTAGATTCAGCCCCTATGGGATAATCCAGCTCAGGTATGAGTCATATCTTGAGTCAGCTAACTAGTTTGTCTCTATAGGTTGAAGATATGAAGAAAAAAAAATGGGAAAAGATAAAAAAGAAGACATCTGGTGTGTCACATGTAGATCATAAGGACATGACAAGGAACATTGTCCCCTATTCAATGAATACTTGGCTTTTCGAGCTCCGAGCCCTTTGAAGAAAGCCACCTTACCTTGGTGTGAGGTATGCAGAAACAAACATCACTCTGGTGAGTGCTACTACATGCAAAAGTATGTTTAGACACCTACAAATTTGTACTGTACATTCTGTAAGTCTGTAGGACATGATGATAGGGATTGTAGGGCTTACAATCTCATTCATTAAAGGTTGAGAGACATATATAATATTCAAGGAGAAGTAAAACACAAAGGAAACACTATAAAATATAACTCTCCTGGGAGAGGCAACTTCAATCCTCGTGGTGGATTCAGAGGAAGAGAACAAGGAGGAGGAATGGGTCGAGGCTAAGGACATATCATCTGTTATAACTATGCACAACTAGGACACCTTGTAAGGGATTGCCAGAACCCTTGTACTACTTGCAGCTATTGTAGCTCATTTGAACATGTTATAGAAGATTTCCCTATGTTTCTATCTAAGCTTCAAGAAAGAGGAGGACCTCAACAGAACCCACAAGTGCAACTGATATATGCTAAGACTTGCGGAGAAGACCCTAGAGCGGTTGTTATAACTAGAGGAGGCATTGTTACAGGAGAAGACAGACTGACCTAGGGGAAGAATATAGAAGATTCAGGAATCAGGAAAGCTACAGAGAAGACACAAATATTTGATGCAAAGAAAGAAAGACAAATGTTCGAGGAGGAAATAAAAGAATTTAGAGGAGACCAAGGTTCCTCATCGAAGACCAGACTAGAATTAAGAGAGTATGGAATGCCTCTGGAATTTGATCAGTCTGCTTCACCAAAAGAAGGAAAAGAGGTAAGCAAGCTCATGGAATTTTTATATACTTATATTAAGTTGATTCAGGATGAGAGCGTTGTACAAGAGTTACAAAATTTAATCAGGCAATATGAGCTAGGAAAGATAGACCCCTTACTAAATAGGTTAGTACACCAAATTGGTAAGAAGAGAAGGACAAATAAGGAATTACATTTGAATGCTCAAATAGGAGATTATGTAGTCCTCAACTTAGGGTCGGAGGTCAATGCCATGACGAAGAAAACCTGGGAACTGATGGGAAAACCAAAGTTTATCTATTATCCTATCAGGCTTAGGATGGCCAACCAGCAAGTTGTAAGCCCTTTTGGTGGATTATAACATGTCCCTATGGACATCGACGGAGTAAGAACGTTTGTAGATTTTGAGGTAATTGAAATAGTTGATGATAGTTGTCCTTACCCCATGCTGTTAGGAATCGACTGGGCTTTCAATAATTCCACTGTGGTTGATTTAAAGAAAAGGCATATGAATTTTGAAAGAGATGACCTTAGGGTCATTACACCAATAGATCCAGATGAAGGTCAACAATACACAGAGCCCATCAGAGAAGAATACCACACATTCGAACTGGAAAACATATACAAATTAACATCCAGACAACAAGATTACATTAATCCTACAACCGATGGGAACTTAAGCTCACGAAGTGATAGTGCATGCTCATCAGACTTAGAAGAAGCACTGGAGAATTGGTAGAATAAAATGTATGAAGTATCTACAAGAAGATGTGCTAGACTAACCAGAGAAGTTTGCTGGATCAACACAACAGTAAGTAACTTACCCACTATTGATGGTCTAAATCCTTTAGAAACCTTCTTGTCAAACTTTGAAGAGAGTGTACCAATGCAACGAAGACTATTGGTAATGGATGAGGCCTTGAGAGAAACCCCAATAAGATGGATGGCGGGGGGCACACAAAAGTAACATTACAGATTGGGTACAATGTCGTATCTTGATGACAACGCGGTTCTCAACACAAGTGGAAGGATGAAAAGTTCGATACACAGGTCGAAGCTGCCCAAAGGACCATGTTTGAAGTTGTGAAGAGGCCTGAAGTGACATTCTGCAAGAACAGTGGGTGCAAAAATTCATTAATACACTGGACACCACCCCTATCAACTGGTACCTTCAAGCAGAGATGGGCCTCATCACTATGGATTGGGAAGGTATGATTCTGAATTTTGTAACTATCTTCTTATTTGAAATCCAATTTCCTTTAGTAGATCAAGCATTAAATATTGTGAGACATAAAGTATTGAAGGAGGCATCTAGCCTTCCTTTGGAACAATAAGAGGACGAATGGACTGCGCCTCTCCAGAAACTACAAGGTTGTTACAAATCAATATTGATGAAGACGATGATTCGAGGAAGGTGAACATCGCAGAAACAAAAGGCCAGAGAGATGTAGAAGGACTAAGAGTTGAGTTACCATTTATTGGACAACCAATCAATATTAATAAGGTCAATATTAGAACAAAACAAACCCCGAAGCTTGCTAATATCAAAGATTATTGGGATGTTGCTACAATTGACAAAATTACAGAGTTACTGCATGAATATTAGGACTTGTTTCCAACCAAGTTCACTGATATGAAGGGAATTAAAGGGCCTATGGGAGAGATAAGGATTCCTTTGAAGCCAGATGCAAGATCAGTCAAATAGATACCTTACAGACTGAACCCTAAATATAAGGAAAAAGTGAACATTGAGCTTGACAGAATGCTAGAAGAAGGGATTATAGAACCCGTCGAAGAGTCAGAGTGGATTAGCCCTATGGTGGTACAAGACAAGAATATAGGAGAGATCAGGATATGTGTAGATATCAGAAAGATGAATGATGCATGTTTACATTACCCCTTCCCTACACCATTCATTGACGAAGTGTTAGATAATGTGGGAGGACAGGAAGTATATTCTTTTACAGATGGATATTCAGGATACCATCATATCCAGATTTCCAAGGAAGATCGCCACAAGACCACATTTGCAACATAATGGGGATCCTACCACTATACAGTGATGCTATTTGGATTAAATAATTCCCCAACCATCTTTTCCAGGGTGGTGGTCGAAGCATTCAAGGAATTTTTGCATAAATTTTAGAAGCATATTTTGATGATTGGACTGTTTTTAGTTTATTGCAGAATCATATTGAATGTTTAAGAATAATGTTGGATAAATGTAGGCAATGTCAAATTGCCTTGAAACTGAAGAAATGTATTTTATTTTCACCATTTGGAGTTCTGTTAGGACATATTGTATGTAAGAAAGATTTGCTGGTAGATCCATCCAAGATTTCCATTATAGTTGATCTACCCCCTCCTACTTCAATCAAACAGCTACGCACTGCATTGGGACACACATGATACTACAAAAAATTCATTAAAGGATATGCTCAGATTACAACATCCATGGAGAAGCTGTTGAAGAAATATTTTCAGTTTAGTTGGACAAAATAATGCCAACAGAGCTTCGACACACTGAAACAAAAAATGGTTACTACGCCCATTCTGGTTTTCCTAGATTGGACCAAGGAGTTTCATGTGCATGTCGATGCATCTTCCATTGATTTAGGAGTTGTGTTAGCACAACCGAGAGAAGGAGATATTGACCACCCGTTATCCTTTTATAGTAGGAAGCTATCAACCACTGAGATTAATTACATCACCACTGAGTGAGAAGGGTTAGACATGGTATACACATTGCAGAAATTTCGCCACTACTTGTTCGGAGGACACTTTAAAATGTTTACTGATCACTCCGCACTGAAATACCTAGTCAACAAGCCAGTGTTGGGGGGGAAGGATATGCAGATGGCTTCTGCTATTTCAGGAATATGATTTTGAGATCATAGTAAATCTAGGGAGAATGAACAAAGGTCCTGACCACTTGTCAAGGTTGGAACATGGTGAAGAGATGACTAGTTTGGAGGATGCACTACTGGATGCACAACTACTGGCCATTAGAAATATTGATGACCAGTTCACAGAGATAGTCCATTTGTTGACAATAGGAATGGAACCTACTGAATATACAATTCCTCAGAAGAAACAACTAGTAGTGCACGTTGCAGACTTCTCACTTATAGTTGGACATCTATACAAGATGGGACCTGATGAGATATTGAGAAGGTGTGTTATGGAGGTAGAAAGACCATTGATCCTCATAGAAGCTCATGAAGGCATCGCAGGAGGACATTACGTAGGGAAAGAAACTACGCAGAAGGTTCTTAGAGCTGGCCTTTGGTGGCCTACCTTACACAGAGATGCTAAAGACTATTCCAGAGCCTGGAACATATGCCAAAGAGTTGGGAAACCATCCATAAGAGATGAAATTCCATTAGCCCCACAATTGACCCTAAAAGAATTTGAGAAATGGGTCATTGACTTCATTGGACCTATAAACCCACCAGGAAAGCGTACATGAGCAAGGTAAATAATTACAGCTACATACTACTTGACTAAATGGGTTGAAGTAAGAGAAGTTAAGGACTGTAGTGCAACTACAACTGTGTGCTTCATATTTGATGACATCATAACTAGGTTTGGATGCCCAAAGATCCTTATGAGTGATCAAGGTACATATTTCATCAATAAGAAAGTTGAAGCCTTGACTGAAGAATTTGCAGTCCACCATCAGAAGAGAACACCTTATCATCCACAAGCAAATGGGATAGTTGAAGCATTCAACAAGATCTTGGAGACAACGCTCATGAATATTTGAAGAGTGAATAGGGATGATTGGGATATAAGAGTACCAACAATACTTTGGGCCTATAGAACCACTTGCAAGAATCTAACAATGCACACCCCCTTCAAGTTGGTTTATGGTCTTGAAGCTGTTGTTCCAATGGAATATTTGGTACCAAGCCTAAGAATTGATGCCTTTACAGATATGGATGAACCTGGCGCTGTTCAAGAGAGGCTTTCATAGTTGGTTGAATTGGAGGAAGACAGATTTATTGTAGGATTCCATCAGAAGGTACATAAGGAAAGAGAGAAGGCCTACCATGACAGACACATCAGGAAAAAGGTATTTAAATAAGGTGATCTAGTACTGGTATATGACAACAAGTTCATAAAACATCCTGGGAAGTTCATAATGCATTGGCTAGGGCCATATCAGATCACTTATGTTACAGAGGGAGGATATTCACAATTGAAGACTCTAAATGGGGAGTGGAAGGAAGGTTTAGTGAATGGGAGCCAGTTGAAATTGTACTATGACAACCAGCTACCCCACAGTTCCTAGTAAACACAAGATGAAAAGGGTCTAGGTACTAGGTGCAATTGAAAATAGGTACTAGACATAGAAAAGACAGTATGCACAAGGAGGAAAATGAGGCATAAAGCAGGAAGTAGAGGTTGCACTGCACAGTTTGGAGTTGAAGTAAATCAGGAAGCTCAGATCTGAAGTGCCTCGGGATGAGTCACAGGTGAGTGTTGGGGGCTTGTTGGCCATTGGTTATGGAAGTATGCGAATATCAAGGAAGAAAAGGGAGAATGCGAACTTTGTGGAAGACACAGTGACTGTTACTGGGTCAAAGTGAGCAAAATAGAAGAAAATATGGAGTGAAGAAACCCATTGGGTGAGGATATTGAGGATGATAGATTAGCAAGAAAGAAGGATTGTGGATAACTCAACAAGTGGAAAAATCCACTGTTATATGCTTTGAAGCACCACATGAGAAGGAAGGAAAGACAAGCTGATGAAGCCCTGAAAACGTGGGTCAAGTTGACCTAGGGTTTAAACACCTAGGGTTTTGGTATATAGGGTTTTGGACACCTAGGTTTTGGCCTAAGGATGTTGGTGATCTACTGTAATGTATAAATAAAGGTCATGAGGAACTAGTTGGGTTGGTATGGTATTATTGGGTATAGTTGTATTGATGATTAAGAGTGATTATTGTTGTGTGAGAGAGAAGCACTAAGTGTGAGATCCTTCTGGTATTGTAAGATCTTCAGTTGGGTGCGAAGATCGATCCTGCAGTTGGGTGCGCAAGAAGGGGAGAGAAAGAGAGGAGAAAAAATAAGATATACTAGCTAAGAGCACAGACAAGAACTGTATGCTTTACCTTAATATATTATATCACAGTTCTATGGACGTAGCCTTAGAGAGAGGGTGAACCATGCATATTTTGTGTTGTGTGTGATTGGTATTTTATCTTTGTCATTGATATACTATGATTGCATTACTATTTTAGATTTGATAAGTAGATGTGCATAATAGATCTAAGATGATACGTGATATATGAATGCTGTGTTGTTCTTGTGTTAGATCCACTTGATCTTCCCTTTGGTTGTAGACATCTCTGTCCTCCAACCCCCTCATAACTTCTTCAGGTGAGACTACATCTTCTTCGCACATGTTGCCGAAAGGGATAGTAGTTAGGGCTTGTTGGTGCGCTCTTGGAGCTGAACGCTGGGTCTGCCCCTATGCCAACAACTTCTTTATTTGTGATTTGTATGGATCCATATTGGATTATCCATTTACCCTTTTTATCTCGACAATTTCTTCACATTTTCTTCTTTTGTGCATGGATATTAATGACACAATATCAACCTTATACAATATAGGATGAGTGTATCAAGCTCATACAATATATTAGTCAATATTATCTTTCTATTTATATTCAAGTCACCTTCATAACATTATGTCCAATATTGACAATGCTTGACATTCAAGTCACCTCCATAATATTATGTCCAATATTGACAATTCTTGACATTCAAGTCACCTTCATAACATTATGTCCAACCTTCATAACATTATGGCCAATATTGACAATGCTTGACATTGAAGTCACCTTCATAACAATATGTCCAATATTGACAATGCTTCTTAAACCAATCAATCAATGATACTTCACCTATTTATCAAGGTTGACATCAATGCCAACCAAATTGACAACAATTTCTACATGTGGTCATGACTTGATAAAATAATTTCTCTGACGTCTACTTATTGTTTATCATTGATATCCTTGAATTATTCTAGTACTTCATCAAGTGTCTGAAACTCTTTCGGTTGAATGAAATTGAAAAAAACATGTTTCCATCATGACTTTATTTATAGAGCCCCCAAAATTTGAGAAAATAACCCATTCATCATTTACATTGCCTTGAGATGGTGTGACATATTACCTTAAGTACCATACTACTCCTTTTATTATCACCATCTCATCCTCCATCAAAATCATGATATCATGGTCTTGTTCACCATGACCCTTCTAAATTTCTTCTATGTATTCAATTTGATACTATGTTTTGGACTACTTTGCATTCCATCTTAGAAATTATTTATGCATGATTTATAACTACAAATTTTCTTCTTGAATTTGTGCGACCTTAACCAGGAAATCACTTTTTAATTTTTCATGCTCCTTATCTATATCCAAAATTTCTTCCAAAAAGGAGGTAAGAACATATCATGATTCTTTGTAATATATTACTTTATTCCTAAGGGACTCAAGTTCCATTTTCATACCTTCAAACTCATGTTCATTGTCCATTTATTTGTCAATAGTAGCATGATATATAACTATATTGCAGTGGATAAAAAATCACTTACATTTTCCTTTTTAGTGTACAATATGAGCTCATCAAAAGTACATACTGCTCCCTCTCACCTAGGGGTAACTAGAGGAGAAAATTTTTCATGATCCACACCGCAGAAAGTGTTCCCATATATGATGACCAAAATTATCCATAGACCATAGCCCCTTAGATGCCTCTTCCTCATCATTGATCATCTCATTCACTTGATCAATAGTCTCATTTGATTATGGTGGTCCAACACATATCAGGTACATTAGCCATTGTTTCATATGAAGTGTTACATTTAATGTATTAGGAATTTAGGTTAAGATCATGGGTTGAAGTTATATAATCAATAATGATGCTTGGAAGTTATGTTTTTTTTCCTTGTTTCAACTTGGTGGCCATCATATGTATTCTATTCAAGTGTTTTCACTCTTAAGGAAAAAGGGGTACTACTAGGAGGCCTTGACAGGGGTAACATACCCGCTCCCTATCCATACTTAATTGTTTCCATCTATTTTCCTTTCATTGTCCTATGTTTTGGGAGTGGTTGTTACATGTACCCCCAAAATATTTGTACTTAATTATCCTATGAGAATAAGGAGCTTGAATGCTTGAGGTTGATGTATATGTAAAAAATAATGGAAATAACATGTTATAAATTCAAAATGAAAAAAAAATAGAGGGATATAAATGATAAATCGAAAGCAAACTTAGTTTTAGATCCACACCCTCGCTATGAATCCATTACCCAAAGTCATAATGCATTGAATGCATATCTAAATAAAGGGTTTAAGTGAATTATGTTGATGTAATATATGCATACACATGAAAAGGGGCTTGGAAAACAAAAATATGAAAATCAAAAGGCAAGATAGGGGTGGAAAGAAACATTGTCGAGGAAAGGGTAACTCAATGCATTAAGCACTTCCTTTACAAAGGCGCTTATGGAGATGAAAATCACACATCTCCTTTCATGTCTATGACACCGCCATGAAGTAAAACCCATGTCATAATATTCACTCACACTTACACTTTTATTGGTGTCTATGGATATACTCCTCTACTTGGGTACTGACACAACTAATAGGGTTCTATGATGGTCCTCCCATACTTAAACTTGGAAAATTGCATAGAGTCATAAACTAGTGTGAAGTTTGAAGAAGATACCTAATGTGAATCACATACATGACTTTTTCATTAGTATGCAACTCACTTTTTGTGATTCTAATGAATCATGTATCCATGATGGTTGGTCTCACTTAATTAACCAAGCCCATGCTTGATGATGATGCACCCTTTGACATGGTCCTTTGGAGGACATTGGTGGTGCTTCTCTTTCAGTTCATGGAGGAAATTATATCCTAGATGATGAGTGTTGAACCTTTTGATGACTTGGAATGCCTCCTGACACCCTTCAACATACCTTGGATGTTGGACGTTGGACTTGGGTGATAGGAAGTTTCACCATGAGCTTGACAGGTCACTTAGAGAGTAGGGATCCCCCACCATGGATGTTGCACTCCTTATAGGATGTTGAGGTTGATCTTGATGGAATTACCTTTTCTTTGATGACATCATCATTGAGAGAATGGATGTTGCACATGTGATGGGATGTCACACTTGAGGATGACGTGACACTTGTTGGATTTGACCTATCACTTCAGATGATGAGTCGATACCTTTGGATGTGACTTTCTTGATGAGAAGGCATGACCTTGAATGATACTTTGCACCTTTTGCGGAGAGACGTGAATTTTGGAGCCTTTGTAGCCCATTTGGAGATGATGTCACCCTTATTGAGCCTTCTACACTCACATGTGTGAGGTTTTTGGGGGACATTTTTATATTTTATTTTTGTATCACTATCTCAGAGGCATTTTTGGGGATCATTCCAGACCTATCCACCTTGTATCATGGATATATTATGTTTTTATGGGATTTTATTGTATATTAGATAAATGAGGGAAAGGACTTTGTTTATTTATATAACTAGAGGAATTGATCCCTCATTTAATCATTATTGCAACTTGTGGAGGACTACTACTAGTTGTGTCTTCTCTATTTGTCTTTTGTCGATGGATGACTAGATCATGCGACTTTTTGGATATATGATTTTTGGTTTCTTTTTCAAGTTTTGATGGTCAAGGTTTCATTGATGAGCATTGATTTACCTAGTAAGTTATCTTTAAGTTTTTATTTATTTATTTATGAATTTTCTTATCAATGTGGTGATAGTGCATTTTCCTTGTATTAATAGACCTTATCTTGTAAACTTTAGGAAGGTTTGTAGTGGACTACCTTTCCTTGATATTATTTGTTTAGATATTTTTAAAGGAAATATGAAAATTTTATAGGGTTTGTAGTGGACTAGCCTAGTTCTTTTCCTATATGATAACCTTCTAGGGTTTGAAGTAGACTACCCTAGGGTTTATCCAACGTCCATCTTGATAAAATATTATAAAAATGCATAGAATGATTTATAGGGTTTGTAGTGGAATACCCTAGTTTTCATTCTATAAGTTAAATTCTAAAGGTTTGTAGTGGACTACTTTAGGGATTATCCAAAGATTTTCTTTCACCTTTTACCTCCAAGGAAGTTCATAGTTTGACTCCATATGCCCAAGAGGAATAAATGACACTACTATTAACTCCTTCTAGAAATTATTAGAACCTAAAATCACCCTTGTCCTTTATTGTTATAAGGTTATATTAGGGTTTGTGATAATATTACTTTAATTTTAATCCATAAATGTCCTTTACATCTAGGGTTTATTGGAAATTTTCACCTTGAGTGCATCTTGTTATCATTTATTACATTGTTTCTTTAATTTTCATCCCTCTAGGGCTTGAAGTATTTCATGGTTAGGACTGTTACATTCTCCTTTAATTTCAACAAGAATTTGCTTGAAAAACACTAGTTTAAATTATATTTTTATCTCTAGTTTATTGTGTGCTTAACTTGTTTGGAGGGTTGATTTGTTTCAGTTGTTATAACACGATATATTTCTAAAGTCATAATATTTTAAACAAGTTTTGTAATATCAATAAATTTTCTTTTTATTTGTAGTGTTTTGGGTACCTTCTTGACTTATTTGAACTTTATATATATCATTAATTGTCTTGGACACTTCACATATACAAATATAGAAATTGCTCCATTAAAACCATATTACACTTACCTTGAAACCTTTTGATGTAGTGGTGGTGTGTTTGAGTAACCAATATAGGAGGCCGTAGAATTGATCCCATCTTGCTATAGGATTCCTAGAGGTTTCTAGGGAAGCCTCCCTTGTGTTGGATTCCATCCTTCACTAAAACAAGGAAATCATTTTCTAAGGTGGTAGTGGTAACGGTTCCATTTTAAACTTGTCTTATCCCTTGTGAAAGGATTTGCACAAAGGTGCTAAATATTGTGATAACATTTTGGCACCCTTGTTGGGGAGAATTAATTTATTCTCTTTGTGGATCCAAATTCTATGCTTCAAAAAATATTTTGATGAGCCTACATCAAAGCCTTATATAGTGAGCTCATGTATCGACTCTATGCCAAGATAACCCATGTATTGAAAAAACTAATCTCAGACCTAATAGAATATTTACTAGTCCTACCTACCGAGGTATATAAAAGAAGACCTCCTCATAGCTCTCCTATAACAAATTCCTTGTTTGGTAAAATACTTACTTTTTCGATAATGGGTTTTAAACCATGGGTTTCCAATTATTTCAAGCCTTTAGACATATATGGAATATGAGAATACCCTCATGATAAGCGTGAGAAGTTTGATAAATGGTCACCCAAATTTCCCGGTAATAATATTTTCACCACTTCAGAGCATGTTGATACCTTTTATTCATGTTTTTAAATTCATCCACTTAAAAATAATGATGAGGATGTAGTTATGAAGATTTTTTTTGCCTCTCTAATATAAAATGCAAGAAAATAGTACAATAACTTCCCTGATAAGAGTATTAAGACCTATAGATATTTTCATGTTACATTTATGAGTACGTGGGGAACCAAAAGAGATGGTAGGTTGTTTTTGGCATACTTTAATTATAAGAAAAAGAAGGAGAATGAATCAATAAAGGAATTTGATACAATATTTGAGAATTTACTAAAGAACATTCATAATGAAATTATTCTAAAGGATGGTGCTATCCTTCTCCAATATACAAATTATTTTGAAGGTAATTTTGGATTCGTGCTTAGGAACAAGTGCCTAAGGACTCTTGTAGAAGCAAAATAATACACTAATAATATTTAGGAAAACTTTTTGGCTTCTAAGGTAGAACCTTTTCATGCTCCTCATACCAAACATGAGACCAAGCCTAGAACAATGAATAATGATGATACTAACCAAGACCCTGTAACACTAGTAGCCAAAACGTTTGATCAAGTTACAAATGATATTTTTCAAATTCAAACTCTCCTTATGAACAAAGTGAATAACCTAGAAAGAGAGAGGGGTCAACAACCAAGTTTTTCTCCTAGAACTCAATACAACAATAAACAAAAACAAAAGATAAATTAGGGAAGGAAGCCCAAGCCCCATAATGAAAAAAAGGTACCTAATACCCTTGAAGCTACGATTATGATTAATCAAGAATATATTCCTTGGTGTTTACCTTGTGGTGATTCACATTGGGAATATGTGTTTCCTACACTTCATGATAGTGATAATAATGGTGGTTCTAAAAATTGTGAATGCATGAAATATATTGAGAAGTTGGATCCCATTAATACCATATCATGCCAATAATTTCATAATCTCACCTCAAAACAACCTAAACAAATAAAATAAGAGGCTACTAGGATGGCTAGATTAGAAATTTTGAATGAAATGGATGAAGAATCTAGGGAAAATATTAGGAAGAAATAATACTTACAATATTCTAGAAGAAAGAAGGAACCTGGGACTTCTCCTAGTGATCCCAAAATTCCTCAGAAATGAACAAGATACCTTATACCCTTGGATACTAATGTTTCTCCTCAACCATATTTGCACAACAATGCTAATAGAGATTCGAATATTGATATGACTAGTGTCTTGAAAAATATTAACATACCTATCCCTCTTACTAAAATAATGAAGATTCCTTCTCTAAGGGTAAGGTCAATTCCTAAGTATCCAAGATGAATCCGAGGATGATCATGTATTATTACAAGCCATTAATTATGTCTATAGAAATGAAGAACATGCACCTATTTTCATCTCTTTGGTAGTAAATGACCTCTTCCTTCACAATTGTATGATTGATTCTAGGGATTCTTCTAATGTGATGTATTTAAATTTCATGAATAAATTGGGTTTGAAAATCACTAGGCCTTATAGGAATGTATGTGTAATTGATTATAGATTAATCAAGGTATGTGGTCTCATAAATAATATTAGGATTTACTTGGTTTCTTATCATGACATTTCTATTTCAATGGATGTTGTAGTAATTGATGTCTAGGAAGTGGGTTGCAACTTTCGGTGGTAGTTTGATAATGGATTTATCCTATGAAACCATTCCAATTGTATATGGAATCTATGACACTCTATATATAACTTGTTTACTATCCTAACATTCCTCTAAGTAAATATGCTTTGATTGAAGATGAATTTGAGGAACTAGATATATGTGAAAGATTAAATGGAGAAGACCATTATGGCAAACCTTATGAAACTTTTGAAGAACCAATCATTCCTTCTCCCAAAAATAAATATGATAAAAACTTATCTATATTTTCTTTTGCACTTGATGATATTGATGACGTAGTTTTTACAAAAGGAAAAGATTATGTAAAAAACACATGAAGCATGAGAATAAATATCCAAGGTTGATTATGATATTAAATCAAGGTCATGAAGGAGTCTTAAATTTGTGTGAATATAAGAAAATGAGCATTGACTTGATCAAGTAACATCAACCTACTTTAAATCAATAAAAGACAACTCAAGATGGTGAATAAATGATTGATCTTAAAGTAAGGATAGACAACTTTGAAAGAGGATGCTTAGTGGACAACTTTGAATAAATGAAAATGTTGTTCTCACATTTATTTTTATATCTTTCATATACTAGGGTGGACAATATCCCCCTTCTCTTTTATTACTAGTAGTTTTATATTAGAATGGAGTAGGAAAATTTTAGTGTGATGCATGAGTGTCGGTCTTGGAATACCCAATATACTAAGGTTTGTGTTCTCTCTACAATGAGAAAACGTCTCAATGTTTGAGCTAGATTTTACCCCCTCTCCTAGGGGTAACTATAGGATAATGTTTTTCATGATCCACACTAATAAAATGGTCCTAGAGACGATGACCATCATTCTCCACATAAATCGACCCCTTATATTCCTCTTCCTCATCATTTCTCAACTCATTCACTTGATCAACAAGCTTATCTAATGATGGTGGTCCAACACACATCAGGGACATTAGAAATTTTTCATATGAAGTGTTACATTTAATTTATTGGTAATTTAGGTAAGGATCATTGGTTGAAGTCAAATAATGAATCATGATTCTTGGAAGTTATGTGTTATTCCTTGTTTCACCTTGGTGGCCATCATATGTATTCTAGTCAAGTGTTGTCACTCTTGGGGAAAGGGGTTATACTAGGAGGTCTTTATAGGGGTAACATACTCATTCCCTATAAAGTATTAATTCTTTCCATCTATTTTCCTTTTGTTGTACTATGTTTCTGGAGTGGTTGTTACCTGTATCTCAAAAAGTTTTTCACTTCATTCTCCTATGAGAAGAAGGGGATTGAATGCCCAAAGTTGATGCTGTTAGAATATAAAGGATTGTGTGCTCATTTTACCACGACGATACCCTCGTCTCCCAACCACAGGCCGAAGCCTCCCTCCGAGCACCTTGACCTTGACCGAGAAGAGAATTATGGATGCAATCTATAGCCAAGAGAGGCTAAATGCACCAAGAAAAAGAATAGAAACAAAACTGAACAGACGATCCCACCCAGAAATAGCGCACCACTTTCCCTAGAGACCTGCGCACAAAACTGCCAACTGCAGTGCGCACAACTGGCTCTGCAATTCTGAGAGTGTGTAATAATGAAACTGGCACCCTATATTTATAGTGGAATGGTCAGTCTAACTGGGGTCGACCTGACCAGTCTAACTGGGCCGAATTCTCTTTCTGGGCATTAATAAATTCAATATAGATATATTTGTTAAGCCGACAACCTGTCTAGGGTTTTCTTCAATTATTTGCTTCCTTCCGGAGGATTCTAATCTCATCATAGGTCATCATAGAGGTCCATACCTCTCGAAGCTACCATAATATTAACACTCCCTCCTAGCTAGGAAGGTATGGCCTTGAGCACAACAAACCATTCAACTGGTAGAACCACGAGCACCTGTCATTATTATCTGACTGGATAATATCCTATGACAACTAGTACAATATCAATTTATAGAACACACCTGTGTCTATTCCAGTAGTACACAACTACTCAGACTTTGTGAAACACATTCACAAACTGTCCTTCATAACAAATAGCAACCTGCATATAAACAATGTTATGATAAAACTGTATCATCTAGGCCAATCTTTCACTCACGTCTGTGAGATCTGAAAGAATTTATACCACCACAATAGTCTTCATCTGCATAAAAACAATGTTATGATAAAAACTGAAACATCTGGGCCAATCTTTCACTCACGTCTGTGAGATCTGAAAGAGTTTCTGCCCTTAGTATATAATATCAACAACAATCATCTGCACCAATCTTTCACTCACATTTGTGAGATCTGAAAGAATGTCTACCCTCAACATAGAATATCAATAATAGGCTATCTGCCCCATTCTTCTCAACCAAGGAAGAAGGATTGTTTCTGATTTCTGAACCTGGACCATT
>JZKD02S1679538.1:1290787-1304647 GCA_000966675.3 Picea glauca
ATCTGAGAATTAGGGTTTCTGCAACTACTACTGCTAGTAACCCTAGCTGCAGTTCTTTGGAAGCTGCTCCTGCTAGTAACCCTAGCGGCAGTTCCTCAATGAGCTCAATACCTAGAGGTTATGTTTCCTTCCATCATTTTAGGTTGACTGAAGGGTGTGTGGGCCCATAACCTGTTAGAATATAAAGGATTGTGTGCTCGTTTTACCACGACGATACCCTCGTCTCCAAACCACAGGCCGAAGCCTCCCTCCGAGCACCTTGACCTTGACCGAGAAGAGAATTCTGGCTGCAATCTATAGCCAAGAGAGGCTAAATGCACCAAGCAAAAGAATAGAAACAAAATTGAACAGATGATCCCACCCAGAACTAGCGCACCACTTTCCCCAGAGACCTGCACACAAAACTGCCAACTGCAGTGTGCACAACTGGCTCTGCAATTCTGAGAGTGTGTAATAATGAAACTGGCGCCATGTATTTATAGTGGACTGGCCAGTCTAACTGGGGCCGACCTAACCAGTCTAACTGGGCTGACTTCTCTTTGTTCAACCGACAACCTGTCTAGGGTTTTCTTCAATTCTTTGCTTCCTTCCGGAGGATTCTAATCTCGTCATAGGTCATCATAGAGGTCCATACCTCTCGAAGCTACCATAATATTAACAGATGCAACTATTAAAAATAATGGAAAGAACATATTATAAATGCAAAATACAAAAGAAACATAAATGGATATAAATGATAAATCAAAAGAAAAGTTATCTTGAGCTCTACCCCCTTGCTATGAGGCCATCACCCCAATTTCTAATGCATTGATTACATATATAAAGAAATGAGTAAGTTATTTTTATCAATGTTATAAACGCATAAACCTAAAAAGGTGTTTTCAAAGAAAAAATATGAATGTCAAAAGAAAAGATAGGGGTGAAAAGAAACAATGCCAAGGAAAGGGTAACTCAATGCATTAAGAAATCCCTCTACAAATGCACTCATGGAGATGAACATCACACATGGCCTTGCATGTTAATGACACCATGACAATGAATTAAACTTCATGTCATGTCATTCAATCACAATTACACTTTGATTGGTTTATTGGGAAATACTCCTCTATTTGGGTATTGACATGCCTAATAGGGTTCTATGATGGTCCTCCCACACTTAGAAAATTACATAAACTCATAATCTAGTGTAAAGTTTGAAGAAGATACCTAATGTCAATTACTTACATGGATTTTTCATTAAGATATAACTCACTATTTATGATTCTAATGACTATAGTATCCATGATGGTTGGTCTCGTGTGATTCACCGAGCCCATGCTTGATGATGATGCACTCTTTGACATCGTCCTTTGGAGGATATTGGTGATTCTTCCCCTTCACTTCATGGAGAACAATGAAGCCTTAATGATGAGTGTTGATGTTGTGATGACTTTGGATGCTTCCTAACACCCTCTATCATACCTTGGATGGTGGATTTTGTACCTGGGATCTAGGACATTGCACCATGAGCCTGACATGTCACTTAGAGAGCAAGGAACCCCCACCATGGACTTTGCACCCCTTTGAGGATGTCGAGGTTGATATTTATGGAGTGGCCTTTGATAATGAAAGAAAACCTCTTTGGAGAGGGCGTAGATCACTTTTACTTTATGACATCATGATTGGGAGCACAGATGTTGCACATGTGACATGACATCACACTTGAGGATGACGTGACACTTTATTAAGTTGACCTATCACTTTGGATGATGATTTGTCACCATTAGATGTGACTTTCTTGATGAGGAGGCATGAACTTTTATGATACTCTACACATTTTGGGTAGAGACATGAATTTTGGAGCCTTTGTAACCCATTTGGAGATTACATCACCCTTTTTGAGCCTTCTACACTCACACATGTGACATTTTTTAGGGACATTTTCATGTTTTAGCATTGTATCATTGTCTTAGAGGCATTTTTCAAGGTCGACCTAGACCTATCCACCATGTATCATGGATATATAATGTTTTTAGGGGATTTTAGTGGATATTAGCTAAATGAAGGAAATCACTCAATTTTCTTATATAAATAGAGGAAGTGATCCCTCGTTTAATCATCATTGCAACTTGTGGAGGACTGTTGCTACTTGTCCCTTCTTTATTCCTCTTTTTTATATGGATGAAAAGATCATGTGAATTCTTGGAGAGATGATTTTTTGATTCTTTTTCAAGTTTTGATGGATGATTTCATGGTTATGGTTTCATGGATGAGCATTGATTTACCTAGTAAGTGATATTTCTAAATATTTTCTAATCTATTTATGAATGTATTAAGTGTTAATGTTCGTATTAAAGTGGTGATAGTGCATTTTCATTGTATTTTATTGAATGCACCTTATATTGTAAACCCTAGGAAGGTTTGTAGTGGAGTACATTCCCTTGATATCATTTGTTTAGATCTTGTTATAGAACATAGGAAAATTTTATAGGGTTTGTAGTGGACTACCCTATATGTTTTCCTATAGGATATTCTACTAGGGTTTGTAGTGGAATACCCTAGGGTTTATCCAAAGTCCATCTTGATAAAAGTTTGTCAAAAGGAAGAAATGATTTCTAGTGTTTGTAGTGGACTACCCTAGTTTACATTCTATAGTTTAAGTTCCTAAAGTTTGTAGTGGATTTCTTTAGCATTTATCTAAAGTTTGTCTTTCACCTTTGACCTCCAAGGAAGTTTATAGTTTGACTCCATATGCTCAAGAGGAATAAATGACACTAGTCTTGAATACCTATAGCAAGTCTTAGAACCTAAAATCACCCTTCTCCTTGATGTTTCAATGGTTAGATTAAGGTTTGTGATAATATTGCTTTAATTTTAAGACATAAATGTTCTTGACGTCTAGGGTTTATTGGAAATTTTCACCTTGAAGTGCATATTTCTAATTTAATTTTTAGCCCTCTAGGGCTTGACATCTTGAAGGATTAAGGATGTTATATACTATTATCATTTTAGCAAGAAGTGTTTTTCAAAATCCTAGTTTAAATTATATTTTTTAGCCGCAGTTTATTGCATGCTTAAGTTGTTTAGAGGGGTGATTTGTTTCTTCTGTTATAACTTGATATATCACTAAATTCATTGTATTTTAAACAACTTTTGTAATAGCCATAGTTTTTATTTTGATTTATAGTGTTTTGGGTACCTTCTTGACTTATTTCAACTTTATATGTATCATTAATTGTCTTGGAAACTTCACATATACAAATCTAGAAATTGGTCCATTAAAACCACCTTATACTTACCTGGAACCTTTTGATCTACTGGTGGTGTATTTTAGTAACCAACATAGGAGGTTGTATACTTGATCCCATTGTGCTATAGGATTCTTGGATATTTATAGAGAAGTATACCTTATTTTGTATTTCATCCTTCACTAAAATGAGGGAAGTTGTTACAAAGGTGATAGTGGTAACACTTCCATGTTACACTTGTCCTATCCCTTGTAAAAGGATTTGCACAAAGGTGGTAAATATTGTGATAAAATTTTGGCGTCGTTGATGGGGAGAATTAATTTATTATCTTTGGAAATCCAAATTCTATGATTCAACCAAAATTTTGATGAGCCAACATCAAATCCTTGTCTAGTGATCTCATCTAGCGACTCTACGTCAAGAGAACCCATGTGTTGAAAACAATAATCCCAAACCTGATACAAGATTTGCTAATCCTACCAAGGTATATGAAAGGATATCTCCTCATAGCTCTCTTGTAGTAAAGTCCTCGTTTGGTCAAAGCCTTCATCTATCCCTAATGGCTTGGCAACCATGGGTTTCCAATGATTTTAATCCTTTAGACATGTCCAAAATCTGAGAATACCCTCATGATATGCCGAGAAGTTTGATAAATGGTTGCCTAAATTTCCTGGTAATAATGTTGTCACCATTGAAGAGCATGTTTATACATTTTATTCATGTTTTGAACTTCATCCACTTAACAATGATGATGAGGATGTGGTTATGAATATTTTTTTTGCCTCTCTAGTGGAAAATGCAACAAAGTGGTATAATAACCTCCCTGATATGAGTATTAATACTTGGAGATATTTTCATGTTACATTTATGAGTAGGTGGGTAATCAAAAGAGATTGTAGGTTGTTGTTGGAACTATTTAATGAGATGATAAAGAAAGAGAATTGTTGGAATATGAAATGATGACTTTGTGTGGAATTGTTGGAATGCATTAATTTGGAAGGAAATAATGTCTACTCTTATGTAAAAGAGTTATCCCACATGAATCACGAAGTAATATAATCTTGTTACCATTCATAATGTAATGAGGTGAAATTACATTTATCCCACATGTATTTTGGAATGTAATTCCTCCATACCTCTTTGTATATAATAGAGGTAAGAGAGAACCACGAGGTAAATTGAAATGAAGGATCACATAGTGATCATATACATTGAATGATGTGAAGATGGAGTGTGATGTGAGGGAGCTCAATGTAATATTGGAGATTTCTGAAGAATAAAGAAAGCAATCCCTTGACGTGGATGTTTCCCCATTTTGGGGTTTTACCACATATATATGGTGTACTTTTTTTTCACTTTTATCTTTCTTATTATGATTAAATGTTGTTATTATATGAATAGGAGGATAGAATAGTAAGTTTATTCAATTCAATATTATTGTATGTTTATTCATATGTCTCGATATTCTAACATGGTATCTGAGCTAGTTGTTATGCTCTAACTCCTTTAGTAATTTTTTGTTAAATTATTTTAGATAACAACATATTTATTTGGGCGTTCCTTATTTTGTAGTTTTTCTACCAGATACCATATCCATTAAGGCTTCTCTTTAGATCTTGGATTTTTTCTACAAGAATGATATTTTTTTCTCAAAACCCTGACCCTTGTTTTCCATATTTCTCACATTTATGTGCATTTAAAAAAAAACACGACCTCACCATTGTCTCTGGAATAACAAAATAAGATAAGATCAAGTATCGATTCATTAAATTTGGATTATGTTTGCTCAAAATTGAATTAATTATCCTAGCTTAGCCTGGGAAATTTATTTTTTTTAACCTAAATTTTTTTGGGCACTTTTAGGTCTGGTAATTTACCAAGCCTGTTTTTTTACCAAACCTAGTTTTTCTTCTGGAGCTAATATTTTTTGATCCAATAGGTCTCTTTGCATGGAATTTTTTTGTTGGGTGTATATTTTCAAAATATAACTAATTGGCCAACCCTCTCTCCAATCTAAGGTTGTACAAACCATACAAATGACATTTTTTTGTTGTATGACCATTCTATTTATCATTTTTTCTATAAGACTGCCTTATTTTGCATATATGAGACTTGATTTGTCATTTGGAGGATCAATTTTCTTGTTAAGAGGTCGATTTATCTTGCTAGAAGGTCAGTTTCTACTAGAATACCATTTCCTTATCTATATGATTGTTTTTCTCAACTGGTTTGCAATTTTTCTCTTCCTAAGGGTGAAATTGGTTGTTTAGACCTTTGATTCATCTAATTGGCAATAAGATCTATCTAATTAGAGGTTCAATTTGGCTAATTGGTTTTTCTATTATTTGTTTGTCATCCCTTCACCCTCCACACAGGCTGTATGATCACATTTCTCTTGTAGGGAGGACTGTATGGACAATTTATTGCTCAAGGTAATTTCCAGCTTGGTTTTTCCACGTTGTTTCTTGCTACAAGTAATTTCTAGTGTGTTTTTTTGTAGTGTGGAAACTTATAAATAGGGTAAGTTACTTCCAACATTCATCATAGGTGAGAATAGTTCTGATTATTCTTCTCATTAGCTTCTTGTATTTTTACATTAGGGTTTAGTTTCTTAGTTTTTTCATCATGTTTGCAAAGATTGTCTCTTGTTCCTTATTTTTGCTTGTCACTAACCTACCTGTGTGGAAGATATTTTTTGAAAATTTTAGGAGCATACATATCTAGTATTTTATCATGGTGACATCAAGAAACTATCCAATGCTTAAGGCTTAGTTGCTTAATGGATGTATTTTTCAAGTGATGTTATTTCTTATTTTGATCATATTTTGCTCTTTATTTCTATGTTGTTGTTGACCCCTTGTTGTGTAAAAAAAAATCATTTTTTGTGGGGTTATCATGATAATTATATGCTTTACTCTTGGAATTTCTTGTGTGTAGATTGGCTCTTTATTTTCTTCACTTTCTCCACAATTTTTTTTTGTGAAGAGTTATGGGATAACTTGGTTCTACAGATTGTTCCCATCTTGAGTTTCTAAGCATATTGATACTGTCATTCAACATTGATTCTTAATAGTTTCAAGTGTCTTCTTATTTCACTTTATTGAAGATCTGATTGAAATTGTAATGGCTTCCTACATTGTTCCTCTCTTCAGCTTATCCTTGACAAAAGAAAAGTTGGAACTTTTTTTCCACTTTATCTGGGATGTTTGAAGTTGTAATCAAGGGGAATGTAATGTAATATAATGAATTTCCATTTCATATCACCATATTCCAGTAATAATGTATTGTAATGAAGTGTCATATTCTACCATAAAGTCACGATGATTATCCATGGGGCTACTTTTTTTTATTGATAGACCATTGGGGTTTTGTATTCAATGTAATCTTCAGTAGATTTCTTTGGTTGTGAAGACTATTTGTTGAAAACATTTTGATGTATAAAGATGGGGTTCTTGAATTCGTAATGAAATTTACTACAATGTTATTGCACCTGTTAGCTTGGTTGGGACAAATTTTTTCTTTCCACGTGTTCTTTTGTATTTTCCATTTGAGGTTTATGTACATTGTTTTGGTGTTCTGCAAGAGTTCTTTCAGCTATCAGTTGAGTTATGGTTGTGATGATTGTCTTCTAGCCACATGTTCGGTTGTATTGGAAATTTGAGCTTTATGTAAACTATTATGGTGTTCTATAGAGTTCATCATACAACTTGGTTCGGGTGCAATTTCATGATTCAATGAGAATCAATTTTTATCTTCATCAAATCCATGAGGTGAAGTGTGTTCTTATTCGCATCTTATGGGATATTTTGGAAGTTGTCATTAACAAGGGGATGTTAATGTAATTCCATATTCCTATGGAATGTATTTTCTTTATTATTCTTGCAGGAAATGTTGGAAGGTATTGTAATGCCATTTTCCTCCATAAGTGTTCCTTCTCCCTAGTCATCATTAAGGGGGAATGTTGGAATATGTAATGATGACTTGTGTGGTATTATTGGAATGTATTAATTTGGAAGGTAATGTCTACTCTTATATAAAAGAGTTATCCCACATGAATCATGAAGTAATTTATTCTTGTTACTATTCATTATATAAAGAGGTGAAATTACATTTATCCCACATGTATTTTGGGATGTAATTCCTCCATACCTCTTGGTATATAATAGAGGTAAGAGAGACCCATGAGGTAAATTGAAATGAAGGATCACATATTGATCATATATATATTGGAATTATGTGAATATGGAGTGTGATGTGTGTAATCTCAAGTGTAAGATTGGATATTTCAGAAGAATAAAAAAGGAAATACCTTCCCATGGATGCTTCCCTATTTTGGGGTTTTACCACGTATATTTGGTGTACTATTTTTCTCTTGTCTCTTTCTTATTATGATTAAATGTTGTTGTTATATGGATAGGAGGATATAATAGTAATGTTATTATATTTAATATTGTTGTATGTTTATTCACATGTCTCAATATTCTAACAAGAATGAATCAATAAAGGAATTTGATACAAGATTTGAGAATTTACTAAAGAAAATTCCTAATGACATTACTATCCTTATCCAATATAAAAATGATTTTGAAGGTAAATTTGGATTCATTATTAGGGAAAAGTCCCCAGAGACTCTTGTATAACAACAAGAATACGCTACTAAGATTGAGGATTTTTTTTTGTCTTCTAAGGTAGAACCTTTTCATGCTCCTCACGCTAAATATGAGACCAATCCTAGAACTATGAATAATGTTGAGCCTACCCAATACCCTGTAACATTATTAGCCCAAAATTTTGATCAAGTTACAACTGAGATATTTCAAATTCAAACTCTCCTTATGAACAAAGTAACTAACCTATAAAGAGAAAGGGCTCAACAACCAATTTTTCCTCCTAGACCTAATTAAAAAAATAACCAACAACAAAGGAGAAACCAGGGATGGAATCCTATGCCCCCTAATGAGAAAAGGGTACGTAATACTCTTGAAAATACTGATATAATTAATCAGAAATTTGTCCATTGGTGTTTAAATTAGGTTGATTCACATTGGGAATATGTGTCCTAGACTTCGTGAGAGTGCTAATAATGATGACTCTAACAATTGTGAACACATGAACTATATTTAGAAGTTGGATCAAGTAATACCATATCATCCCAATAATTTTATAATGTTACCTTTTAACAAATTGAAGAAACAAAAAAAGATGATAATAGGACGACTAGAATAGGAATTTTGAATGAAATGGATGAGGAATCTATGGAAAATGAGGAAGAAAGAGTAATTACAATATTATAGAAGAAAGATGACACTTGAGACTTCTCTTAGTGATCCCAATTTTTTTTAGAAACGGATAAGATACCCTTTATGATTGGATACTAATGTTTCTCCTAAACCATATTTGCACAAGAGTGATGATATATATTTGATTATTTACATGACTCGTGTCTTGGAAAAGATTAACATACCTATCCCTCTTACTAAAATAATGAATATTCCTTCTCTAAGGGAAAAGGTCAATAAATTCCTAAGTATCCAATATGAGTATGAGGATCCTCCTATAGTATTACAAGTTATCTATTATGACCGTAGACATGAATAACATGCAAATTTTTTCATCTCTTTGGTAGTAAATGACCTCTTACTTCACAATTATATGCTTGATATTGGGGCTTCTGACAATGTGATGTATTTAAATGTTATGGATCAATTATGTTTGAAAATCACAAGGAATTATAGGAATGTATGTGGAATTTATTCCAAAGTAATCAAGGTATGTGACCTAATTAAGGATCTTACGGTTTACTTGGCTTATTATCTTGACATTTCTATTTAAATGGATGTTGTATTAATTGATGTGCCTGATGCTTGTGGAATGCTATTGTCTAGGAAGTAGGACACAAATTTGGGTGGTAGTATCTAGATAGATTTATTGTATGCAACCATCCCTATTGGAAATGGAAGATATGCCACTCTATATAGCTTGTATGCAACCATCCCTATCCTAATGTTCCTTTGAATAAATATTCTTTGAGTGAAGATTAATTTGAGGAACTAGAGATATGTGAAAGATTAAATGGAGAATAACATTATGGTAGAACTTATGAAACTTGAAAAGAACCAATCATTCCTTCTCCCACTCTTAAGTCTTCTTAAAACTTAGCTATATTTCCTTTTGCACTTGATGATATTGATGACATAGTTTTTTTTTCCAAAATGAAAGGATTATGGAAAACAACTCATGAAGTATGAGAATAAAGATCTAGGGTCTATTATTATTTTAAATCAAGGTAATTGAGTATTATTACATTTGTGTGAATATGATCATAAGAGTATTTCCTTGATCAAGTCCCATCACCCTACTTTAGATCAAGAAAAGACAACTTAAGATGGTGAATAAATGATTGATCTTAACATGAGGATAAGAGACTTTGAGAGAGGAATATTAGAACTTATGTGGGACAAGATAAAAGGAAGCCACATATGCATAAGAAGTTTGACAGTTTATGGCATGGCCCTTACAAGATTGAGAATAAGCCTAGAAATAATTCCTTCTACTTGACCACACCCGAGGGAAGGAAGTTGACATTACCTATTAACAGATCCCTTCTCAAACCCTACTATGTAGAAGTAACCTAACTTTCTTAGTTTAGAGTAGCATAGTGTTAGGTCATGTTGTGTGCTTACATCTTGGTTGCACTTTATTTTGATTGAAGTTAGTCATTGATTGGTCTTATGCATTCATGACATCTTAGCTTATACATGTTATAAAAAAAATATTGATGAAAATGAAATTTTTTTTCTCATATTTATTTTTATATCTTTAATATACCATGGTGGATCATATCCCCCTATTATTTTGTTATTGTTTGTTTAAAATTATGATGTAGTACTCTTTTGTTATTGGTTGTTTAAAATTACAATGTAGCAGGAAATGTTTAGAGTGATGTAGGACTATGGGTCTTGGAATACTAGATATGTTGAGGTTCTCATTTGATCTATCATGATCACATGTCCCCATGTTGGAGCTATATGTTACCCCCTTTCCCCTAGGGGTAACAAGAGGAGATCATTTTTCATGATACAGACTACAACCAATGGTCCCAGAGATGATGACCAACATTCTCCACAGACAACAACCCCTTATATGCATTTTCCTCATCATTTATTAGCTCATTCACTTGATCAACAAGTTAATCTAAAGATGGTGGTCCAACACACATGAGATACATTAGCCATTGTTTCATATGAAGAGTTACATTTAATGTATTAGGAATTTTTGTACCTACAACAACCTCCCATTTATTTTGTTAGAAATAAAAGGCCCCCCCATCTAAAATTTATATTTTGTTATTTAAATTTAACTTTTGAGTTTTATATTGCATGTATATTCATTTCCATTCTGATTTTTTCTTGATTTTATTTTTAGGAATTGGAATGAATTGTGTTTTTCACAAAGTTTTGGGTCTTGTTCATGATTTTCACTTTGCATAATTTAAAAATACATAATTATGGATGTAGTACATTTTGAATAACCAACCATAATTTTCCAACTTCCATCTTGACATAGGCCCTGCCGTCGAACCTGTCGTGGCATAACACGTGTCTTGTTACTGGGTATGTCTGTCATGGAATCCCCAAGGCATATGATTTGACATATGACGTGTCTTAGCCTAAGCCATTAGGAATTTGATTCACCATGCTCTCAGTTTTTCCTAATACCCAAAGTGTGTAATCTTATCGGGCTCTCCCCTTTGGGATTTCCTCATTGAGAAGTTAATTTGACACTTTTCTATGGTTTTCCTGAAGCTCAAAATCCTATCATGCTTGCCCGTTCGGGATTTCCCTGTAATCTTATCAGGATTGTCCCTTCAATATTTCCTCGTCAGAATGATTATCCACCATGCTTATTGTTTTTCCCAAAGTCTAAAACCCGCAGGATATTGTACTCCCATTATTGGATCCTTCCCATTATAATTTTGAGCTATCACTATTCTATGTTTTTCCCAAAGTCTGAAACCTGATAGACTTTTGGACTCTTGTCATTGAGTTATTTCACATATATGATTTCCTAATTTTCTCGACCATTAGACTCTGAAGTCGATCAAATTTTTACCATCGGGTTTGATTCATCGGGTTTGACTCATCGGATTTCATCCATCAAATTTTACCATCGGATTAGGTTTGCAACATAGATTACTTTTTGAAACTTCCCAACCATCGGATCCCAACCTTTGGACATGTTATTTTATTATTTGGTTGTTTATTTCTATTTTTTTGGGTCAAAACATTAACATGGGCTCAACACTCTATACTTCTCCCGATTCCACATACAAATAACATTGGGAGGAATAAACAATATAAAATATTGATAATAAATCCTTTGGTGCATGTGGAATAAATCCTAGAGATTGAAAATTGATGGTAAAGATTCATCGAGGAAATATAATCAATGATTGTTGAGCCACGAGTTTCTACAAGATATAACTCAAGCATCTGATAACCAAATCATGAAAATGACAACTCGTCGGAAAGATCAGAACATAAAGAATAATTTGATGAGGGTTTTTTAATGTAATCGATGTCTAAAAGGAGTCAAATTTTAATTAACATCTCTATATTTTTCTAAATTCATGTATTTTCATCATTTTCATTGATTTTATTTATGTTTTCCCAGGAATGTAGAGATAGGTAGCAACAGATGTTTGAATAGGAACACAAATTCTGGAGGTGAATGAAATTGAAGGATCTTTTACATAAAATAAACATATAATTTTGTTGTATACATGGAAGAAACCAAAATTATTAAAGGGCGAGAAAATTAATAAAAGATTCTTCCATAGCATAATTATAACCAATTCCATTCTTTGGGGTGATTGAGTGGAGGAAGATAATTGACTCAAATTATTGAGAAAAATAGGTTATAAAAGAGGAACTCTTGGATGTAGAAAGGGGGGCTAGAAAAATCTCATTTGAGACTTGTATATTTCTATCAGTTTTGATCAGAAATTGAAGGCCTAAATGATTTGGAGAAAGTTGTTCAATTGAATGCTTAAGTTGTGTTGCAACATTTCTTTGAGTTATGAAATTTTATCATTTGATGTCTTTCATATAAAATTGTTTTTTGTGAAATGCAAATTTCTTCATTTCATAAAATTAGATAAAATAATGCATATGGTTTTTCAAATAATTTCTTATTTGCAAATATTACATGTATTTGTGCTTAAAGATTTACTGAATTAAGGAACTATTTCGTTAATTCATAATTTATCCTTCAATCTTCTATCTGATTTTAATTACACTTGCTCTTAGCTAATACATTTAGGATTTAATTTATTCAAATATTTAGAAATAGTTTTATAGATATTATTGTTATATTTGGATATGATTTTATTTGAAAATTCAATCAAATCATCGAAAGTAGATCGATTTTTCCATTTAGGTGGAAACCAAGCCCACATTATAGAGGACATTTCCATCCCAAATGAGAGTAGATCTAAATTGGATCTTCCATTGGGTGATTCTCCATCATTGTTGGTGATATGAATTTTTTTAATCGTCAACAAGAATTTAGTTCAGGATCATGGGTTGAAGTTAGATAATGAATCATGATGCTTCGAAGTTATGTTTTTTTCATTTTTTCACCTTGGTGGCCATCATATGTATTCTATTCAAGTGTAATCACTCTTGTGAAAAGGGGTCACTACTAGGAGGCCTTGCTAGGGGTAATGTACCAATTATCTATCCATACCTATTTTTTTCCATGTATTTTCCTTTTGTTGTCCTACAATTTGGGAGTCATTTTTACATGTATCCCAAAAATGTTTGTACTTCATTCTCTTATGAGAAGAAGGGGATTGAATGTCCAAGGTTGATGCAGCTGTAAAAAAGAATGGAAAGAGCATGTTATAAATTCAAAAGAAAAATAAAAATAAATGGATATACATGATAAATAAAAATCCAGGTTAACAAGAGCTCTAACCCCTCACTGTGAGGCCATCACCCAAGTCCTAATGCATTGAATTCATATCTGAAGAAAGGACTTAAGTGAATTATCCCAATGCAATAAATGTATAAACCTAAAAATAGGATTGAAAAGGAAAAATATTAATATAAAAAAAGATAGGGGTCGAAATAAATAGTGTCAAGGAAAGGATAACTCAATGCATTAAGCACTGCCTCTACAAAGGAACTCATGGATGTGAACATCACACATGGCCTTGCATGTCAATGACACCATGAACATGAAGTAAACCCCATGCCATACCATTCACTCACACTTACACTTTGTTTGGTTTCTCAATAAATACTCCTCTACTTGGGTACTAGAACACCTAATAGGTTTCTATGATTGTTCTCCAATACTTAAACTTAGAAAATTGCATAAAGTGATAAGCCAGTGTGAAGTTTGAAGAAGATACCTAATGCAAATTACTTACATGGATTTTTCATTAATATTTAACTCACTTTTTATGATTCTAATTACTCTTATATCCATGATGATTGGTCTCACTCAATTCACAAAGTGTAAGGTAGCTAGAGAGGTAGTGGGGGGGCCCAGAGGGCCCATAGTGATAATAGTGGAGGTCATTCAATGTAAGGTGGACTAGGTCCACTATATTATTAAATAAGACCCA
>JZKD02S1679538.1:1306073-1325098 GCA_000966675.3 Picea glauca
CCCTTCCATAATAGGATCCATGGTATGGTGTTTCCCTACCTCAAGGGTTTGATGGTAATAAATGATATTTTGCATATTGTTCTTGTATATCTATTGTGGTGATTTTGTATTCAGTCTTTGGATCTTAACACAAAGCCCATGCTTGATGATAATGCACCCTTTGACATGGTCTTTTAGAGAACATTGTTGATGCTTCCCCTTCACTTCATGGAGGAAATTGGAGACTTAATGATGATTTTTGTACCTTGTGATGACTTGGCATGCCTCCCAAAACCCTCCTACATACCTTAGATGTTGGATGTTGCACCTGGGAGCTAGGACGTTTCACCATGATCCTAACGTGTAACTTAGGGAGCAAGGATCCATAAATTTGGATGTTGCACCCATTTGATGATGTTGAGGTTGAGATTTATGGCTGCTACACCTCTTTGGATAGTTCATGGAGCTATTTCCCTTTATGGCATCATGATTGGGGGCATGGGTGTTGCACATGTGATGGGATGTCATACTTGAGGATGATGTGACACTTCCTTGAGCTGACCTATCACTTTGGATGATGAGTTGGCACATTTGGATATGACTTTCTTGATCATGAGGCATGACACTTGATGATTCTTTGGACCTTTTTGGGAGAGACATGAATTTTGGAAACTTTGTACCCCATTTGGAGATGACATCACCCTTATTGATGCCTCTACACTCACATGTGTGATATTTTTTAGGGACGTTTTCATGTTTTATCATTGTATCATTGTTTTAGAGGCGTTTTTTGTCGATCTACACCTATCCACCTTGTATCATGAATCTATTATATTTTTATGGGTTTTAGTGGGTATTATCTCAATGAGTTCAAGAACTTGGTTTCCTTATATAAATAGAGGAAGTGATCCCTTATTTAATCATTATTGCCACTTATGGAGGACCACTACTATTTGTATCTTCTCTATTTACCATTTGTCTATGGATGAATAGCTCATGCAACTTCTTGAAGTGATCCAGAATCAGATCCAGGAGGCGCCCCAGGTCTAGAAAAGGATCAAAAATGAAAGTTCTTAGAATAAGATGAAACCAATTCCATTGCGACAGACTCGTCACACTGATTTCGACCATATATTTACTTTCTCAAACAGACGTTGTATGCAAGATTTATCACTATCATTGTCTTAGAGGCATTTTTTGTCGACCTACACCTATCCACCTTGTATCATGAATCTATTATGTTTTTATGGGTTTTTAGTGGGTATTATCTCAATGAGGTCACGCACTTGGTTTCCTTATATAAATAGAGGAAGTGATCCCTTATTTAATCATTATGGCAACTTATGGAGGACCACTACTACTTGTCTCTTCTCTATTTCTCTTTTGTCTATGGATGACTAGCTCATGCAACTTCTTGAAGTGATCTAGAATCAGATCCAGGAGGCACCCCAGGTCTAGAAAAGGCTCAAAAATGAAAGTTCTTGGATTCAAATGAAACCAATTCCATTGTGACTGACTCGTCGTGCTGATTTCGGCCATATATTTACTTTCTCAAACATATGTTGTATGCGAGAGTTATCACTCTGACCATTTTCCCAAATAGGTGAAAAGTCAACAGGCAAAAAGTCAATGCTGACGTAGCATTGAGACACATGGTAGAACAACAAAAGTTTGACTGGGAAGATGAAAGATCCCCTCAGATGTTGACAAGTGACACTTTTCAAGCAAATGAAGAGGTGCCATGTGGCCTAGACGTGGGCTATCATTAAATGTTAGATTAAAAGTTTTTGGGGCTCATGGGATTCGAAACCATGACCTTTTTGGTCGAGAAATGCCTTGGAAAGGTTCATTAGTCAATGCACCACATTAGAGCTTGTGTTTTTATGACCCACTTTATTTTAAATAAAGTGTATGTAATATGTTTGGGGATAGAAGGGGGTTGGGGCTAAGCCCCAACCCACGGTTTAATTGTTACCTATGACCAGAATACTTAGGGCACAAGTGCCTTTTCACTTAACCACCAGAGTGCAATTTTTAGGCACATGTCCACCATATATCACAGGGCTAGAACCAAGGGTTAGGATCACCCCAAGGGCGTGGTCCTATCCCCAAACTACATATGACCAGTAATTTCGGAAAAGGGGTCAGTGCGTAGCCCTTTGGGACGACGCTTGGCCACCTAGAGACCATATGAACTTAATATGGAGCACGTGCCTAGCCCTAGGGTATATTTTTGAATTATTATTGCATAAAGTGGGTTTTGACCATATTATATGGATTTTAAATTGATTTTATGTCTTTTTTTGGAGGATTTTCCCCATTTTTAGGGGATATTGGACCCTTTTTGAGTCCATATTTTGGGAGGAAGTTGGGGGATGATAAATAAAATCATATTTATATAAACTAGGCCTTCTTGAGCCCAAGAGAGGACAATCAGAGAAGAGTTATGCTAAGGGAAAGCCAAGCCAAAGCCATTTTTATGTAGGGAAGTTGTTGAGGAGCATACCTTTGTGGGCCATTTCTAGGAGCTCCGGTCATACGATTTGAGTGTTGTTTCTTCTATTGGGTTCTATATATCTGGGAGAACAAGAACAAATCAGTCTTGTATCCTTTTGGCAATGTTGTGATGTACTTATTGAGCTTTAAACAAAAATAAGAAAGCCTCACCCATTGAGACAAAGGCCCAGAGACATAGGCAAGATTGTCGAACTCCGTTATCGCATTGGTGTTATGGTTTTCTATTGTCTATTGCTTCATTTCGGTTCTATACATGTTTATATGGTTGTGATATATTCTCATATCTTCCTCCTCTTTCATTACGCTTCCTTAATTGGCTAATAAACACATGCATAATAACTCAACCATAGTCGTGTAAAAGATCTTTTCGGATCACAGAGAGATAATTTTTGGATTCTTTTTAAAGTTTTGATGGATGATTTCATGGTTAGGTTTTCATGGATGGGAATTGATTTACCTAGTACGTGATATTTATAAATATTTGTTGATTTATTTATGAATGCATTAAGTGTGAATGTTCTTATCAAAGTGGTGATAGTGATTTTTCCTTGTATTTTCTTGAATATACCTTATCTTGTAAAGCATAGGAAGGTTTGTAGTCGAATACCTTCCCTTGATATCATTTGTTTATATCTTTTCAAAGTACATAGGGTAATTTTACAAGGTTTTTAGTGGACTACCCTAGTTGTTTTCTTATAGGATAACCTTCTAGGGTTTGTAGTGGACTACCCTAGTTGTTTTCTTATATGATAGCCTTCTAGGGTTTGCAGTGGACCACCCTAGGGTTGATCTAAAGTCCATATTGATAAAATATTTTCAAAAGGAATAGAATGATTTCTAGCGTTTGTAGTTGAGTACCCTAGTTTTCATTCTACAAGTTAAATTCCTAAGGTTTGTAGAGGACTACTTTAGGGTTTATCCAAAGCTTGTCTTTCAACTTTGAACTCCAAGGAAGTTCATATCTTGACTCCATATGACCAAGAGGAATAAATGAAAGTAGTATTAATTCCCTATAGCAAGTATTAGAACCTAATTTCACCCTTATCCTTGATTTTTCTATGGTTATATTAGGGTTTGTGATCAACTTACTTCAATTTTCAGCCATTAATGTTTTTGACGTCTATGGTTTATTGGAAATTTTCACCTTTAAGTGCATCTTGTTATCATTTATTGCATTTATGATTTAATTTTCATCCCTATAGGGCTTGTCACCTTCCATGGTTAGGGATGTTATATTATCTTATAATTTTAGCAAGAAGTTATTTACAAAACCCTATTTTAACTTATATTTTTTATCCCTAGTTTATTGCATTCTTAACTTGTTTGGAGGGTTGATTTATTGTTGTTGTTATAACTTGATATATTTCTAAGTTCATAATATTTTACAAAAGTTTTGTAATATCCATAGCATTTCTTTTAATTTATAGTGTTTGGGGTACCTTCTTGACTTATTTCAACTTTCTATATATCATTAATTGTCTTGGACAATTCACATATACAAATATGGAAATTGCTCCATTAAAACCACCTTATACCTTGAAACCTTTCGATATAGTGGTGGTGTGTTTGAGTAACCAATATAGGAGGTCATTTACTTGATCCCATATTTCTGTAGGATTCCTGGAGGTTGCTAGGAAATCCTCCCGTATGTTGGATTTTGTTGATTTTTCATAGCATTAGGTTAAGCATGAAGTTCATTCCATTTTTTACAATGAACCATAACCATAAATCTTGCAGCAACCAAGATCACATGAAGAAGCACCATTCACAAGAACACAAGATATATCCTGGGAAACCCTTCTCAAACAAGGGAGAAAAACCCAACCAAATACTTTTCTATACTCTTCAATATAAAGACCTTTTACCACCAAGAATATCCTAGCACACAAGAGGGTGCACAAAACCCTAGAACTCTAGTGCCCAAGAGAGGTGCGCAACTTTTACCAAGAAGTGTACTTGCTGAAATTTCCAAAACTCCCAAGTGTGTGTGTGTTTACAATGAAATATTTCCTCTTACTTATATTAGACTTGTCCTATCAACTGAAGTGTCTATTGGCACAATAGGGTCGACCTCACTTAGTTATATTATTTATTTATTATTATAATAATTACTATTACTATTACTATTAATTATATTTTACATTTTATCTTTAGACCCAATAAGGTAGGGCCGACCTGTACCCTTTACACAATAACTAGGGTTATAGGTAGGTTCGACTCTTACATAATATATAGCAAAGGATCTTATACACCCACTAGTGCTCATCCACTAGGGGAACATCCGTAGGGATGCCATGGACCTGATTTACTGCATTGTACAGATGAACCAGGTCTTCATACATTCACTTGTGCTCGTTCACAGGCACGTCTACTCTATAGATATGATTTCCCACTGCCACCTATAGGAGGATCATATGGAGTCTTCTTGTCAACTCTGCTACTGCTCAGAGGAGGCCATCACATCATCTTCATTTCTGTTCTCATGATGATGTGCCCAACACTTTTGGGATTTCCCACGTTCACCTTGTGCTCAACCACATGCACATCCTAACTCAAAATATTGCTCTTACATTGGACAATAATCTAGATTTATTCTCACTCATGTCATGGAGGAGGCCATATTTACGTTCCTGACTCTGTCCCAGGCAGGAACCACGAACCCTTCATAGGGGCTTTCTCTCAGGTTTGTAAGCTGAGAGAAAGACTTCACATAGCTGCTATGTTCCACATCTCATAGGTTTGTAAGCTGGAGGATGTCTCCCATAGCTGCATTCATCAACATATTTCACCCTTCACTAAAACAAGGGAAGTGATTGATAAGGTGACAATGGTAACACTTCCATGTTACACTTATCTTATCCCTTGTGAAAGGAGTTTCACAAAGGTGATAAATATTTTGATACTAGTACATATTGATGCAGGAGCATCACTCCACCTCAACACATGCCAGTTGATTAGCACGATTGGTGCACATTCAAGGAAGAGAAAGAGGTGTCGCCCTCTCATTTTTCCTTCAAAATTTTAAAATGTAATTAGGGAAATTAATGTTTTCATGATGGTAGAGCTAAGTTGTGCCTTCACACAAGCTGTAGATGAAGTCTCTATTAAGTGGCTGATGGTAGGAGGTATATGTATCTGATTTGGATCAGATTTCCATCATTGTAATCTGCCTCATTAGTCAGGGGTTTTGAATTGGTGATTAGACACCACTAGCTTAGCTTGGAGGGAAGCTCATCAAGCCCCTCTTGTATAAATCCTTGTATTGTATGCCCGATAGAGGCTATCGAAGTTGATGAAAGATCATTATAAGCCAGGAGTTAGTTAGGAAAGCTGAGACTCTATTGCAGTCCAAGCCTTTGTAAACACTGTAAACAAACATTCATATTAATAGAAAGAACACTTTTTCCTGTATGAGATGCTTTCTATGTGTTTTATGTGTTTATGAATTTTTATGTTGTAGATGTATGTTAGAAATCATCTACAAGGATAGAATTACAATCATTGGATTAATTTTGGTTCTCTAATATGAGCACAAGGAGTGCGCGATAGAGAGTTGAAACTCTATGAGCCAAAGCAAGGAGTATGTGTTTGAACTCATTCAAGTCAGAAGAGAAGTTGCCAGCAGGGCATACCATGATAATTCACCGACTCAGATTAGATATTCAAGGTTGTTGAATACCTCAGAAAGAAAGGACATGTGCGATAAAGCGCAGTGCAGAGTTACTGAACACTCTATAAGACTCTGACAGAAGGTCATTAAGAAATTGAAAGTGTGCATAGAACCATCATAATTTGGAGTGTTGGAGACATTGAGAGAACCCCAGGGTTGTTGAACACTATGAGGAAGGAAGGCTTTGCAAGTGTGTATCGACCGAGGAAAGGAGATGCCTTAATAATTCTAGAAGGGCTCAGGGACAAGCCTTCAGAAGGTTTCAACAAGAGCAGGGAGTGCGCCAAGGATAAAGTGAGTTAATATTACAAGATCATGAGGAAGAGCATTAAGTTACCAGGAGAGCATCAAAAAGTCCACAGGAGGATGCCAAAGAGTCGATAACCTCCAAGGTTTCAAGTTGAGAAAAATTGCAGAAGAGTCAACGAAAAACTTTGTGAGTAGAGTAGAGGAAGAATCGAGAAAAATCTAAGTCTCATAAATAAATTGTGCTAAGTGTGCAAGGGGGTCGAGGACTTGTCAAAGTCCCGAAGGAAGCAGAACGTCCATCGTTGGTTAGAGGAGACATGTGGCGAAAGATCAAGAGATTTGAGAGCTAGAGCTCTTGAAGGTTTTCCAAGAGAAAACAAAAGTCTTCGTGAAGTAGCGAAGAGTGGTTTGAATCCAGACCATTGGATCTGGAAAGGATGTGTGGAAGAGATCTACACGATTCATAGGAATAATACTTCATAAGAAATTAGAGGAGGACAAGCGAGAGACTCCTGAAGGCAAAAATTCCAAATAGATCGTTGTCGTCGATCTGAAG
Source organism: Picea glauca (assembly GCA_000966675.3). Classification (NCBI taxonomy): domain Eukaryota; kingdom Viridiplantae; phylum Streptophyta; class Pinopsida; order Pinales; family Pinaceae; genus Picea; species Picea glauca. The sequence continues at coordinate 1,313,045 of JZKD02S1679538.1, forward strand.
GAGGGACGAGGACCGTTGATCCTCACACCATTTGAGTTCTCCGATTATGAGTTTGGGAACATAGGAGTTGGCCATTTTGGAACAAGACTAAGCTCGAAGCCCGAAGCATTTTTCATGGCTTAGCCCCAGGAAACAGCCCGAGGTCACATGATAGAAAGATCTTGGAACAAAGAACTAGTGTCATCGCCAACTTTCTTTGAAGGGCCAAGAAGAGAGCCACGGGGTTAAGAGGACCCACACTTTGTATAAAGAGGGACATGTGATAACTTTGTCTTGGGTTCCAAAAAGGAGTCGAAGAGTCAATTCGACTCAGGTGTTTGAATGATCCTATATTGGGAGGTTTTGCAGCCCTGAAGGAGAGAAATAAATGGGAGGGGGTTTGCACCAGGTGGTATCAGAGATTGAATTTGCCTATAGAAAGTGGGTGAAGAAGGAAAAAATGATATGCTTTGTGGAAACTGTTGCAAGGTGCACAACAGATGGTAGACAACCAAGTAGGTTGCAGGGGAAGTGAGATGGTCACTAGAGGTCACAAGGGTGGTCGAAGAGAAGAATTCCCATAGAAGAGAAAAGAAGAGATGAACAAGGAGCTCAGTGAAATCTGAGCAGAGATGGAGAAGTTAGCACTTAAGATGAAACAAGAGGCAAAGGTACGTTGGAGATATGAGTGGCCTTTGAAAAAGACAACTAAGTGGCTTGTTCGGAAGTTGTTGGCCAGGAGGCAGAAACATGTGTTAAAGACATGGTTGAGATATGTAGAAAACCTCAATGGAGAGGGAAATATATCTTGTAGAGGTCTCATAGATTGCTAGGTGAGAAATGAGAAGGGATCAATTGATCTCGTAAAATTCTAGGAGGGAAGAGGAGACATCCCGATTTTCTAGGTGGGCAAGGGAGAAGAGATGAACTCAACTGAGAGTTCACATCATCAAGGGGTGTTGACATATGGAGAGGAGGTGGAAGAAATGCCTCATCCATATGAAGATTCATGCAGAGCCACAAGCTGCGTGAATGAAGATGATGACAAGTTGAAAAAAAATTTCACAGAGGAGAAGGATCAAAGGAGCATTTTGGTCATTGGGGGAATCCAGATATTCCTTCCAAGCAGCCGAGGAGAGGCTAGCATAGGTGTTGCAGATGAAATAGAAGGATAGCAAGCTGAGTTTGTCATGGAGGAGGAGCAGGTACTGAAGTCTGCCCCAACAAAAGAGGAGCACCCAGTTGATTTACTCACTCAATGGGTGATGGATTTAAAGGTACTGGAGGGTTGGTTGGACAATCCAGAACCAAGAGGTGGCTTCCATGAGATAGACATGCTAGAGGAGACATACCATCATGAGTTTCAGCTAGAGGAGGCTAGAGTCAAACCAACGCAAGAATAACTAGCCAAAGATGGTCTGTTAGAGGAGGTAACTGAACAACAGTTCAGTAAGGAGACTGCAGAATTGGATTTTTCAACAGAGTGGCCAGTTAGCGTCACAAGAGATGAAATCAGTGTGGGGTGTTAGGATGATCTACCCATAGAACAACATGAAGAATTGTGGTCAAGAAGACTACACAAGTAAAACCAGTCGATGGAGCGGTTGGAAGAGGTGATACAAGAGATAAGGAATCTGATGTTGAGGTCAACGAAATAATTTGTCGGCGAGGAGAAGTTGGAAATAGGAGAACGTACATGAGCAACAGGAAAGATGCAACATCAACAATGCAATAGATGAGCAGAAGGACAACTCTAGGAAAAATTTTGGGATCCAGGAGGATTTCAACAGAGCTGGGAAGCTCATGAATTTTTGTATCTGTGGAGTATGATGTAGGAGAATCGCTCCGCCTCAGCATGAACCAACTAATTAGCATGATTTGTGCACATTCAAGGAATATAAAGAGGCATCACCCTCTCATTTTTCCTTCAAAAGTTTAAAATGTAATTAAGGCAATTAATGTTGTCAAGATGGTAGATCCAAGTTGTGCCTTGGCACAAGTTGTAGATGAAGTCGCCATTAAGTGGATGATGGTAGGAGAGATCTGTATCTGATTCAAATCATATTTCCATCATTGTAATCTACCTCGTTAGTCAGGCATTTTGAATTGGTGATTAGACACCACTATCTTAGCTTGGATGGAAGCTCATCGATCCCCTCTTGTATAAATCCTTGTATTGTATGCTTGGTAGAGGCTGCTGAAGTTGATGAAAGATCATTATAAGCTAGGATTTAGTTAGGAAAGTCAATACTCTATTGTAGTTTGAGCCTTTGTAAACATTATAAACATACATTCATATTAAAATAAAGAACAATTTTTCTTGTATGAGATGCTTTCTATGTGTTCTATGTGTTTATGAATGTTTATGTTGTAGATGCATGTTACAAATCATCTACAGGGATAGAATTAAAATATGCTATCTGTGAGTCTATTGGATTAATTCTAGTTCTCTAGGCTGAGTGCAAGGAGTGCACGATAGAGAGTTGAAAATCTATGAGCCAATGCAAGGAGTGCATGTCTGAAATCATTCGAGTCAGAAGAGAAGTTGCTAGGAGGTCATACCAGAATAATTCACCAAATCTAAAGGGAAATTCAAGGTTGTTGAATACCTTGGAAAGAAAGGATGTGTGGGAGAAAGTGCAGTGCAGAGTTACTGAACACTCCGTAAGACTCTACCAGGAGGGCATTGAGCAAGTTCGAGCATGCATAGAACCAAAAAAATTTGGAGTGTTGGAGACGTTGAGAGAACCACAGGGTTGATGAACACTCTTCGGAAGGAAGGCTTTGCAAGTGTGCATCGAGCAAGGAAAGGAGATGCCTTAATAATTTTGGAAGGGCTCGGGGAGAAGCCATCAGAAGGTTTAAATGAGCGTAAGGAGTGCGCCGAGTGTAACATCCCCGACCCTCCAGAGACTAGGTAATGATACCACACAAAATATGCACTTATATATATATATATATTTTAATGAGTTTAAAACACTTAATCACGATAAACATAGAATTACAGCTACCAGTTTAGAATCAATGGAACTAACCGTAATTCATATATGCAATGGAAAACATGATAACATTCAAGCATCACAAAACATGCATAAAATACATAATTAAGCACAACAATGATACTTATATTTTAGTTGGAGTAAATCCACCAACTATGTCCAAATATTCCACGAACTTCCCAGCCTTAGAGCGCACTGCTCATCACTCTCAATAGTAGTTCACCCCTGAGATGGGACTAAAATCCATCAGGAAAGGGAATTCTAGGTTTGGAAAGGACAACAAGAAAGTTTCACAAAGCAATAGGAAGGATCTTTTATCCCAGGAGCCACTTACGCCCACAACCCACAAACCCTCATTCCCCACACACCTGCTCCACCCTAGGAGGATACACCTTCACTAATACAAGTCCATCAGCTAATACCCCTCCCTTACCTTGGGCATCAACAATAGGCTGGACTAGAAATCTTAGAGTATTGTAGCTGCTATGGGACACCCTTCCAAGAGAACTCACTTCCCAACAAACTCTCTCACCTGGGAGAGTTTCTCACAGGCCTGACAACCTGCCTCTTCAACTAGTCTTTGACTCAGCTACAGCCGGGTATGGGTGAAAACAATAGTAACAACAAAAAAAATAGGGTAAAATATTTATGTATACCCAAAAGGAAACAACCTAATGCTAAGTCACAACACGGCTTAGGAAACTACAATTGCATCGGGCTTCACAGGAAGCAACACAAGATGGCTTCACGGTTTCTGTTTTCAGATACGCATGAGGATATGCAGAGGTCAAATGATGGAGGTCTCAGGTTCAGAAGGAGGATGGAAGAATGGACATCGAACAATATTCATGTGAGGGTTTCATTCACTGTGCACCGGTATGTAGAGGTAGAGGAAAAATGGTTCATATGCCCCAAATCCACGCAAACTCAGACAGAGGATGACAGAATGAGAGAGCGAACTCACAACACAACTGTCACTTAATATTTCAATTACATGAGCCCAGGTCGACACTTGTCTTCCTAGAGTTGCATGTGCTCCATTTAGCCTATGTCCCCTTTCCAGGAACTTAGGATAACAAAAACATATCATGTCCTCCTTAATCTTCAAGAATTAATATTAAAATATTATTCCTCTAGAGGTAAGCCCCCTATCTTAGCCCCTAGGCCCAAATACTTAGCCCCCTCCCTTGCCCAACCTTGTGGAATCTTAGTCCCCCATCACTCTTTCTTCGTGGTCGGTCTACACGTAACGATGTTTTTATATTAACAAAGTGCATAATTACAAGTACAAAATAGACTCATGGCCTTTAACACCTAGGCTCTTTGACCTACTTGCACATAATCTTACCAGCTTACAATTGCTCGGCTCACCAGCCTACAAAACATGTTTACAATACATAGATATAATTGGGGCTTGTCCTTGGGGTATTACAATCCCCTCCCCTTATTTTTTCACTGTCCTTAGTGCAACTTACTGTTGTGAGGGAAATCTCCCTATGAACTAACAAATAGGGTTTAGACTTTGCATGCAGATATGACCGAAGAAAAACTAATTTCTACCTTCATCCTTAGATTTAAATCCCCTTTTCTTAGTAAATGCATGGAAAGATCGACCTACCTCATTTTCGACGTTTGATGTCGATCCTCCGTTGTACTTGATTACTTGTTCACAATACTCCTTCCAAAGCCGACCTGCATACAAGACAAGCAACAACTACGCATGCATCCTACTTATATACTAACGGGTTAGAAATCCAAACATATACTAATCAAACTATAAAAAGTTCATGAATTAGGACGAGAAAAGCATTTTCTTTATTACTTTGAATGAGTCAACTTACAAAAGTTGAGACCGGCCACTGCTCCACGAACCTGATCCTGGGCTCCTCTTTGACTATCCTCCAACTGCTTTTCTTTGTATCTCCTTTGGCACAAGGAAAGGCTAAAGGGTCGGGACAATGGGAATATGAAAATGGGCAGAGTTTCTTTGCTATATTTTTCCTCCTCCAAATGGGACCCCTACCCCTTCTTTTATAGGCTAGAAGGAGCTAGGTATTTGGACAAACCCTTGTCCATGCATGGTCGGGAGTTTCAGTTAACTCACCCATAGCTTTTGTGTTCCATCGACAACTTTCCTTTTTTCATGCTTTTGTCGGTCCATGCGGGTTGTTTTGGGTCAGCCAGCGTGTACACACGTGTAATAATGGAGTAGGGTGCGTGGGCCTTTATAAAATAGGTTTTTTAAAGAGTTGTTCAACAGTGCTTTAGCAAAGAAGGGATATGAGATGGCCTGATGCCAGGTAAGCATGTGTGGTGCAATTTAGGGTTATAACAGATGCCTCATAATGTGTGAGGTTAGAAGAGCATCCGATGGCTGAAATACATTACCAATCTTTACTGATGTGCTGAACGATTGAGCCCAAGGATCAGGAACTGGGAGGTGCCATCTGCAAAATAACAAATTTTTCATCGAGGCGGGCATACCCATGCTCGGGATAAAATATAATCATGGCTACCAATCAAATACACTGTATATCCATGTCATATAACTATATAAAGAGTAGCCACGAACAATACACAACGGAGCTACATCTCAAAATCGAAAAGATATACATATAGAGTACCCATCTTCTAGAAGCTGATACGACATGATGGCTGGAGATGAGATCTGCAGAGCTCGAGCAACAACTTCAAAATCTTCAAAAATTGGGTAGGAGTGTAATATGAGTGTGCGAATGCACTACCCAAAGGTCTTCGACAGCTCGTCAGTCATGGACTTGATAATCTTGATGATCAAACTGAAGGCTTCAGTGATTTTGAACAAGGACTTGATTGGATGTTCAAGATGGCCAGGTATGAGGACAAGAGACATATTGCAGAGGGGCTGACTCAGGCTTGGTGACAAACTTCCCTTGGATAATAGCACAACAAATGATGAGACTCAGGCAACACAACATTAATCATAAGTCTACGAAGCAGGAGGCAACGCAAGCTCTCCATATGTTTGGAAGGATAACCAAACGGTGGAGGACACAACTCTATATAGCGAGAAAAAGATTCCTAAGGTCATACTACATCCCATAGTCTGATGAACAAATGGACAAATGTTCTTTATCCAAGGGCGACTCATTATGCTGCCAATAAAGAAAATACTTTTCCCTTCCTCTTTTTGGGGTATATTTGATTTTTTTCTTTTTTGTCCTTTTCAATAATTGTGGAAAAAGAATAAAGGAATATTACGTTACAAAGGAGGAACGAGTGTTGCAAACATACAAGTTCAAGGCACAAGGACAAGACTGATGTTCAAAATAATGATACTCGGGAAAAAATCCTCTGTGGGCCAAGGGTGTTAAAATGCAAAAGAAAACTGTTACAAGGCTGATATATAAGGTATGCAAATGCAGTTAACAAAACACACTATGGTAACGTCCTTCGATGTAAGTTTAACGAGCCTAGAGAAGGTAAGCTCGGTGGCTTTTCATGTTTAGAGAGTCTGAAAAAACATAAAAGGAGACTTTGTTGGGGTACCTTTTTGAAGATAGTCTAGAAGGTTCGAAAAAGGGTAAACTAGCACCGATTAGACGTCAATTCAAAACCATTTTAACGAGTGTGACAAGGACAAGATCACTCGACTATTTTTTCATTTGTAAGGATTCTGAAAAAAGATTAACTATGGACTCTGTCAAGAATGTTCTTCTGGACCAATTTAACAAGAGTGAAAGAATAAGGTCACTCGACAATCTTTTGAATTTTAGGGAGTCTGAAAAGAGATTAACTATGGACTCCGTTGGGGTTCCTTCTTCGTAAGTTTAGTCCCTCAGGCCTGAAAAAGGGATAAAATTATACCTGAGAGTACTCTTCTATAGAGATAAGGTTCCATAGAGTATACCTTTGTTCGTACATTTGACCGCCCAGACCAAAAAAGGGGTAAACTACCACTGGACAGACGTGACTTCAAATTTCAGTTTAACGAGTGTGAAAGGCCACAATATCGCTCGTCAATATTTTCATATTTAGAGGGTCTGAAAAGAGCTTAAAAGAAGACCCGTTATATTTTGGGAGTCCTAAGGGTGAGGGAAAGAGAGAAGAATAATCATGCAAATGAGGCTCAAACTCGTATTCAAGAAAAACTACAAGGACTCTCGAGCCTATAGTGTTGTAGAGACAACATGAATATCATAATGCAACCAGGATCTACCTAGGGCATCCATGTTTCGGTAGGCTCTACCACTAAGTTGCGACACTTCTAAAGAAGATATGATGGTTCAGTGTCACAATCTGATGAGATCGATCCTATGGAAAATGAAAAATACAACAAGATACAAAAATCAGGGTAGAAACCTAACTTATATGCTCAAGTTGATCGTCGGAAAATTTTTCATGGACCGTCAAAATTTACTCAAAACTCAAAAAAAATGTCCCAATACCCGATCAAATCCCTCCCATATAACTCTTGAATCACTCTAAATGGTTTTTGGTATAAAGAAAATGATAAGGGAGGCCAAAAAAGTGACAAAAAGAGGCCAAAAAGTCTATAAATAGAAGCTGGCAACTCATTATCACCATTGCTGATTTGGAAATTGACTCTGGAGCCAAAAGACCCCCTTTGATAAAAATGGTGATTCTGGGAGCTACAGTGGACGAAATGAACTTCCATCTGGACCAAGTAAGTACAAACTCCCCTATCTAGCTATTCAATTCGTTATTTTTGCTTTTCATTTCATTTTTTGGGTGGGCGTCGACCTTTAAAAAGGTTGGCCCTAGGTCCACGTGGGCTGTCTCTTGACAGGACGCATGTACACACGGGCAGTGTAAAACCTGCCTGTGTGTACACGTGACTGTCACCTAGACAACACGCGTGGACCTCCCTTTATAGACAAAAAGAATAAAAAAGCACTCACTCACCCTCTTGAACCTTGTTGTTTTGGCAGGATGTATGTCCACTGGAGGGAAAGGGAGCATGAAGAAGTTGGTGAGTTGGTTGCGGTAGATCCGAATGCCGTGGCCACGTTAATGCAATGTGGTTTGTTAAGGTTCTCCCTATTTCCATTTATGCGGGCGCAACCGAGGTTACTAAATTCCTTGGTTGGCTATTGACACCCTGATGCAGAGGCTTTTATGCTAGAGGGACAATCACTAGTACCCACTATTGAGGATATCTACTTTTTGACTGGCCTCTCAAGGAGAGGGGAACCAGTCAACTTCAGGACGTTTTTGTCGGGGCCACATAACATAGAGGAACTGATAGTCTTGCACTGTTAGGCTGGGACAAACCGTTTGAGCTCCCAGGTGCCTATAAGCAAGATCACTAACCTATCGCTGCAAGCGATATTATTTCTCATTGGGCGGATTACCGGTTTAGTGGCCTTGCATCAGGCGTCCCATGCACAGATGAACTATGTTTTCCAGTGCTTGAATGCACAAATTTTTGACTAGAGTACTACACTGCTAGAGTGTATGAAGAGGCAATTGACAGATTGTCGTCAACAGACACAGAGGAACTTCGGGTTCAGGACTATTTTGTGTTCGTTCTTTTTCGAGAGAGTTCCGAGTTTTAGTCCTCGGGTAGTGGTACGAGGACATCAGGCCTCTTTTCCTGCTGTGTGTAGATGGGCAGTATTACTGCTGCGACAGGGTGGTGGAAGGACCAATGAGTCCTTCGATGATGAATTTTTTGCATGACTGTCATGACAAATCCCAGTTATAGAGGACTACCCCTATGCCGGGATTGATTTTTCGAGAGACCCGGAGATACCAGTACCTCCTGGTGAGGAGCGAGGGGAGATGGGTAAGTCTCCACCTTTGTAGTTTTTTTTTTTTTTTTTTTTTTTTTATATGTAATTTTTATGTCGTTTTGTTATATATATCATTTTTTTTTGTTATGCCAGAGTATTTGATGGATATGTGTTCATTGTGTGCAGACATGGGACTAGTGCGACCTGTCAATTATGCAAGGAACATGCATCGTCCTCGACCAAGGGCCGCAACCACCACTGCCGGGGGATCAACAATAGTAGGAGACCTCCCAGCCAAGGAGGCTGAGAGGGTACTTAGACAAGTTGAGCGGAACTTTACTGCACTCACTCACACAGTCCTGATGGTAGAGATTGAGGACCTACCGCCATCCATGTAGCCTCATGTAGTGGGGGCACCTCGGATGTGGGTCTGATTGTTTAGGCATTTATCCCATGCTATGGACCAGTATAACAGGGTCCATAGGCCCTGAACCTATTTAGACATTTTACGTGCCACGAGCACTACTTGTATATATTTTTTGAGGGCATAAGCCCTGTTACTCGTTATTGGTCCTATTTTTGAGGCGCTTGTGTCCATCTATGTACTCTGGTTACTTTATGATATTATATATGGTTTTTTGGTCTTTTGTGTCTTATGGATCACGTGGGAAAAAATGTATTTACATGCTTATGTCAATGTTTTTTCATATGTGTGCAAGATTCCAATCTAAAATTTGATTAGCTAGAGTATCTGTAACTTGGTTTAATCTCCTAGGAACATGAAAATATGTAATATAATCAAAGTTTCGTTCCAAGAGATGTACCCTAAGGAATCGTCAGTTTAAAGTTGGATCATGAACCTGATACACTCTGTTTAATTGAGACACAACCGATTGAGTGTCGAGATAGACCCGAAGATGAGAGATACCCAATGACAAAGCGTCACGAAGCAACTCAATAACTGCACTATACTCAACGACATTATTTGTGGTGTCACCTAAGCATATACCTCTGAAAGATAACAACTGGACCTGAGGTAAAGATTACCCAAGCTACGGAGGCAAGCCTCCGAGTGTGCCAACTAGTACCATCTGCATACCCAACGAACACCTCAGAATCCATCAACATCTGCCATAGTGACGAAAGATAACATCAATGACACGTCCATAACATTTAAAAGAAAATAAAATGTAATAGTACAAAGACTATACATATGTTACAAAAAGTTACCCACAGTGACCTGTCTATGAGTAATACTTCTTGAGGTAGAGCCCATTTCTAGGCTCTGCCAAAGCATTCCCTTTGAAATCAACCAGATGATAAGCACCCTTTTTTAATACCTCTTTTATGATGAAAGGTTCGAACCACATGGGTTTGAATTTGCCTGCCCCCAGGGGGTCGTTATCTTGGTCATAGACCAGGACAAGGTCGCCTTCAGAAAAAATCTGAGGACGGACAGACCTATCATATTGACACTTGAGCTTATGTTTGTGAGCCTCGTTGGCCAGGGCCGCATCACTACACTATTCATTGAGATGCTCAAGGTATACTAACCGTTCTTCGAGTGGAGAAGTGTCTGGCAATAATTGTACTGCTAATTTTAGAGACGGGATCTGACATTCGATGGGCAAGACTGCCTCCAGCCTGTAAATGAGTTGAAAACGTGAGAAACTGGTTGTAGTCTTAACAGATGTTCGGTAAGCCCATAATTCCAAGTATAACATCAAATGCCAATTTGACTCGGCTGAGTTGATATTCCGTTGTAGAATAGTCTTAAGAGTTTTGTTTACAGCTTCCACCTATCCATTGGGTTGGGGGTAGTAGGGTGATGAATGTTCTTGCCGTAACCCAAGCTTTGATGTCAATTTGGTCATCATCTGATTCTGAAAGTGCCTACCATGGTCAGTGAAAATCTCCCTCGGGATGTCGAACCTTGCTATGATATGGTTGAATAAAAACAGAGCTATAGTCTCTCCATCATCTTTAAACGTTGGCATAGCTTCGACCCACTTTGTGAAGTAGTCTACAACTATGATGATACAATGGTTCCCCCTTGCTGAAGGGGGCTTGCAAGTAGTGTAATCAATCCCCCACTTGGTGAAGGGTCTAACTATGATGACGAGAAACATGGGAGCGGGATGTGCCCTCATCTTCAGAGAGAATATTTGGCATGGATGGCACTTCTTGACTAATTCGATACAATATTTGATAAGTGTCAGCCAGAAGAAACCTGCTCATAGAATCTTTTGGGCTATTGCAAACCCAGACAAATGACCACCACAAGCTCCGGTATGGAAATTATTGAGCACGATAACTACCTCCTCATGAGTGAGACATCGACGTAGGATGCAGTCTACACCTCTCCGATACAACGTATCATCGAGTATGAGATAATTCTTAGCCTGATGGCGTATACGTCGATGCTCATCATGAGAAGCAGAAGTGGGGCACTTCAAAGTCTAGAGATAGATAAGTATATATCCATACCAGGGATTCGAAGATGTGATCAAAAACATATCTCCCCGGATAGGATATTCTTCAGGCACAATGTCACCTGACTTAACCGAAAGTTATGAAATAAGCTCTGCGAAGACCAGTGACTTTTTGGACTTTGCTGAAACGAAGTCTAAGTAAAAATCCTGGAGGATGACTATCCATCTACTGATTTTTTCACCTATTACTCGTCGTGTCAACATGTACTGGAATGGATTCACGACAACAATGATAGTGGTCTTGTGAAACATAATGTAATGACGGAATTGTTGAACAGAATGAATTGCTGCCAACACAAGTTTTTCGATATGAGAATAATTGAGTTCCGATCCTATGAGGCCTCGGCTCAGGTAATAGATCATGTATTCTGAGAACAAGTCATCTTCTTGAACTAAAACCATGCCAATGGTTGACTCTGCTGCAGCCAGATATAATAAGAAATCTTTGTTATAGTTAGGTGGCCGGAGCAGAGGGGCAGTTATGAGGGCATGTTTTAATGTGTCGAAAGAGTGTTGAGTGGCATTGTCCTAGTAAAAAGGAACATCTTTCTTCAGTAAGTGCATAAATCCCTTGGTGATTTCGGCATAGTTGGTGATGAAGCGTCATAAAAAGTTCGCCTTGCCTTGTAGACTTTGAAGTTGAAGGATTGTGCATGGGGGGAGAAATTGTGTTAAGCCCTAATATTGGCTCATTAACCCTTAATTGGGGCATATTAGATTAGTAATGTTATTTGATTTATTTCAGCTTTAGGCCATTAGTTGTAATTATACCTCCTAGTCTCCTATATATACCAAGGAGACATTTTCATTTTGAATCATCTTGTACTTGAACATTTAAGTGGGGTAAAA
>JZKD02S1679538.1:1329875-1366763 GCA_000966675.3 Picea glauca
TACTTTTCCTGAGGTTTTTATATTCTATATTGATGTTTGGTTCTTAACAAACTATATTATTGCCTCCACCTTGAGAGGATCGACCATGATCCCTGTTGTTGATACAATGAAACCTAACAAATGTCCTGACGTTACACAGAAGTTTCACTTGTTTGGATTCAAGCAAATCCAGAAGTTGCGACAACATTCGAAGATAAGTCTAAGGTGTGTGGGATGATCCATTCTCTTGTGAGATCACGATGCTAAATCATCTAGATAGGCCTTGACTATATTCTTGAGGTCATGGAAAGAAAAAGACATGGCTCGTTGAAAGGTTTCTCTAGCATTTTTAAGACCAAATGGCATCTTACGATATGCAAATGTACCCCAAGGACAAATGAATGTCATTTTGTGTTGGTCTTCAGGTTTGATTTGTATTTGATTATATCCCAAAAAACTGTCCATGAAAGAAAAGGCTTCACAACTAGCACATTCATCAATGATATGGTCAATGAATGGTGTTGGAAAATTATCTTTGGGACATGCCTTGTTCAAATCATGGAAATCAATACATACACGAATCATGCCTTTTTTTTTATTGACCGACACAGGATTTGACACTCATTGAGTCAAATGGATATGATAGATAAAACCTGCCTTTAACAATTTCTCAACCTCAACCTTAATGGATGTTGCTTTCTTAGGATTAACTAGACGAAGCGTTTTCCGAACGAGCTTGGCATCAGGATACGTTGTGATCTCATGTTCAATTATTTTTGGATCGATACCTAGCATTTCCTCATAAGACTATGCAAAAACGTCGCGAATTTTTTTGAAAATATCTGTGTAGATTTGAATCTCTTCGGGGGAGCAATCTACTCCGACGAAGATGTTCTCCACGACGCCAGGGTTTCGAGAGATATTGATTGGTATAGTTTCAGTGATAGTTTCCATATTTCCCTCAGCATAAATTTCATGTGTAGCTAAGAGATGAATAGGGCACGAATGATCTCCCGTCATGGTTACAATGAATTCTCCTGCTTCGATTTGGCTTAACTCTGGGAGAAAATATGATCCGTGATGAAGATCTTCCCAAGGTTTGTCCGGACTAGTCATTGCTTCGATTAATTCTTTGTTAGAGGGAAAGACTAATTCTAATGAATCAGTGTTAGTGAGAGAACCCTGAGCCCAAATAGGCTCTAGAAGTGGATCTAACTCTTGTGCCGGAGTCAGATCAGTGTTAGATGAAGCTTGCTAGACTAAAGAGTACACTACTTCAGCTGCAAATAAGGGCATGGACATGCCTAGGTGCCCTGTCTCATCCATCATGGCCGATGGGGAAGGAAGTATCCAAGGATCCTCGAAGTAAGTCGTGCGGAACGATGAAACTTGAAAAATCTCAACCTTATGGTGATTGGATATAAATTTGATATCACCGTGAGGCAGCGGGTAATCGAAGGTACCCATCAAGGATGGGCAAAAACCAACTCCTACGTTAATGACACCTGGCTGAGGATTATCAATCATCGAGACTGTGGATGCCCCCAAAGCAGGGTCAGGTCTAGAGAAAGACAATTGATCGATGGTCACTATCCAACCCTCGTGTGGAAACAAAAAGACCCGAAAAAATATAACGACCATAGCTTTCATAGCATAAGTCCAAGTCCTTCCTAACAAGAGGTTATAGTCAAGGGGAGCATCGACTACCTCTACTTCGACACACAAAGTCTTCCCTCCTAACTGCACTGGGAAAGAAGGAACAATGCCATGTGGTTGGAACGAATGACCATCGAAAGCAGTGAGGAGAGTAGGTGATGGAGACAAAATGGGCTGGCCAATGGCCTTCCAACATGCCAACGACATAATGCATGTTGAGGCGCCTTCATCAACCACTGCGTGGAAGATATTCTGAGTAAAAGTTTTCATGGGATAAGCCACTACTATCTGAAATGCTACGTGGTAAGGCAAACGAGGTTTTAAGTTGGTTGTATCCAACATGATTGTACCCGAATTACATGTCTCGGTAGAGCCTAAAGTGGTTAACAAGGATTTCCTCTGAGAAGGGAATCTTTGGAGGACTTCCAAAGCAGACATCGTACAAGGGGTTTGTGATAAATCCTCCACCACAGAGTAGTTCTGGGCGGCCCTTGCATTTGGGTTATGAGAAGATTTTTTAAATGCACCTTTTGGAATGCATGTCTTTGTTTCTCCCAACGTCTTCTCAATATGTAGAGGAAGAGATGGGAGGTCAAATTCTTTACCCTTCTCAGAAGTGCTTGGTTTACTATAGTCATGTGCTCTAGTCGATATAAAAGAATCACCCCTAACCATATATACGTTCACGGATGCAGGGTTGTTCAGAGGTGGACAGGGTTCTTGGATGCCCCCTTCTATGCTTGCAGAGGCTTGAGTTAGATTTTTCCCATGTTGAAATGGATTAGTCAACACTGCCCGTTGTTGCTGTGTGAAAAATTTTTGGGCCTCTGCAAGTCGAGGACATAGATGGGTCGAGAGGTCTTCTGCGCAGAAGTTGCATGGATACCTCACCTTCCATTTTTTAGTATTGTCCCCACTAGAATTATCGGTGGGTTTTTTATCCCCCTTACCCTTCTTTCGTTGTTTTTTCTTCCCTTCAGGCTACTAGGTGGCCTTTGGGTTAGTCGATTGCACTGTGTGTACCTCCGACGTTTTGGTAGGGGGAGTAGCCAAAGCAGTAGTTTGGCTGGCCGCTATGTATTGTATAGATAACTATTGCAACTGCTTTGTTAATTGCTCGGTGAGATTTGTTTGTGCTGAACCAACAATACCATCGGCATGTGGGTCAGCTCTCTATCTAGTTTTATCCATTATTGAACGTGGCGCATCTGGAAAGATGTTGTATAATAAACCGGATTGAGAATATATGAGTTGAAACTATTGAGCCCTCATGATGGCATATTATTCAGAGAAAACTCCTGACGTCACAACGTCTTTGGATAACAACGGGACCAAAGACTTAAGGAACCACTCAAGTAGGAATGCTGGTGGGACTGGTACCTTGATTAAACTCTTCCGGTGTCTCCATTCTTGGATGTGATCAGAGATATGGTCCACTGTTGTCTGTTCGAAATTGGCGAGTAGCTCTGTGCTAGCATCGTATCTCGCAGGTAAATAGAAATGGTTCAGAAAATCCATTGCCAGTTCGCCAAAAGAAGAGTATCTTGAGAAATCGAGCTCAATGTACCATTTCGCGACACTCCCAATGAGAGTACATTGAAACAATCACAACTGTATAGAGTCTTCTTTCAAAGAGTTAGATGAGCACCAAAGATGGAAGGTAGTCACATGATCTCCTGGATCTTCTTTAGGCTTGGCTTCGAACTTTGGAATGTCCGAAGGAAACTTCCTCAGCATAGGAGGCCAATGCGGATCATGACAAATAGGGTCATTCAACAACCTTGTCAAATCTGGCAAGTGTAAAGTCGCTAGGAAGGGAAGTTTGGGTTGTTGGTGATAACCTGGGAAAAAGGGGCCTGGAGTTTGACTGGCACCAGGTTGCCAGGAAAAGTTTGGGTGTTGGCCCAGATTCTGGTAGAAACCATGGCCCTGGCCAACATATGGATTTTGCATATGTGGAGACATTATTGGCTGATTTCCCAAATAGGACATAGATTGTTGGGCATGCATTATATTTGAAGGACTTTGGGAAGGGTTACCCCATGCCGGTCCCGTGAGGATAGGAATAGTAGTTTGGTTGGGGTTCCATTGATTGTGGAAAGAATTACCCTAGATTGACATTCCGGATGAGGGAAAGGATCCCTACCCTGAATTCCAAGGTCCTGCTAGGTTTACCCCCTGTGCAGGAATAATACCTTGCATAGGAGTAGATTGTCCAAAAATGGGGTTGCCCCTAGTCGGGAAAGCAACTGATGAGAAGGTGTTGTTACCAAACATTTCATTCAAAGAAAATGGTGTTGAACCTACTGGCATACTATGCGAAGGTGGTCCTTGACTCCCCACTCCAAATAAACTATTGTGTGTAGGTTTCTCGGCGGATGGTTGATGCGAGCCACCGAGTGAAGGGGACGAAGGAAGGATATGACCTCCTTCATAAGGGAAAGCATTAAAAGAAGTGGGAGTGCCCCCCATGTGACCTTGCAGAGGAGCACTAGAGCTCCCTGCCCCTAGACCTAAAATCTGTAAATGGAGTAATAAAGTACAGGACTTGTACCTGAACTAGGCATCCCATATGAGAACGGAGGGCCTGTCGCACTTGATGTGAAAGGGGTTGTGGATGCTACCAAAGACGGGATCAAACCACTATGCGATGTAGAAGTGGTCGAGACCATGGTGGCTTGGACCGATGACGGTGGGTTAGGAGGTGAAAGCTCTCCTGTGGTGACAACTGTAGTGGGAATTGAAGAATTCCTAGAAGGAGTAACAACATTTGTTTCCATTTCTATGTGCAACACTGTCTGGCGCTCTTAAAATTGAATTGGTATGATGAAAGGTGCCAAGAAATCAGTGGTTGGGGTTTCAATCAGGCCAAGAGAGGTTTCTTCAAGGTCTAAAACGATCAATTCCTCTGGGGGTTGGTCGTGCACAATGGTTTGTAACCCGGTCGCTTCAAAAGACCCTTGTTGGTCTAGCTTTCGCCTTAATGGTGGCGGGGGTGGCTCCAGTGTAACCGACGATAGGATAAGAAGCCTTCATGACTAGTGGAGCTCGGGATCCTCCAATGTGTGAGAAGATCCAAGACACTCTAAAGTAGTCTAAACATTCAAAAGTAACACACAATAAAAAAAATTCCCTATAAGATAAGACAGACAAACACTAAATTAATTAGAAGAATAGTTACAACAACCAATACTAGAGCAACTTACCGGTGCAAGTGAAACTCGAACATGGAAGCACCCTCCAGGTATACTCTGCAAAGCATGGCCTGATTTCTATCATAGGTACCATGTTATACCCCCACAGTCACTCGTGTAAGTCCCTAAAAAGATGGGCAACTAGGTTGCCAGCGCGCGAACAGTCACCAAGCGGGTACAGTTGAAAGTTGGGTAGACCACAATGAGCAGGGTATCAAGCCTGAAACCTGTCAAGGGTATCGAGAGAAAATGGTCTGGAAGACAACTGAGGACCTCAAATGTATTTGAGACCCATGAAGCCCTGTGGAAAATGCAAATGACAGAATCCCAAGACAATCCCTCTATATGTGTTCTCCACTACGATTGGTCCAACTTTGGAGGGGTTATCTCTGCTACCTTTCCACACGTGACCTCATGTTTATCCCCTGTGTTAGAGGGGGGTCTCAAATAACTTCCACAATACTGGACTTATACACTCCCTAACTCAGACTCCAATGTTTAATTTAAAATGGCTTTGAAGAGTTTCCTCTCCAACCTAATCCAAGGCCCTAATCCTGAACTAGTTGGTTAACCCTACAAACATGAAAGTATAATAAATTTTAGATTTTAGCGTTAATTTTATGTCTTTGTCTTATGTCAATGGGTATGGAAGTGAAACTGATGATGTGTAAAAGATGAAATAAAAAATGAGTAAAAAGATGGAAACAAAATTTTTTCTTAATGCAAAATTTCAACAACTTTTCAAATTTTTTTTTTTTAAACTTTTCTAAGATTTTGGATAACAAACTCAAAAGAAATTTAACTTGATTACAAGCTACTTATGATCTAAGTAAACTGCAAAAACTTATGAAGTAAATGACTTTTCCTTGGCTAATAATGCAGAAACACACTCTTCAACCAAACAAGAAAATGAAAAGAGATTTTTATTTATTTAAATGCTTGATAAAGCAAAAAGGAAAAATACCAACATGAAAAAACCAAGAAAAAAAATTCTGGCCTAATCACAGATCGCAAAGAATCAGGTCAAAAATCACACACTAGCAATTTAAAAAAAAATGACTCTCACACTTGTCTAAAAACCTTAAAAAATTCTCTTATTTTTATGACAAATTTTTTAAATGAGAAAAAGCAGGATAAGGGTAAGATTAATCCTAAGCTACTGACTGCTCAGACAGAGATTCAAACACCTGAGAGGAATAATTATTATCAAGGGAAAGGATGACTTCCTTACCCTCAACAAAAAGTATCATGTACAAGGACGTGACTGTTAATCTAACAGCACGTGTGCGAATGCACCTTGGATAGAGACATAGAGCATGTACACGTGGGATGACCTTGTACAGGCCGCATGTATATCTAAACTATGAGAAAAAATGAAAACAGACAACCCAAAACTAGGAAGAGGCCAGTGATATTGATAACCAGGATCCCTTGAAGGCTTGGACACTCTTTTTAACAGAAAAACAAATAATGTAAGGAAAAATGATAAAGAAAAAACAATCTGAGATAGGACTGCAAACAACCAAGACTCAGACAGAATTCTAGAAAACCCCTGAGAGTTCTGATTCTGACAGGGAAGAGGATGATTGCCTCCAAAATTCTCTGGACTCTACATGCTATTGCTACTTCCTCAGCTAGTGTTCGCACGCGGGCTGTAAGAGAGTAGGGTGCGGGTACATGCGTGCAGACCTTATGCAGGTTGTGTGTGCCTCTGTGGGTCCCGACAAACACAGTCAAGCAAATCAAAGAAAGTTGGTATGGAAAACTAGACTCTCTGCTAGCTCAGACCTTACAGAAACTAAAAGAAAAAACAGGCAAGAAAAACTAGTCTTTAAAACTACCCAAAAACTAAATAAAATTCCAGGAACCCTAGAGAGTTTCCCCAGTATGGTCACCAATTCTGTTGTGAGGGAAATCTCCCTATGGACTAGAAAATAGGGTTTAGACTTTGCATGCAGATATGACCGAAGAAAAACTACTTTCTACCTTCATCCCTAGATTTAAATCCCCTTTTCTTAGTAAATGCATGGAAAGATCGACCTACCTCGTTTTCGACGTTTGATGTCGATCCTCCATTGTACTTGATTACTTGTTCACAATACTCCTTCCAAATCCGACCTGCATACAAGACAAGAAACAACTATGCATGCATCCTACTTATATATTAACGGGTTAGAAATCCAAACATATACTAATCAAACTATAAAAAGTTCATGAATTGGGATGGAAAAAGGATTTTCTTTATTACTTTGAATGAGTCAACTTACAAAAGTTGAGACCGACCACCACTCCACGAACCTGATCCTGGGCTCCTCTTCGATTGTCCTCCAACTGCTTTCCTATGTATCTCCTTTGGCACAAGGAAAGGCTAAAGGGTTGGGACAATGGGAATACGCAAATGGGCAGAGTTTCTTTGCTATATTTTTCCTCCTCCAAATGGGGCCCCTACCCATTCTTTTATAGGCTAGAAGGAGCTAGGTATTTGGATGAACCCTCAGCCATGGATGGCCGGGAGTTTCAGTTAATTCACCCATATCTTTTGTGGTCCATTGACAACTTTTCTTTTTTCATGCATTTGTCGGTCCACGTGGGCTGTTTTGGGTTAGCCAGCGTGTACACACGTTCAATAATGGAGTAGGGTGCATGGGATTTTATAAAAGAGGTTTTTTAAAGAGTTTTTTAACAGTGCTCTGGCAAAGAAGGGATATGAGATGGCCTGATACCAGGTAATCATGTGTGGTGCAATTTAGGGTTATAACACTTACTTACACATTTATAATTAAAAAAATCTTCAAAATCTCCAAGCTTCAACTATTGGAAGCCCATTATCCAACTTTACTTTCAAGTACCAATTATGGTATCTATACCGCAGTAGTAACTCAATTTCTCTATCCCATGGAGTTTCTTTAGGAAGCATTCAACTTATTGTTCCTTATTACTTGCTTCAATTAAACCTCATTGAAATCACTGAATGGTTGTAGATCCATGATGTTCCATCCATTGATAAAATCTCACCAGTGCTATGACTCCACAGACATAAACACTCTTTTCACACACCTATTCATTCAGAAGCAACATTAGAACATACATGCAATATATATACAGGCAATTCTAATAACATTAAAACCTGTATATTAATTACAAGATACATAGCATACATTGAATAGATAATTGATACTTATCTTTTGATTGAGAAGATTTCCATATCAACATGGTCTAGGGTAAGGTACCAAACCCCAACAACATTCCAACCAATGGTCTCTCTTCCCCACGCCTGTCCTACCCCAGGAGTGTGCATCTTCACTGTCACACAGTCCATTGGCTCTTACACCTCTCTTTCCTTGGGCTTCAACAACATGCTGGACCAGACGTCTTAGAGAACTGTGGCTCAAGGAGTTTGAACTGCCCTCAGAGGTCTCCAATTGACATCTTCCCCGAGCTACTCTTTGTATTCAAGATTCTAACTTTTATCAACATCATCTCATCTGCATCACCCACATGCAATTATCATGAGAGAACATAAAAAAATTCATTTAGGAACTCCAACTTAGTTCGAAAAGGAATTCAACTTTTTCCCCAAAATATGAAATTCCATTTCATAATTCTTCTTGGTTGTTGTCATATTAGGAATGCAACCTTCCTTGTGGGTTTTCACAAGCACCAATCTGCATACCAATTTCCTGCAAGTCTTCATCTTGCATATTGCCAAAAATTGTCAGTATTTCCTGTACATCATAATTCAATTGAAATATGTACAAAATCTTATGCACTGATCTTAGAATTTCCCGCACCTAGCAATTCAATCACAATTACCCAACAATTAATAAACTAGAACGACTTGTCATTCTATGCATATGCATGTCCATAGTAATATCTGTAAGTTCATTGCTTATTTTTCTGAACAAGAAAATTTCCTGTAGTCAATGCTCATGTGACTACTTGACTTGCAACTTTTCTATTGCAATGTCTAACACCTCCCTGAAATGTCCTCAACTTCATGAGTTAACAACATTTCAGTTGTTATTAACAATTATTTCCATGCAATAATATATATGCATGTACTTACAAAACACATTCAATCATTGCATTTAGTATACAATTATGTCACTTATTATGCATGAGTGCAATTCTCAATGCATAATTAATCAGTGCACCTTGCATTGGATTACATAATGCTCTTTATCTCAATCATGTATCTCACCATCCATAAGTTGGAATTCGAGTCGATGTGTTGACACGTTCTCCACACACTTCCTATTTTCTTCCCAATTAATTGTATGCCTTCCTTTTCGACCCGAACACTACACCAAGAATATAATTCTATGGTGTTCATTAGTGTTAGCAAAAAGGTTACAGTCCAAGTTTTGTTTAAAGGTAGGAATATTTTAGTACCTTTGTGGCTCATAACCCTTCCATATCCATACCTTGCCATATCCAACCATGTCCTGGTCTCATACATGACTAGCTTACTGGCATTCATTCTATAACAAGTTCTTATTATTTAATTATTTGGTTATCACTCCATAACCAAATGAACATGACATTCTACTATGTCAGTGTGTGCATTCAGAAGCTAAAAGATTTGAATTAATATAGGCCTCTAGCCTTTACCACATCCAGTGGTATGAATTCAATAATATAATCATGTGATTTTATAAAATAACTCTGGCTGAGGAAATTCTTACCTAAATTTCCTTTCAGCAATTATGCAAAAAGAGTAATAAAAAACTCATACTTGCATGACTGCCATTAATAAATTTTATACTACCTGAATGTATGATGGAAGTAGAATATTTCATGCTTCTTTTATCAAACTTATAACCAACACTTCATCTCTCTATTGCTTCCCTCCTTATGCAACAACATCACCAACAAAACTTGCAAACATGAAAGCATTCTTTCCTCTTGCTGACCCAACAAGTCGTAACAGACTTGCTACCACAGAAATTGCAACAACTTCTTTCTCCCTATAAAACTTTTCCTTGTTGATCCCAAAAGTCTACAATTATTCTTGGATTCCTGAATCTTCTTTTGCTACCATTGTAGTCACTGTACATGACTATTTCTTCCATGGGAAATTTCGACGTAGTGCCCATACCTCAGCGAGGTCTGCTGACCTCCTGGTCAAAGGATCTTTTAATATTCTGAGTCGAATTGACTCTTCGAGCTCATGATTGAAACCGAAACAATTATACACAGGCCAACCTTCATTTTTCCCTGCAATTCACCTCCTGTTGCCATGTATCACTTTGTTAAAACCGTGGTATAAATTGCGGCCCACTCTTAGATTTTTAACATCCAAGCAAGTTTTGGGCCCACAATCCAACTCGACCGTTGATCTCCAATTCCTTGGAGATACCTCTTGATCAACGACTATTTTATATTCTTTACCTGCCTTTGGCCAACTGTCCAATCAACGACCTTTTTTTTCCTTTCATGCACAATCTCAGATCTCCGCGATCTGTCGACACGTAGCTCCCTTCCAAATCAACAACTAGGATTGATTCTGACCTTCTGACCTTCGGGAGTTTCAGATATCAACTCTCGCTTCCTCCTCAGTAGCTATCTTCTGGAGTGGAATATCTTCTGACACTTGTCACTTCATATGTGCAGCTACAATTTTCTCCACGATTCCGGCCTTCGAGATTTTTAGTTCTCAAAATCTCGTTTCTTCTGGAGAGATTTCTCCGAAATGGCAGATTGTCTACCACACTTTCTCCTCAATAGATATTTATGATCCTTCTTTGGGACTTCATGAGTCCACTCTCATGTGCACCTTAAAAGATTTAAGTCTCATGCACTTTCCTTGGGACACAACGACTATTGGTCCTCACACTCAGATCTGACGAATAGATCTGATATCCTCCTACGCATGCTCCTTTTGTCTGGACGTGAAATTTGACGGCCAGATCTCTTCCTCTACAACTGATTTGATGGCAGCTGTCACTCCTCCTCTTGAGCTTTCGCTTTCTCCCGAAATGGGAAAATTTCTAAGTGTCAAGGATTCGACCTTTGATGCTTATGTGAGTCCTTGACTTTGGGTCTCGTTTGCATTTCGTAAGAATTATATCTTCTTAGATTTTCAGTTTATTCAATCTCCTAAGGGTCTCAACCCTTCTATTTCCTTTCAAAGGAAAAATTTGTGCCCTCCTGGAAACCTTCTGCTCAAAGAACACCTTGCGGAGCATTTTCTACAGAGTGTTCAACATCTCTGTGAGTATATTCCTTTGATACTCTTCTCCCTAAACTCGAAAAAGATTTCTCTATGTGCACACTTTCACTCACTCGATGCCCACATGGTAGAGCCCTATAAAGTTCTTAGTGAAACTATCTCTCTCTGAACTCAACACATAGTTCTTCTTGTGCACTCCTTGCACTATTCCTGATGAAGGTTCAATGATATCTCTCCTAAGCTTCTCTAAGGTTAACTTACCTCTGTCAATGCACTCCTTGTGGACAATGTGCATTTCTTTCACTTGAAAACACAAATAAGAGAAACAATTGAAACTTATTCAATACTTCACCAGTTTACACATTCAAAACATGAAAAACATATAAAAACATAATAATGAACACAAATAGATAAACACACTATATGTAGGAAAAACTGATTTTGTATTGTCTCTGTGAGTGTCTCCTAAGCACTATGTGAAAATTCAATTTGTTTCTGACACTCGCTGAACTCTGCAAACACAACGTGCAGTCAACCAGAATTTTTCAGGCCATCATTCCTTAACAAATCCCACAACATTCATAAACCAATCTTATTTAAGAAAACATTCAGATTTAATTTTCTTTCCGAGCTCTTCTTTTCTTTGTAATAATTTTTTAGCACTAGCCCCTTTCTCTCAGTCCCCAATCCATGTGGTCACAGGCCATGACCAAGCGCTAGATCACTAAGTGCTTACTCAGGCCTTCAGTTTATGAAGTTTTCAAATCACCACACAACAATCTCTCGGAGTTCCAGATTACTGAACTCATGAAGTAGGGTTGATTAACCATCTACGTCTACTCAACAGCCAATGACTGACACTTACTATGGAACCTCAGACATTCGATTTATATAACTTCGGGTCTTCAGGACTTCAAAGGATTTCAAATCCGTGCATCCCAAACCATTAATCTCCAAACATTCCCATGCCACCTTTGTTGACATCATTACATCACATCACTTAACGTTTTCCAATTGTGGGGGAATGCAATGATGGTTTGGAGAAACCTGCCTTTCATCCCTCAATTCTTCTGACGTTGACACGTAACCCCTTGGTGAAACCATGGTTTGGATTGCGAGACCTCCTTGGATAATTAACTTTTGTGCAACTTGGGTCCCCGCAATTCCTTCTGGCCATTGATCTTGATGTATCATGATCAATGACACTATGGGTCCTCTGACATTTAACTTTGTTATGTAACCTCGATTCCCACTAACCATTCTCATACAGAGTGCCATGTGGTGGAATACTAGTGACTGATACATGGCCCATTCATATGGGTGACACACATCACGTTCCAAATGCCATTTCAATCTTCCATGGGTTTGAAACCCACTGACACATGGCACACATCCCATGTTTCCACATCCATCCAAGTGGCGTCATCATGACCCACTACTTCGGCTCTTTTGATCTAAGGTAAGATTTTTCCCAGATCTACGGTGTAGATTTCCTCGAGGACTTCAAAAGTTTGTGCAGCAAACTTCACTGAAGTCGTAAAGTCTAAAGGGATTCCAGGTTAACTCTTCTGCACCTTCCCCAGATCTAACGGTCAGTCATAAGGAATTTCCCTTCCTTTTGAATAGATCCTACGGTGAAGAACAAACTCTGCTACTTTGTGGATTTCCAAAGGAATTCATGGCTAACTGCCTCGCAACATCACCAGATCCGACGGTTGTGAAGGATTCTCCTTCTCTTGAATAGATCCTAAGGTCCACATTACTCTGTGGCCCAATACCACTTTTGTCGTGGTTTTACAACACCACTACTCATCCTGAGCTTCGTAACACGACCAAGGTAAATTCTTGTCACTTAGGAAGGTTTTGAGGTTCGAAATTGGTCCTCTAGACACAATTTCCTCTTGAAACCTTGGGTCCAATGACCACTTATCCAACCCATTTAGGATCAATGTTTGAAACCTTGTATCTGAACTTGAATTTTGTCCATTTCGAAAACAATTCTTTTCCAAAAAAATTTCTTCAACTACCACTAACATAGCCCATCCAGGGTCAGTGTTGAAACCATGCTCTGATACCATATTGTAACATCCTCATCCCTCCACCAGGTTGGGCAACGCTACCAACACAACCTTAACTTATAATTTAAAGCTTTGATACCATATTGTAACATCCCTCGCCCTCCAGAGACCGGGTAATGCTACCGCGTGGAATATACACTTATATGATATATATATGCATTTTAATGAATTTAAAACACTTAATCATGATAAACACATAATTACAGCTACCTGTTTAGAATCAATGGAACTAACCATAATTCATATACACAACATAAAACATGATAACATTCAAGCATCAAAAAACATGCATAAAATACATAACTAAGAACAACAATGATACTTATCTTTTAGCTGGAGTAAATCCACCAACTGTGTGCAGACCTTCCATGAACCTCCCAACCTTATATCATGCTTCTCATCACTCTCAACAGTAGGTCACCCCCGAGATGGGAATAAACTCCACTGGGAAAGGGAATTCTAGGCTTGGAAAGGACAACAAGAAATTTACACAAAGCAACAGGAAGGATCTTTTATCCCAGGAGCCACTTACGCCCAAAACGCACAGACCCTCATTCCCCACATGCCTGCTTCACCTTAGGAGGATACACATTCACTAATACAATTCCATCAGCTAGTACCCCTCCCTTACCTTAGGCTTCAACAACAGTCTGGACCAGAAGTCTTAGAGCACTGTAGCTACTACGAGACTCCCTTCTAAGAGAACTCACTTCCCAACAAACTCTCTCACCCGAGAGATTTTCTCACAGGCCTAACAACCTACCTCTTCAACTAGTCTTCGACTCAGCTACATCCGGGTATGGGTGACAACAACAACAACAACAGGGAAAAATGGTTATGGACACCCAAAAGGCAACAACCTAACGCTAAGTCACAACACGGCTCAGGCGACTACAATTGTGTCGGGCTTCATAGGAAGTAGAACAAGACGACTTCACGGTTTCTATTTTTAGAGATGCATGAGGATATGTAGAGGTTAGAAGATGAAGGTCTCGGTTTCAGACAGAGGATGGAAGAATGATAGAGAACAATATTCCCGTGAGGGTTTCCTTCACTATGCGTGGGTATGTAGAGGCAGAGGAAAAATGATTTAGACACCCTAGATCCCCGTGAACTCAGGCGGAGTATGACAGAATGAGAGAGATAACCCACAACACAGCTGGTGCTTTAGCTTTTAATTGCATGAGCCCAGGTCAACACTTGTCTTCTTGGAGCTGCATGCACTCCATTTAGCCTATGTCCCCTTTCTAGGAAATTAGGATAACAAAAACATATCATGTCCACCTTAGTCTTTAGGAATTAATATTAAAATATTATTCCTCTAGAGGTAAGCCCCTTAGCTTAGCCCCTAGGCCCAAATACTTATCCCCCTCCCTTGCCCAACCTTGTGGAAGCTTAGTCCCCCATCACTCTTTCTTCATGGTTGGTCTACACGTAGCGATGTTTTTATATTAACAAAGTGCATAATTACAAGTACAAAACAAGCTCCTAGCCTTTAACACCTAGGCTCTCCGGCCTACTTGCACATAATCTTACCAGCTTACAATTTCTCAGCTCACCAGCCTACAAAACATGTTTACAATACATAGATATAACTAGGGCTCATCCTTGGGGTATTACACCAAGGATAAAGTAAGTTCATCTTACAAGCTTGGGATGAAGGGCGTTAAGTTACTAGGAGGGCATCAGAAAGTCCACAGGAGGTTGTCAGAGAGTCAAGAACCTTGAAGGTTTCAAGCCGAGAAAAATCGCAGAAGAGTCAGTGCAGAACTCTATGAGTAGAGAAGAGGAAGATCTGAGAACAATATAAGTCTCAGAAAGAAATTTTGCTAAGTGTGCAAGGGGGTCGAGGACTTGTCGAAGTCCTGAAGGAAGTAGAATCGTCCATGGTTGGTTAGAGGAGACATGTGGCAAAATATCAAGAGATCCGGGAGCTAGAGCTCCAAAAGGTTTTCCAAAAGAAAACATAAGTCTTCGTGAAGTCGCAAAGAGTGGTTTGAATCTAGACCATTGGATCTGGAAGGGATGCATGGAAGCGATCGTCATGATTCAAAGGAATAGTACTCTGGAAGAAATTAGAGGAGGACAAGAGAGAGACTCCCAAAGGTCGGGAGTCTGAATAGATCACTTTCATCGATCTAAAGGAGGGATGAGGACCGTTGATCCTCGCACTATTTGAGTTCACCGATTCAGAGTTTGGGAATGTAGGAGTTGGCCATTTTGGAACAAGCCGAAGACTGAATCTCGAAGCACTTTTTGTGGTTTAGCCCCAGGAAACAAATCGAGGTCACATGATAGAATGGGCTTGGCACAGAGAACTAGTGTCTCCGCCAACTTTCTTCGAAGGGCCAAGAAGAGAGCCATGAGGTTAAGAGGAACCACACTTTGGAGAAAGAGGGACCTGTGATAACTTTGTCTTGGGTTCCAACAGGGAGCCAAAGAGTCAATTTGAATCAGGTGATTGAACGATCCTAGACCGGGAGGTCGTGCAACCCTGAAGGAGAGAAATAAATGAGAGGGGGTCTACAACACATATCATAACACTATCCACATTTATTTTCTTCTTCCTTTACATTCTCTCGACAATGGCTTGTCTATGACAATAATAGGTAATGGAATCTAAGTTAGCAAATTCATCTAAATGTTCAAAAAAAGTTGATAACCCATGATAGAATTTTTTATAAACTACCTAGAGTGTGAAAGTTATCCATTTTTGGTTTGTTTCCTTTGTTAGTTACCTGAGCTTCTTTAGATCCTTTACTCATATCAGTTGTTTTCATCTCTTTTTGTTCTTCACTTTTACTTGTCACTTGCTCATTTGTTTTATCAACACCTTCCTGCTCTATTTTGGGTGGTTTCTTTGGATATATCTTCCTCTTCTTTACTCATATAAATAATATTTGTAGGGGGGCCTACAATTTTATATTCTTGTTGTTGATCCAATTCTTTCTTTGCTACCATATCCTTATGCAATAGTTCATATTGTATCATTTTATCTTCCTTTTCTTATTGTTGCCTTGATTCCTCAACATATCTGGTTTTCTCTTCTTCCTGTAATATTTCTATTCTCTTTATTTATTAATATACTCATGAAAATCTCTCCTTCTTTGTTCATCTTCTGTAAGTATTCTTTTTTTCTCTAGTTCTTCTTGAACAACATCTTCTTCTTGTTTCTTCCACAATTATTCTTTTGTTTTTCACTAAAGTTCCTATTCTTATGTAGTATACCATGTTCTTATTGAATGGACTTATGTTTTGTTTCTTAACTTAATCTAATTTCCTCTTGTCTTCTCACTTCTCCATCCTCTCTCCCAGTACTAGCTAAACTATGGTTTATTTCCAACATTTGTTCATCTATGGATAGAGATCTGAATATAGTTAAATGAGGGTTAGTTTTCCTTTCCAAATTCTCATCCTAGTTCTAGGAATTTTCAATGAAGGATTATTCTTCCCATATCTCATGACTATATGTCCAATTATAAGACAATTGTCCAACATGTTTCAAAAATAGGCCTTTAAAATCATGCCTTGTAAATCTCCCAATATGAAACCTACATTCCAAATGGATACGAGCTTCTTGCTTTGCTTGGATTATATCCTTAATTAAAAAATGACCTACCTTGAAACCATACGAGATAAATTTCATTTTCTTTTCCCATTCACTATAGATTTAATTGAATCCTTGAAAAAAAGTTTGACAACACACCTCTCCCATAATCAGTCTATCTAGAACATACTTTGGAAATAGATGAGGTGAAGTAGTTGGATTATAATTATTGATATATGCGTGATATTCTTCTAAATATCAGTTGACCATGCATGAGATAAGTTCCTTAGCTTGATTAGTCAATATTGGGATTTCTCTACAAAAAATAATGAAATACAATCGAGACAAGAAGGAATCACAAATCAATTAATATATTTTTTTGTACTTATTATCCTAAAGCATTTGGAAATACACATGCATTGGAGCTTCATAAACATGAAAATCAAGATTCATCTACGAGAATATATTCCTAGTGCATATTACATCCAATAAATATGAATCTGTATAAATAGAGGGCAGATGACTTGGCTTTTTAGTTGCTTAGTGATTCTTTTCAATCCTATAACTCAATTGACTTGATAAGACAATTTCCCAATTAAAATATTTTATTGTTGTATCCATTGTATAGGCTAGTGGGATCCGTGTTATAGTGAGCCAAGAACAATCCTTTTCACCATACAATCAAAACAATAGCACCATGAGATACATGTATGGTTCTCTCAACCCTATAATTTTATACCATCCATAAGTTCTATGAAATATTTTCTTATATTCCTTCCACCAAATAGTCATTATTTTCGCTAAATCTTGTTGCTCATAGAAGCTTGCTACAAAAGTGTTTTTTAGGAGTAATTTTTCTCATGAAAATTTGTAATATTTTTCTACTTACAGAGGTAGGACTTACGCTCTAGTCAATTTATTCTACATAGGGAAACACAGTTTCTATGGTTGAAATGACATGCAATAGAGATCTCCTTATATTCATAAATTTTTTATCATCAGTTTCCCTTACAACAAGATCACTATGGGGTATGGTCTTTGGGTATTCTTCTTTATAGAATTTCTGATAAATCTCACTCCAACTTGGTAACAAAACCTACATTCTAGTTCTTGGTTAAGTGTCTTTATATACTAGATTTAATAGAGTTTATTTCATCATGGGAATATGAATTATAGGTAGAACATGTTCTAATTAGGGAAAACTTTAGGGGCTAAATTTGGCCCATGAGCTAATTTTCCATGCTTTTCCCAAAAAAGATTCATTCTAAAACTTATTCGCCCAAATTCTATAAGACACAATTATTTTACCTTTAAAATCGCCAAAATTTTATAAAAAAATATATATCCTTAGAAATTTGAATATTTTAACAAAAATATCGCCAAAGGTTTATAGTTGACATATAAAGGACTAGTAAGATTCACCAAGGTTTCTACACTTCAAAATCAATTTCCATAAAATTATCCCTGGTTCCAATAGATCCTTAATCATGACTAAGGTCTTTTGCAAACTCTCCTTTGTTTCTTTCTTTTTACCTTTTGAAATTTTGGTGGACTACCGAATAGGATTTTTTCTCAAGGGAATATTTTATGTAAATGAACACACCAAACAACAATGACTCTTTCCCTTTTTAGAAGAAGAATATCAATATTGAATTTCCCAAATGACATTTAGTTATTTGAAACTAAAAACTAGCCATTCCTTTTAGTGATTGATACAAAAACAAAATCCTTTAGATAAAAACAAATAAAAAATACTACTATATTATCAATGACCAATTGTTCCCTATGATTCCCGAAGTAGGACTCATTCATTCGTTTGGAATACTTACCGATTAAAATTTCCCACAGTAAACAACCAGAAATTACCCTTGACTAATAGCTCAATTATTCTTGCACTGGAGGCATTGTGCACAACACATGCTAACAACAGTTTTTATTCTACTCAATTGTTCACCAATGATGAAAAATATTATGGAAAACTATAAATTTTCAAATCTCTATTCCAAATCGGGGAGAGAATGAATAATTCAACCAATGAGGTTGAAATTTAATGGATAAGGGACCAAATCTAGTAGATATGATGGCATGATCTGATTAAATTGAGTTAGATTAATTTAACCACTAGAATTTAATATTGATTGAATGTTGTTACTGCCAAATCCCCATATTAATGGTTACCTCTTTTCTTCGACGATCACCCAAAAACTAGTTTTACCTATTTTGGAGATTTTCAAAAAATGTCTTTTTGCTTTTTGAAAACTAAGGAAAAACACGCCTATGCAAAATCCAACTGGATAAAATGCATGTGCATAGTTTCCATGGATTCCTAAAAAGAGGTTGTGCAATATTTTGTCACTTTCAAAAAAAGTTCGCTATCCTTGTATCAATGATCTTTCAAAAACCTAACATTATTGGTGGATGCTAAAATTTCTCTATCGACACTTTCATAAAAACATGTTTCGGAATTTTCCAAAAAAATCGACTATGTTGGAGATTTTGAAAAAACTTGGGATCTCTTCAAAAAATAGCTCTCCACCCCTTTTTGACAGTCTTCCAAAATGTTTCTTTCAATGTATTATCACTTTTAGAAAAACTCTTTCTATCAGTGTTTCAGGAAAAACTTACCTTCAATTCTTTCCAAAAAAACTCCTTTTCATGATATTCATAAAAACATCCTTAAACATCCTTTAAAAAAACATCGATTCTTATTGATGATGTTCAAAAAAGGTACTCCATGTTTTCAATGCTAGGGATTTTTTTTTTTTAAATGTATTTTTGGTGGTTTCCCAAAAAAATAGATAATCTTTCGTAGCATTTGAAAATTGTTCTATTGGCACTTTTTTAAATTTTAATTTTACATCGATGCTCAAGAAAATCTCTTGTGAGACATTTTTGGTGCCCGTGGAAAATTTCATTTGCATGTATTGATGAATACTGATTTTTTTTTTATTATTATCGACACCCAAAAAAAAACATCTTTCAATGCCTTTAGAAAAACCCATTGAACCTTCGACATTCTCCAAAATGCCTTGTTCCTTGCATCAACAACCTACAAAATGGTTTGTCTGGATTTTACAAGTTTTTAAACTGTCAATATAATCTCTTTTCATTTCAAATTTGGTTTAATTTTTGGATTTATAATCTTTTGGGTTTTTTCTTTAATTCAAACACTTGTTTAACATGTATAAAAATTAATAAACTCAATATATATAAAATTTATTTACAAAAATCAAAGAAAAAATGATACCTACAACTTTAGAATTTTAGGATGTTGTGTACTCCACAAATTGAGATTCACTAGATATCTAGCATCTCTACGTACATCTTGGATAAAAAAATAAAATCAAGTAATATATAATTAGACAAAAAATAGAAAATGAAAACCACATGTAGATCCTTCTATACACAATCTAGAAATCAGTATTTGCATTGTCATGGGAATTATATTTTGACCAAACACAAAAGATAAGTCATGTTTATCATTGAATTGCACTTTGAGAAAGAAACCAAGATGAATACAACTTCTAATATAAGGGTATTATTTTTTGTAATATCTAAGTAACCCTATCATCCTTATGGTGTCCCTCCACTACTAGAAAACATCCATATCCCCGCCAGAGTCACCTATATATCACAAAACTTGATATGTTTCCAGTGAATGTCCATATCCCTCATGGAGATATCTACATTTCCTCATTAAAAACAGGTTCCGCAAAGTTTTTTATCCTTTTTCTCTTTATTTACCTTATTTAAAAAATAATAATTTATTCAAGGAGAAACTTGTGTGAATAGTCATTGAATCTCTAAGGATGATACTTCTTAATGAAGGGATGAATCAAGACCATGGGCTTTATAGATCACCCATTCTAAATTAAGCATGACATTCATCAGTTTCCCTTCATTATCTAGATCATGATTCCTAGAGTATATGAGTTTTTTTATCTTTTCATATTTGATAATAGTCATTTACCACCACAAACAAAACATTGTGTCTTTTCAAAATCACTTATAAAAGAAAATATAAGTAATTTATGACTCCTACTCATGCTCCCTATCAAATTACTTTATTTTTTATATTTATAACAAATAAGGTATTTAAATGAGAAATAAAATGTCCTATTCCATAGAATAGAGAATAAAAACTCAATTGCCCCAACAAATCTTTAAGGAAAAACAAACCAAAATCATACATGCAAAGTGTGCAACAACAAACAAACCATGCAAAGCAAGAGTCTTGAACTCAAATTTGGAGCTTAAAAATGAAACAAATGCAATAATCAAAAAATAAAAATATGATACACAATTTCTCTCAAGAACAACTAGGTGAAGAAGGGCTTTAGGGATTGTCCATTAATAAGAAGGGATTCTAATTACACTCCCAGACTTTGTAATTGATATGTGTTAGCTCCTATTTTCTCAACTATTTGGTAAGGACCAAGCCATAAGTTTTGGAACTTTAAATGTTTACCTTTTGGTTCATTATCTTTATCCCATTTCAAGACCAAATCACCTCCATCAAAATTCTTATTTCCAACTTTATGTTTATCAAATCAACATTTGACTACTTGTTGATGTGTCGTAAATTTATATTTTCCTTTTTCTTTTTGCTCTTCCAATACAATAATGTATCCATTCTTTTATAGAGAATAGAATCATGTTGACCCCTTTATTCCTTTAATAATCGAAGGAATGGTAGGTAGATGTTTGTTGGATGTATTTCTTCTTATCCATACATCAAATAGTATAGGGAGGTACCCAATGCTTATTTTGGAGTAACTCTATTTTCCTAGAGAGAATTAGACAATGCATTATGCCAATTCCTATGATTTTCTAACATGGTCTTCTTTAAAATATGAATTAAGTTCTTGTTAGTTGATTCAACTACCCCATTTCCCTCGGGATAGTAATTGGATGAACATATTAATATAATACCCCAATCTAATGAAAACTCAGAAAACAAACTTGAATAAAAATAAGCAGCATTGTAAAAAATAATCATAGAAGGTACCCCAAATCTCGTAATTAAATGTTGTTCTAAAAACTAAATGACTACCTTTTCATTGACCTAGGTTAAAAAAATTTCCTCAAACCAACAAGTAAAATAATTGGTTGTTTTTAAAATGTATCTATGTTTCTTCGATGAACGAGGGTTTACCTCTCCAATTATATCTATGACCCATTTCTTGAATGGTATGATAATTGTAACCAATTTCATAGGTATTGAAGCTTTATTTTATCTCCATGAGCTCAATTGACATATTCTACATTTCCTTACATAAGCATGTGCACCTTGGAAGAGGGTAGGACAATAATATCCAACTCTCAAAACTTTGTGATTTATACTTTATCCAACAAAATTTCCTCCAGCTGGCCCATTGTGAAGGTCTTCCAAAACCTTATTAGCATCTTATTTTTCTAAACATATTAGAAAAACTCTGTCATAATTATTCCAAAATAAAACAATGTTGATTAATTTATACTTAACATATTTTAACCTTAATTCCCTTCTTTCTCTTGAATCCATGTAATTAGGACATACTCCATGATGTAGAAAATAAATCATATAAGAATACCAAGAGTCCCGAGTTGTTGGGATATATGGTATATCATTAGAGAAAATAAAAATTTCATTTTCCCACCCCTCCTCTTCTTCAAGTGAAAAATCTTGAGATTCTATAGCCAATTTACATAACCCTTGATGATATGTAAATTGTCATGGATATTCCACTGGAATAGTTCTTCACAACACATCTTGTATTATATTTAAATATTTTATTATGTAGGTTTATTTTTCCTTAGATGTCAGATTTATAATCACTAGCTTAATGCTCAAATTAACGAAATAATTGAAATGTGAAAATGAAATACTAAGAAAAAGAACACACCATCCACATAAATGAACACATATGTATCTTGCGAAACCCAATACATGATAAAACCTAGCTACAAGGTAAGGCCTATGCTTTGTTGTCTTTATTCAGTTATGGAAATGCAAATACAAAGAAATAATTACTCACTATGGAGTTGTCTTTGACATTGTGGCCTTTATGTCTGCTACAAAATATTTGCCTTCGATATTGTTCTCTCAAAATACCACTCCTAGATGTTCTTCTCAATTATGGAACAAGTACAAAACCAAATAATGGAACTTTTTCCCCTCCTAGAAGCCTAGTATTTAACATAGCTTGAAAATCATCTAGGGTTAGGGTGTTAAATTCCTCAACCATCAATTAGTGACGAGGTTTGGACCTTAGAGAATATTATTGAAAGTACACATGTGGCTAGCCCCATATGTGTGAGTAATGGGGGATGACATGGCATCCACTAGTACCATGGTGATCAACAAGTTAGGTCAACTCGTGGGAGGTATAAATTTCACATATGAGCTCTAGTTTAGGTGATTTTTGCACCATTTGAAAGGTATCTGTGTGCAGATCAACTTCGAGGGTGTATGCGTAAGTTTCAGATGTTGTAATCCCAAAATATTCCATTTAATGCCTCAAAATGGATATGGAATGTTTTGGATCCCAATCTTCCAAACTGGGACCTTCCACTAAAATAAACCCACAATTCGGTTCCTCCAATGATTTCCACCCAAAAAGTACCAAGATATATGGAAAATTATATGATGATTCTATTCGAATCATACCTCCATGTTTAGGGAGGATTTTGGTCCCCAAAATATTTATTGAATGAGGTGAGGAAATGTTTCCTATAACTTCTCTCTGGAGTATCGTTTTTCCTTGCTTGGAAGTTTTCCTTTCAACCCAATCTTATAAATGTCATGCTAACCCTATATTGTACTTCGAGACTCCCTTTGAAAAATTGTGTCCTTTTCCAACTCTTCTTGAGCATCTGGTGCTACATCCTCTATGGTAGGTAGGACCTACTCGTCTTCTCGATCCAACATTGAAGGATCATAGAGTTTCAAATTCTTCACATTCACTATTGAGTAAATGTACATTTATGGGGGTAGATTCAGTCTGTAGGAGTTATCTCACACTTTATCCAATACCTCAAAAGGAACATACCGTAGAGCCTTTATATTTTTACTAGGACCTTGTAGTATTTCCTTGTTTAGTTGTAACCAAACTCTATTCCCCCCTTTGAATGATTTTTCTATTATGTGTTGATCATGTCATGTCATATACCTTTCATATGACTTCTTCAGTGTCTCATGTACTTGCAAACGGATCTCCCTACTATTTTCAATAAAATTTTATGTTGTTAGTGCTTCTTCTATGATATCTTCCCTCACTCATCCTTGTTTCCCATAAACAACATCCAAGGGCGAAGGTGGAAAATATCGAATTTAAGTTTCAAAATGTAAAATTACCATTAGAAGTATGGACTACTCTATTATAAGAGTGTTGAATTTAGATAAAATTTTCATCCCACATATTTGGATGCTTATGATTGTAACCCATCAAAATTTGTACCAACATCATGTTGACTACTTCAAATTTGTGTCCATCTTCTCCTAAAGTGTAGTCCAAAAGGTGTTGATAAATATTGTATTCATTTCTAATTTGATGCACCTTGGTATCCCAAAGTGCATCCAGAACTGTTCAAAGAACATGTTTGTTGCTTCTTGTCCTCTGATGGTATTTTTACAAGGCATAAGAATCTGTCTTGTTAAACCTATCAAGTACCACAAAACATAGTCATGCCCCTTCTTGGTTGTTGTAAAACCACCCACAAAATCCATGGAAATGATTCCCAAAGTCGAGTGGGTACATGTAAGGGATGGTGTAGACCTTTTTTTCTATTACTTAGTTTGTTGGTACAAAAGAGTATGTATCCTCTAATATATTGAGATACATATTGTTTCATTCTGGGCCAATACACATACCATTGCAAGCTAGCAACTTTCTCCCCAACACCAAAATGTCTTGCAACTTTGGAGATGTGAGACTATCTAATAAGTTGCAATATTTCACTTTTAGGGACACAGAACTTATATAGCTTCCAGAGTAACCCATTCTGGAAATGATAGTTATCCTTTTCATCACCTTCTTCTTCATAAATTTGGCTATGTAGATACTAAAACACCTCCTTGAAGTACTCATCTTATGTGTATTCTTATTTGGATGCATCATGAGTAAGAGGCTCCATGTGCATAAGATTTACCAAAGCTATGATATTGGATGTGTGTGACCTTGAAAGAATCCCTGCCAACTTATTGGTCTTTCCCTTCTTATACTTGATGACTAGATGAAATTGTTGCAAAAACCCCATCCGCTTGTAATGTTTGGTTTTTTGAAGATTACTTTGGGCCTGCAAATACTACAATGGTTGGTGATCTGTGTGGATAATGGTTTCCTTACCCATCAAATAGTGCTTCCACTTATTAACATATTAAACTAGGGCATATAATTCCTTATCATATGTAGGGTAGTTAAAAAATCCACCATGAAAAATATCAGAATGATAGCATAATAACTTACCTCCTTATATCAAAGATTCTCCCACAACATACCCACTTACATTTGTCTCATCTTCAAATGGCTTATAAAAGTTAGGAAATGTGAGAACTAGTGCTTGACTAATATTTTGTTTTAGCTCGTCGAAATATTTCTATTGATTCTTTCCCCACTGGAAACTCTTACCACCAACTGTTATGGGATGGAGTGGTGTAGATACCACTGAAGAATATGCTATGAACTTCCATAGGTATTGTGTTTCCCCAAAAAATCTCCTAACTTCAATGAAATTAGTAGAAATTGACCATTTTATTATGGCCTCCATCTTTGCAAGATCTATATTGAGATCCCCTCCACTGATGACATACCCCAAATACACCAATTACTACTAAGAAAACTCCACATTTATTAAGGTTATCTAGTAGTTGGTGTTTTTTCAAAGTATCTAACACTTGCATGAGATGTGATATGTGCTCCTCCTAGGTAAAGATACGAAATCATATATCATCCAAATACACTATAACAAATGAATCAAAATATGGGTGCAATATACCATTCAACGGTGTCATAAATGTAACTGGTGCATTAAATAAACCAAATGGCATGAACAAACATTCATACAAACCTTTCCTTTTCTCAAAGGTGGTCTTCTATGTGTCTTCTTCTTTAACACATACCTAGTGGTATCCCAATTTGAGATACAACTTGGTGAAGTACTTGGCATGTTGCAACTGGTCTAAGAAAACCTCGATCCTAGGCAAAGGGTATCTATTTTGAGTGTAATCTTATTCAAATATTTGTATTCAATACACATTCACCAAGTCACATCTTCCTTGGGTGCTATGATTATAGGTGACCCACAAGGTGAGGTGCTTGGTCAAATAAATCCCTACTCTAGTAGTTTCTACAACTATTTCTTCACTTCATTTGCTTATAGAACAAACTATTTATACAACACAATTTTTGGTAATGGGGAGTCAAAGAACAACCATATCTCATGCTCCACTTCCCTCCTAGGTGGAAGTCCTTTAGGATATTGGAAAACTCCTTTGTATGCATGAAAAAACTCCTCCAATTGTTGTTTCTTATTTTTAGTACATCCTTATAAGGATGCCTTTACTCTTACCAATTCATCACCTGGTTGATTCTCTCATAAGAAATGAAAAACATACTTCTTACTTGAACTAAGTAACATTTTGTCTTGGTTGGAACTTACTAGTGAGATATTTGATTTACCATTATGTGAATTGATGATGAAATACATCCCATCCTTGATCAAGAGGTATTGGTTTTCTCTCCTCATGAATATTTCATCCCTCATATACATGTAGGGGCTTCCAAAAACTACACCACATATGTCAAGTGGTATTACATCTAACTCCACTTCATCAATAAAATCTCCACTTACAGTAAGTTTGATCTTACAATGTTTCACAACCTTTATTTTGCATCCTTGTTCACCCACCCTAATGGGTATGGGATTGGATTATCATGAACCTCCAACCCAATCTTTCTAACTAGATCATCCACTATGAGATTGGGCTACGAAGTGGAATAAAATATAGCATATACCTTGGTATTATCAACTTGGATCTTGATATGGAAGATTTTTTTATTCTCCTTGTCCTCCTTGTGATAGAGGATACTCAGATTCACCTCCTTTCATCAAAGTGCGTGAAATATTCTCATCCACATATGATCTTCTCTCTACTTGGTTTCTTGAACCTGTGTCTATAAGGTTATTCTTCTTGGAATCCTTATTGCAATTATTAGGTTTCATCTCTAGATGTAGTTTCCAACACTTTTCTTCAGTGTGACCATTGATATTGTAATGGTTACAGTGGTTACTTGGATCCTTATAATGATGTGTAGTGGCTATCATCTTCTTGTCTTTCCCTTTCCACTTCTTCTTCCCCTTCTTGGAAGCATATTGGTTCTCTTTCTCTTTTCAAGCACTTGGATATCCTTTATTATGGGCTATATTTATTAGATATTATTCTTGCACACATGCATCATAAACTATGTGTGAAGACCCAAACAAACCCTTTGAAATATCAAGCATTTTAATGGGTACCACTTTCTTTTTTGATATCCTTTATGATTAGTTTATCTTTCTTGTGATTTGTTTTATGTAATTCTCTTTGATCTCTCTTGGTAATTTGTTCTTCAATCTTGAAAAAATATTTTTCCAGATAGAAGAGACCATCTAACTTCCTAATTTGCATAGAAGAGGAGTCGGGGCTTAAGAATGGGGGTCATGGCTTAATAATTCCTATGAAAAATACAAAATCAAATCCTATAAGAATCTTGCTTTCCTCGATATCGATAGGTTCTTGGTCACCACCAATAGTTCATTGAGCATTGGGAATACCTTTTACACAATTTTGGAGATGGGTGAGAAATATCTCTGATCACTGATGAGGTTCGATCATCAGCGCCAGTCGATATCACTTGCGGAGTATAAAAGAATCCTAAATATTTTTTAATGTTGATCAAGCCGCGGGATCATAAATGATCCCAATCCATCTTATGAAAACACTTGATGGATCTTGACCATTGGTGGATGAGATAGAATTTGGTTGACTTAGATAAATGAAGGAGCCATATCATGTGGTAGACACAATTTTCATACTGCCGCATCACCTGCCACATAGAATTCCATACCGACCACGTCACCTACCATGTCAGTAAATATGTTTCCCCCCTTTACACATCATATTTCCACATCACTTTCCATGATAGCTAACACATCATACAATACACCAGATCTATATGGTTTCCTTTGTTGTCATTGATGATCATGGGGTTTTGTTTGGATGGGAGATACATGAACACTTCACTTTCATCGATGTTTACGAGCACATCATTCATCGGTGAGTTCAAATTAAATGTTTCACATGGTGAGTAAGTATTTCCATCGATCGTTGATGTTCTATCGATGTTGGCCATTCCTATTTCAAAAAAGACTTATGTGATCACACTTATTTTTGTCGATGGTCGATCTCCAGGAAAATATCTTCGGATCACAACTATTCATCTCGCGATTACTTTTAATCTTTGTCGTTGAA
The DNA here is from genome assembly GCA_000966675.3 of Picea glauca. Classification (NCBI taxonomy): domain Eukaryota; kingdom Viridiplantae; phylum Streptophyta; class Pinopsida; order Pinales; family Pinaceae; genus Picea; species Picea glauca. Next base: position 1,357,993 of record JZKD02S1679538.1, read on the forward strand.
AATTTTGATGTAATATTGGCCACTCATAGGTTTTGTACCTATGATTCACCCTCATACATGGTTATGGCATCATCCCCCAACCATCCATACCTTGCCACATCAACCTCTTTACTTTAATATGAAATTTTAGTTAACACATCATATGTCATGTCATGGTATGGGTTCATGTGTCTTGACATATTACCATTCGCAAAAAGACATTGCGGCCCAATGGAAAATGTGGTTATTATATAAAATTTTCATTGGGATCGATGAAAAATGCTAGAAGAAAGCTGGTTCATAAAGGTTGATGGCCTCACATCATCGATCCTCGATTAGGAAAGACAATGTGCGCCAAAATAACCATTTTTTGAACTTGTTGATGAACTAAGGAACATACGTTCACACCTACATATGATAGAAGGATTTAATTTCTAGTATGGCATGTAAATGAGTGCATTTAAACTTGAAGAAATGCAGCATCCCATTTTACTCTAGTGTTTAATGGTTATATTTGACTACTAGAGAACCAAAATATATTTTCTTAAATGATTTCATTTGGTATCTTTTCTATCGATTATGTGAAGAAGATCATGTGCAAGGAAAATCGTTTTGCATTGAAGAGTTGTGTGTTGCTATTGTATCTTTTCTAAATCAAGGCGTCTTGTGTATTAGAATCGATAAGCCTTAGGGTTAATTCCTCTAATTGTTATCAAGTACACATTCAACGTGAATAATTGTTTTGGCTCTTAGGAAACACAAATGAATTATGGTCTAATTAGAGTTTGTTTTTCAATAAAGTGCCACCTTGAAGGAGTTTCACTCAACAGTCTCCGAAAACGCTCAAAGGGAAAGGCACCTAGCTGGGTGAAGCATCAATCATTGCACCCACAAAAGAAGCAGAAAAGATGCCAAAAGAATAGACTGTAATATAAGTTCCATTGAAGAAGGTCTCCATACAACCACAGTTGTACAAAAATACATAGCCAAGCACCAGAACCAAGGTACCTCTTCCCTCCTAGAATGAATTATTTAACAAATTTAAGAATTTAGAGTACCCAAATTTCACACCTCATAGTGACCCATATATTATATCCAAAGACGGACAATTTTTCCCCAACATCGGTCATTCTCTGCTACACATGGTGGCCGCTAGGTCCCTGTTTTCCCTGCATGGAAGCTTTGGAATGGATCATAAGTCACACATATGCTGTAAAATTATCTATTAGTGATAAACAAGGACAATGCATGGGAATTTTCCTACCAATGGAAGTTATCAAATATTAAAAGCTCCTGGAGCCAATATTCATATTAAATAATGATTTTGTGGTAGATTTTCATGTAAATCATGATGTGACTTGTGATAAAGTTGGTGGAATCTTGGTGGAAATAGGATAAGAAGTTTATCAATCAGACCTTGGGATGGTATGGTGTGACAAATTCGAGAGAAACCTACATGTATTTAACTGTCCTACATTGTAGACTATATGGTGAAAATGATTGTTCTAGGTTCATTGAGGACTGGATTCCCTTATCTTACACTATGGAAATGTCGAGAGCTATTTTCAACTAGGGGCACATAATAGAAAAATAACTTCGCACCAGAATAGATTGTGCACAGAACCCTGAACCAAGTGAAGTACCTTCATTCTACATGTAATAGTCCAGATATAAAAAGTATTCATAACATAAATAAATAGCTAGAAATGGTAGACGAACAATAATATAACTAGAAGAACACCATGATAATACAAAAGTGATAACAAAATAACACCAGAAATAGCAATTTGATTACCGAGAGAAATGTTGACGCAGACCCCCGACCCTCAGGTCGAGATCCGCTCACATGATCGTTCAAATCTCCTTAAGCCAAAGTGGCTCCTTTGATTCCCTCTGGAACCTTCAAGAATCCACAGGTCCTTTGGAAACTCCACCTGTACGAACAAGCACTAGGCGTGAGCTTCACCTTCACGTGACCACAATTGGCTTTGGCACAAGCGCATTTCGCAAATCGCAATTCACAAGTTCATGAGTCGAAGACCCTCGACTCTTCTTTTCCAACCTCCTAATACCCGAGATGATGATATGGGTATAGACCCTTCTCGCTAGCGCTTCTACCAACGACCTCCAGCTAGGGCTAACAACTAGCACCTCTTGCAACTTCGCAGCTTCACGAGTTGAAGGATTGAACCTTCTTGCTCCTCTTTTTCGAATCCACGAGATGCGATAAGTCAGCGATGGGTTGACTCCCCTTTCGCACTACTTGCAACTCACAATCTCACGAGTTGGAGTGTTGAGCTTTCGTTCTCTCCTCTAGTGAATCTCCAAAGTGAGATAAGTCAATAGGATGTTGAATCCTTCCTAAGTGATGAGTGTCCACCTGTCAAGCACACGGTCCCCACCTGATGGACGTGACGTGTTCGCATGAGCCTCAGCTCTCGGCACTTTGTGACTTCTATAGTTGAAAGGAAGTTCCTCCAAACCTCGAACCTCTGATACGCGATGTATCGAGACACCAGATCTCATGACCCTCCTTCCTCCTCAATTAGCGGTTTAGATCACATCGCAATCTCGCGACTCAAAACTTTGTAGAGAAAAGGCTTTCGCCTTCCAATTCACGATACCCAAGTTCACGAGATAATATTGAACCCTACCACCTATCCTCCAAAATGGATGGTCCCGATCCTTTTAGGATTTCGCAAGTCGTGAAGCCGAAAGACTCCTCCGTTCACCCCTTCGATGTCCAAATCCCCAAAATGTGAAGATCTCGTGACACGTGTCCACCATAGATGGACGGTCCCGATGTCTTTAGGACTTTGCAACCTGTGACCTCTAGTCTCCCGGTCTCCTGTCCTCAGAACCTCCGAAGTTTCGAACCCCGAAATCCCGATGCCTCTGTCGTTTCAGGAATTTTTGGGTTCTTTCCTCTACTTGCAAGGGTTTAAACCTCGTGCTCCTTTCAGTAGATCCAATGGATATCGAATATATGAGTTAGATCTGATGGCCCAGATCTACTCTTTTCCGCTGCGATCTCCTGCTACTTCCTGGACGTGAAACTTCAATGGTCCAGATCTTATCCTCGTCTGATCTGACGACAACTGCACTTTCCTCCTTGTGGGTGCTCTATTTCTTCTTGAACCTTGGAAGAATTCAACTTATCAAAAGGCCTTGACCTTTTCTTCCTGCTACAAAGCCTGTGACTTCGACTTTTATCCACGTTCTTTGAAAATGATTTTCCTCTTGAGCTTCCTCTGACTCAAACCCTCCAAAGGGTTTCTTTCAACCTCTACAATTACTTGTAGGGCTCTATGTATGAAAGCACTCTCCCTCCTGATCTTTGTCCTCTTTGAATCCTTGAAGGATTCTTCGACTTCTGTGCTCCTTGCAGCTATCTCTCTTGTGCACAAAGGCACTTTTCCTCCTAAGCTTCTCTTCTTTGAAACCTTGAAAGGTTTCCTCGACCTCTGTGATTCCTACATGGTATTTGTACACACGAAGGTGCTATCTATCCTAAGCTCTTCTATTGCTCAGACCTCTAAGAGATTTAACCATTTCTTCTCCCTTAGATGGAGAATCTGATGCCCTCTTGGCAGTCTCTTGCTCAAGAAACTCCTTGCTGAGCCTGTAGGGTATTCAACAACCCTGTGAAGATCCTCTCCTGGAATCTTATCTATTCCATAACTCAAAGGAGTTCTTCCCTGTGCACTCTGCACACCAACTCAATGCCCTCCTGGCAGAGTCTCTCCTCATATAATCCCATAGTGGTTCTGTCTTCACCCTGAACTCAAGTAAGAGTTCTCTCCTGCGCTCTGTGCGTTAGCTTGATGCCCTCCTGGCAGAGTTTCTACATAATTCCTCAGAGATTTTGTCTTCCTCCTTGAACTCACAATGGAGTTATTCCTCAATGAAACCCGTGCATCTGGTCAATGCCCTCCTGGTAGAGCTCTACAGAAATCCTCGAATATTTTTTCTTCTTATGTGCCTTTCCTCTGCACTATCCTGTCTCCAAGGTGTTCAACAACCTTGAGATCTTTCATTGAATTTAAGACATCAGCTGGTGCACCCTCCTGGCGCGTCCTTATCTAAATTCCACAGAATTGGAAATGCACTCTATGCATTGGCTCTCAGAACCTGTAGTGTTCTGTCACAACCTCTTGGCATGAGACCACAAAGAGCCCCAATCCTGAAATCAAAGAACCCAACAGGTAGCATAACCTATATGTCCCTGCAAATGCATACTAACACACACATCTATAGCATATAAAGAACACACCGAGACATTCATGCAACCACAGAATAACATGCAGGAAAAATTGTTGATTATATTAATATGAAATTCCTCCTTTACAAGGTGTTCTTGAGCTCAGACTTTTACAGAGTCTCATCTCCTTCTCTATTATTATCTCTAACTCTCGCAGAGTTCTCCTTCCTCTCCACTCTCTACTCTAAACAATATCACAAAGATCTTTTACATGAGGGGGCTCTTCGAGCTCTTCCCTCCATCCTCACCTACTCTATTCAATTACATTGAATTATCCATTAAATGGCTGTCTAGTCCAGATTGGATCTAGATATTAGCCTTACAACCATTTAAGGCTACTCCTAACTAATGCCTGCTCAAAGGCATAGCTTCATGGCTCCACATCCTTACATACATTAATTACATTGAAATCAAATTCAAAATGTGAGAGGACCAACGCCTCTCTTCCTTGAATGCGTGCTTTGAATGCGCTGAGTGGGATGGCTGGCTGGTGCATGGCTGGCTTGGGGGTGATGCTCCTGCATCATACTCCTCTGCTACGAAAATTTCATAAGCTCCTACTCGTGAGCTCCCCAGCGCTGCTATTGAAATCCTCTTGGATCCCAAACAGTCCTCTGGAGCTGTTCATCTACTCCATCTCTCTGCTACTACTGCTGCTGCTGCTGTATCCCTTCTGATTAGCTTCCCTTCATTGGCAACTTCTGTTGATCTGACCATCAAATTTCGGATCTTCTCAATCTCCTCATCCAGCTTCTCCCATGGCTGGTTGTGTGTATGCAGTTTCCTCGACTGCATTTCTTCTCCATCAATGGGTATATCTACCAGATCTCCCATGCCATATCCTCCACCTCTTGTGGCCTTGATTTTCTACCCTGCTGTAGATTCTTCTCCTACAGTTCTATCACTGAACTGTTGTTCAGATTCTCCCTATGGAAGTTCTGCTTCTACCATTTCTCCTGCTAGTGTATCTCCAGTTTCTCCTCAGACTGGAATCCTCCTTCATATGCCTCCAACTTGACTTGTTGGATGTGCAAGCTCTGCACCTTCACCCTTCTCTCCAGGGATTCAAATTCTTGGTATAGATCAACAAAATCTATGCTGTGTGCCTCCTCCTCTTCTTATGCTTCTGCAAGCTTCAATGTTGCAGTCTTTTCAACTTCTTGGCTAAAAATGTTGAACCATTCCTCAGAATTCTCATCTCCTTCTACTTGGGAAGCCTCTGATATCTGCTCCAACTCTTCCTCTTCATTGACAGTCTCTGCTGGCTATCTTTCTGCTACTTCTGCAACACAAGCTCTCACCTCAACTAGGCTGAGATGAAGGAATACCCGGATTCCTCCAATCATCAGAATGTTATTCTGATCTTCCTCTGTCATCTCCTCTGGCTGATCCAAACTCATCCCTGAGTTCATGAGACCTTTAGACAGTATCACTTCTATTCCCATGCCCACCTAAAAAATTGGTAACTCTTTGCTGCCCTCTTGGCAGTCTATGAGATCCTCAGATCCCATCTCATTTCCCTCTTGGCAACATGAAATTTTCTTGCTGTCCTCCTGATAGTCTATGAGATCCCACAACAATCTTATCTCATTTCCCTCCTGGAAATTGGAAATATCTGTTCTGCCCTCTTGGCAGCCCATGCACACATGGCAATCTCTGAGATCTTCAGCTGATCTCAGTTCATCCCCAATATCGCTGAGGTTTCTCCCAGCCTCTGGTTCACATACCTGAACCATTTCCTCTTCATCATCCCTGGGGCTTTCAACATGCCTCAACCACATTCTCAACAACCTTCACTGTCTTTTGGCCACCAATTCCCCGACTGGACATTTTACATTTGTCCTCATGGTCCATTCGTAGACCCAATGTGGTCTTGCATCCTGCTGCATTTGTAGTGCAAGTTCCTCCATCCTCACTCTGATCTCAGTGAGTTCTTTATCCATCTCATCTTTGCTTGGATGCTGATGGATCTTCTTCCCATTGCGTCTGTGGCCTTCAATAGCCATTTTCCTGCCTTCTGTCTACCTTCCTAGAAAACCTACTTCTGTCACTCTGTAACCCTGAGTGCTTCTAGCGTCCCCTGTCTCCTTGACTGTTGCATACCTGCGAGAAATCACCATAGAGTTCCAATGATGTGTCTCCTTCTGCCTATCTCTGCAAGCTGCCTCTGATACCAAACTAGTGTGTACCAGAATATTCTCTTTCTCTTCTTGTTCCCTCTACCTGGAATATACAAACATAGTCAAGCTCTGATACCACTTTTGACGCAGACCCCCGACCCTCGGGTCGAGATCCGCTCACAGGATCATTCAAATCTCCTTGAGCCGAAGTGGCTCCTTTGATTCCTTCTGGAACCTTCAAGAATCCACAGGTTCTTTGGAAACTCCACCTATGCGAACAAGCACTAGGTGCAAGCTTCACCCTCACGCGACCACAACTGGCATTGGCACAAGCGCCTTTCGCAACTCGCAATTCACGAGTTCGTGAGTCGAATACCCTCAACTCTTCTTTTCCAACCTCCTGATACCCAAGATGACGATATGGGTGTAGCCCCTTCTCTCTAGTGCTTCTACCAGCGACCTCTATCTAGGGATAACAACTAGCACCTCTCACAACTTCCCAGCTTCACGAGTTGAAGGATTGAACCTTCCTACTCCTCTTTCATGAATACACGAGACATGATAAGTCAGTGATGGGTTGACTCCCCTTTCACACTACTTGCAACTCGCAATCTCGCGAGTTGGAGTGTCGAGCTCTCGTTCTCTCCTCTAGTGAATCTTCGAAGTGTGATAAGTCAACAGGATGTTAACTCCTTCCCAGGCAATGAGTGTCCACCTGTCAAACACACGGTCCCCACTTGATGGATGTGACATGTTCGCACGAGCCTCGGCTCTTGGCACTTCGCGACTTCTACAGTCGAAAGGAAGTTCCTCCAAACCCCGAACCTCTGATACATTATGTATCGAGATGCCAAATCTCATGGCCCTCCTTCCTCCTCGATCAATAGTTCATATCACATCACTATCTTGTGACTTAAAATTTTGTAGAGCAAAGGCTTCCGCCTCCCAGCTCACGATACCCGAGTTCACGAGATAATCCTGATCCCTACCACCTATACTCCAAAATGGATGGTCCTGATCATTTCGGGATTTCGCAAGTCGCGAAGCCGAAAGACTCCTTCGTTCACCCCTTTGATGTCTGAATCCATGAAATGTGAGGATCTCATGACATGTGTCCTCCACATATGGACGATCTCGATGTCTTCAGGACTTTGCGACTCGTGATCTCTAGTCTCCCGGTCTCCTATCCTCAGAACCTTCGAAGTTCTGAACCCCAAAATCCTGATGCGTCTGTCGTTTTGGGACTTTTCAAGTTCTCTCCTCTGCTTCCAAGGGTTTAAACCTCATGCTCCTTTCAACAAATCTGATGGCTATCGGCTATATGAGTTAGATCTGACGGCCCAGATCTATGCTTTTCCACTATGCTCTCCTGTTGCTTCTTGTATTTGAAACTTCAAAGGTCCAGATCTTATCCTCATCTGATCCGATGGCAGCTGCGCTTTCCTCTTGTGGGCACTCTATTTCTTCCCGAACCTTGGAATAATTCAACTTATCAAAGGCCTCGACCTTTGCTTCTTATTACAAATCGTGTGAGTTCGGATTTAATCCACGTTCTTTGAAAATTCTTTTCCTCCTGAGCTTCCTCAGACTCAAACTCTTCAAAGGGTCTATTTTAGCCTCTGCGATTACTTGTAGGGCTCTGTGTATGAAAGCACTCTCCCTCCTAAGCCTTATCCTCCTTGAATCCTCGAAGGATTCTTTGACTTCTGCGCTCCTTGCAGCTATTTCTCTTGTGCACAAAGGCACTTTTCCTCCTAAGATTCTCTTCTCTGAAACCTTGAAAGGTGTCCTCAACCTCTGTGATTCCTATAGGGTCTCTACACACATGAAGGTGTTATCTGTCCTGAGCTCTTCTATTTCTCAGACCTATAAGAGATTTAACCCTTTCTTCTCCATGAGATGGAGAATCTGATGCCCTCTTGGCAGTCTCTTGCTCAAGCAACTACTTGCTGAGCCTACAGGGTATTCAACAACCCTGTGAAGATCCTCTCCTGGAATCTTCTCTGTTCTAGAACTCAAAGGAGTTCTTCCCTGTGCACTCTACACACCAACTCAATGCCCTCCTGACAGAGTCTCTCATCAAAAAATCCCATAGTGGTTCTGTCTTTTCCCTTAAATCAAGTAAGATTTCTCTCATGCACTCTGTGCCCTAGCTCGATGCCCTCCTAACAGAGTTTCTATAGAATTCCTCAGAGATTATGTCTTAATCCTTGAACTCACAATGGAGTTCTTCCTCAATGCAACTCATGCATTTTCTCAATTCCCTCTTGGCAGAGCTCTACAAATGTTAAGAACCAAATATCAATATAGCATAGAAAATCTTCATAAAAAGTACTCAACGCCTTGAAAAAGAGAGAATTTCAGATAATAAGCCTCTTTGAGGGGGCAACCTCCTTTTACCCCACTTAAAT
>JZKD02S1679538.1:1378809-1398143 GCA_000966675.3 Picea glauca
GCAATTCTTCAATTCTTGGAGTACTCTGATCCTATATATAATATTACTCAATGTATTCTTTGAAACTCCTCCAAGTTTCACTCCTTGAATCCTCCCCAAAAAGAAGTTATAGAAATAATGGTAGACTTTATTCAATTCTAGTCTATTGAGGAGATCGAACTTGTATAGAATGCCCCGCACTAAATATTTAACATCCAATTCTAAAAATCACACAAAAGAAACTACAGTCCATACTCTTTCCAATGAAATTTGTCCCACATAATTTGGATTCTCTATGAAGAAGTTATGACTGTTGTACCCGGAACACCTATTTATTGATTAGCTTTAGGACTGGTCACAAACCCTATCTTCCACAGAGTGTATCTCCATGATTATAGTGAATCAAGAGATGGAATTTTTACCATAGGTACCTTGATATGTATTATCAATACCATAGCGATTTCACCATCTGAATCGTTCTAGAAAAACATTTATAGCAAAAATGGTAAGATGACCGGAAAATAACATACCTTAGAACACATCACCAAAAGACTTCATCCTCCCTTGAAATATGGCCTTCTTTACTTCTTATTTCCTCTGAAATTAGACTTGTATCAAAATGAATGTATAATGATGTTTATTTATACCATTTATGTCACTTCATTTTAACATTAGGGACGACCTGACACTTTCTTATTTTGCAATTCTTTTCTTTAATTATCTTCAGGGCCTACATGTACTTCCTTCTTCAATTCACTTTGTCATCTTCAAAAATTCATTTCTCCTCAACCATGAAGATCCACATGACATGCCACATAACACCGAAAACAACATGATGTATACTATCCATTCATAGGTGTTATATATGCATGTGTATTTTCCTCCATGTCCAAATACCTTTATCAATCTTGTAGTCCAAAACCCATGACTAGGGTCGACATCAATGACAAAAACCAATCTTCCAACACGAAAGACATGATTCATGAGGATTTGGAAAGTGGATGGAGTGTTACACAAGCCAAAGGGAATGACCAAAAACTCATAGTGGCCCTTATGAGTTCTAAAGGAAGTCTTAGGAATGTTTGCCTCTTTCATACGGATATGGTGGTAGCCCGAACGAAGATCAAGTTTAGTAAAGAACTGGACACCACTCAATTCATCCAAAAGGTCATCAATGACAGGAATGGAAAATTTGTCTTTAATGGTGAGTTTTTTTAGGGTGCGGAAGTCAGGAAACATGCACCAAGAACCTTTTTTCTTAAGGACCATTACCACAGGAGAAGAGTAGGGGCTCGTACTAGGGAGGATAACACCTGCATTGAGTAGTTCTTGAACCATTTTCTCAATTTCATTTTTTTTGGAAAAGGGGTGACGATAGGGACAGATATTGCGAGGAAAGATTCTTGGGACAAGGGGAATGGAATGATCATGAACACCATGGGAAGGAGGGAGTCCCCAGGGAGTGGAAAAAACCATTTGATGTTTAGAGAGGATGGATTGGAGGTCCTATGACACATAGGTTGTCTTAGTGGCTTGGATGGCATGGAGTTGGGAAATAATACCAGAATGACCTTTTTTGAGCAGATTTTCCATGCGATGGGAACTAATGATCTTCAGGGAACTAATGATGATGCCTTGGAACTTATATTGTTTCCCCTCCTGGTCAAATTGCATGGTTAATTCCTTAAAATCCATGAGAATGGGACCCAAAGTCCTTAACCAGTCCACACCCAACACAATGTTAGAACCTCCCATGTCAATAGAAAACATATGAGATTTCAGATGGTAGTCACCAATTTGGAGACATACATTTTCACAATGCCCTCCACATTTCATGGACCCACCATTGGCAATCATGATTTGGAAATTATTAACTGCACGGATATAACAATTAGTTTTTTGGGAAATGCGGTGATGAATAAAATAATGGGTGCTTCCACTAGCAACAAGAATGATGACCTTCCTATGCTTGATGTAACCAATGATTTTGAGGGTTTGGGAAGCAGAGAAGCCAGCGAGTTCATTTAGGGAAATGACCGGTTCTACTTTAGTAGGGTCTGAGGGAGGGGTTATTTCTGTGGGTTCAGGTGACACAGACACAAGGGGAGCCTCAACATCCTCTGAGATTGCCATAAAAGGATTTTGTTCCTTACACTTGTGTCCCAAAAAATATTTTTGATCACAATTATAAAAAAGGCCTTTGAGTTGGAATTCATCCATTTCGGCCCTGGTCAATTTCTGGATCTTGAGTGGAGTAGAAGGAGGAGTGGGAGTTACTGGTTTAGTGCGAGGAATAAAGGAGGGTTTGCAATTTTGAGAAGAGACACCATGTTGTTCTTACTTATCTCTTTTAGTAGCGTCCACCCAACTCTAAGGCCAAGTCATGAGGACATGAGAACAAATCTCATCCTTGAGGCCACTGATAAAACATTTTCGAAAAAAAAACATCAAACATGCCCTCTGTATGAAAATACAGTCACTCAAAAGAAGTTATAAAGTATTCCACTGTGCTAGATTGTTTCAACTTTGTCAAACGACCTAAATGCTTGGTGTCAGTGTCAAATCATTCATAAAGATCTGCCACAAAGTGTGTCCAAGCCACATACCCTTGGCAGACATTTTCTCTCCATTGCCACCATTGTCAATGTTCTTGATCTAGATGGAGAACACCATACCTTAGTTTGGCCAACTCATCTGTAATGCCATACAAAGAGAAATAATTTTCCATTTGAGTTACCCAACCAGTGGGATTCAAGCCATCAAATTTGGTCACATCCACATGCAGAAGGCATAGGTGATGCTGAAAGTGATGGGGATGAAAATTCTGGGAATGAGAGGAAGTTTCACCTTCAATGTGAAAAGGTGGGGTAGATAAGGGAGGATCTGCATGGATATGCAACTTAGCACAGAGCGTCGTAGAAACACATTCAAGATGGGTAGTAATGTCTTGTTTGAGATCGTGTTTGAGTTCCTCGATTGAGGTAGCGACTAAAGCCGCAATGGAGGAATGCATGTTTTGATTGATGGAGAGAATATTGGCATTGATCTGTCGTACTTCTTGTTGGGTTTCTATGAAATTAGAGTGCAAGGTATTGAAGCGAGCTTCCAATTATTGGCTACGGCTATGGGCCATGATGACTAGGGAACATGAAAAGGGGCAGGTGGGACCACATATAAAATGGGTTATGGGTGAAGTGTATCATAATGATCAGGGCGATGAGGTGAATCCAAGGGGGTAAATCCCAAATAAGGGTGTTGGCAGGAAGTTGGGTCCACAAAAAAAATATTTGCTGAAAAATGATAGGTATGACTACAATTAGGGCAAAGAGAGAAAACCAAAGGAATAGGTATCAAATAATGGTGCCAACAGGATCCAAACTTTTTTTTTTTTTACTCCTGCGGAGTTATAATTTGATTTGAAGAATATTGCAGTGATGAAATTTCCAAATGCTTAATAGGAAGAAATGTGTAGTAATTTCGCAACTTGAATGTAGGAGACACAGTGGCGCCATAATAGATATTATCTGTTCTATTTTCATTTTCGTACCAAGGGTTAGGTATTCAAGGGTTCTACAGACAAGGGTTTTCCCTGTGCTATAGCTCTCTGATATACGTGTGAGGTCCAACAGTAGTACTCAAACCAATATCTCAGGGCACCAACTAAGGAGGCTAGATCGTACCCTTAGCAGTACTACTCGACTACCCGGGTACTAGAGAGTATCTTCCCAAGTTTTTTTCTTAGTGACACTATAGCAGGAAGGCGGTCGATCAATTTATCTATGGAGGGCTTCAAGAGATCTAGGCCGATCCATATATAGGTGATGTCTGATGCGCTACCACTTGAAGGGGTACCAATAGGGGTTATAAGGGTGGCCAACATATGTGCGCTTAAGTACCACTTGTATTTCTCGTGTGTGGGAATTCCCAACCACGGGTTTATGCGTGTAACAATAGATCTATGTAGCTTAAAGACGTCAGAATACATCTCTACCCTGAAAAAAATTAACCCACAATTTTCTGCCAAGGAAGGTGCTCTGATACCACTTGTAATATTCTAGATATAAAAAGTATGCAGAATAGAAATAAATAGCTTGAAATGGAAGAAGAACAATAATATAACCATAAGAACACCACGATAATACCAAAATGATAACAAAATAACACCAGAAATAACACTTTGATTACCGAGATAAATGTTCACTTGCCTCTTCGAGGGGACAACCTCCAGTAGAGAAGATATCTATTACAATAATATACAAGACAAAAGTTCTCATACCCTTGACTCCTATTTATACTAAATATTTCTATAAAAAGAACCATCTAGAGGAAGATTCTTCTAGAAGCGGAAGCTTCTATTAGGTCTTCTTACATTGGACTTATTCTTCCTTATTGCTAGGCCTTATTAATATTGACCTTTATTACAAGAACCATCTAGAGGAAGATCCTTCTAGAAGTGGAATCTTCTATTAGGTCTTATTGCATTGGACTTATTCTTCCTTATTGCTAGGCCTTATTAATATTGACCTTTATTACATGGAAATATATTATTCTACCTACATGAGGGGTTAGGTCCCTAACACTACATGGCTTCTTACTTATTATATGTGGTATGTGCAAGGAATGTATTTTCATAAATGAATTTGAGTTGACATGTGTCTTAACTGCATGTGCACATATACTTTAGTATCTTATGGGATAACAAATACAAGAAGTCATAACCCATGATATATGATTTATTCTTATCCAAAATTTATTTCATTAATTTTCGTCAAGAATGTCCAAGTATTTCCAAAAAATCCAAGAATATCATCTCCCTTATTGGTAATTGTTATCTTGAAGAGAAGTCCATTTACTTTATGATTTTTGGAGCCACCAGAGCCCCGCATTTATTACCATATTATGTACCAGACAAATTGGCCCTAGGATAAATATGTTATCAAAGTATTTTGCAAGGGTTCAATTCCTCCTTGGTCAAAGATAATAAGAGAGTATTTGCCCCATACAGATTTCAATTGGGTTATTACTTTGTCAAATATACAAAACAAGATATACATGAGGTTCTAATCCATTTGGAATACAAGTTCAGGACTGAGAGATATCGCAAACATGATCCTAAAGGGTTAGTGTTGAAGCACTCTGAAAAGGTAACAATGTATTAGCCCTATTCTCATGACAAGTTTGATGATGAGGTTTTTATAGATAATTCCCACAATTGGGATTAAGTCATTCAGAGAAAATCCCATCCTAACCTTACTGTCTTCAAAAATCTGTCCATGGATGAGCAAATAGATCTCATCAAACAAACCACCAAATTTGTTGTATGAGTAGTAGCTAAGAGGTATAATGAAGAAGCTATAAGAGTGGAAGAAGTTATACTAAAATAAGAGGCCGAACGAGAATCCCATGAGGTAGAGAAAAACAACATAGCAAAAGATTTGGGAAAATAGAGTAAAGTTGAGGAAGCATTGAGAAAGAGAAAAATGGAACGAGTCACTCAAGGAGAATTAACATAAGGAGAGGTCAGTACAAAACAAAAATAGAATAAAGGGGAGATACAGGGAGGCCAACCAGATTCAGTGATATCAACTGATTCGTTGAAGGATGTGCCTACCATAAGGATTCCTTATCATAATATCATAGAACTTACTAAGGATGATGATGATGATGATGATATGGAGGAAGTGAAGGTACCAATTGTGGATGAGACTAATCCATATCGAGGGAGCTCACTTTCAGTCTATCTGTATCTAGATGGAACACCCTTAGATACCAATATTGTGGATAAATTTCTAGCACTAGGTGTGAAAGTGCCACAACCACTCAAAGATAAAAGGAACATGAAGTGATGCAAGAAAAGATAAGGATGAACAAATTCCATATGACACAACTCTTGAGGGGGAAAAAAATGAAACGAAAAGAGAGATTGAACAACATAAGGGAAATAATACAGATGAAAGTGGGATAATAGAAGAGCAGACCACCACTCCAACAAATGAGGAAACAATTTTGGATCCATTCACTACCTCTTTCTTTGCCCAAGGATGGAACAAAATAGATAGTTTTAGTTGAATATAAACCAAATGATACATCTCTAGGAGTAGGATTTGAGTAGACTAGAAAGATAGACCAACTCCCCAAAGAGCCAAGCACTAGAAAATGACAACCAAGGAAATGGAGGAGCTAGGAAAAAAATATCATCAATGTATAAAGGAAAAGCTCTTTTCCTGAAATCCTTTCACACCATAGGAATCCTGAGAAATATGTTGGGATGGGGTGATTAGCCAATACCATATCCCTTGGATCAAGTAGTTGATATTGATTATATAGCCTATGATTGGAAGAGGCAACTACTGGTAAAAAGAACATAGAGGAAGAGATAAATAATTATATATAGCATTATGATTCTAGCCTCTGAGGAAACCTTATTAGATGAGAATAAAGCTAAAGTTAGTGAATTAATGGGAGTAGGTATGGACATATATTATTCCACCATCGATTGATCCAAATCATATGAAAGAGAGGATGTGACCATGAGGAAAGAATTAGAGTCTCTTAGACATCAATAAAATTATTACAAGGACACCACATAGGCAACAATGATCTTAAGAGCATATTTCTTGTAGGAATATGGAAGATACAAGTTAATTAGAGATGAATTTATGGAAAATTTCATAAATTGCCAAGAAGAAACTTTGTTGTGAGTAGTATCACATAAGGAAATGTTGAAGTGGACTGAAAGAGAACATAGGATATTGAACTAAATTGAGTATATTTGAGAAGTTCATAAATTTCAAGGAGAAGAAGAGCATGGCATCAAAATTATGATCGATGACATCATGGCCAAGATTCATATGGCCATGGAATATTGAGTTCAATTTTTTTTTTTGAACCAAATAAAAGGATGCAATAAAGAGGGGATGAATTCCTCGGGAACTGGGATTAAATCGACGAGGAAATGAAAAAAATCCAATTCCCCAAGTTTGGGTCGCCGAAATATTTTTCAGGACATCAATGATGTAATGAAGCATCACTTAGACAATGATCATATGTATGGGTCAAATGTTCATAAGATGACCACTTTGGCATGAGGACAAGTCAAAATATTCATGGGAAATAGTATCAAGATGACTGCCATCTTCAAACATGTGACTGCCAAGGTGGAAAAGTATGTACAACACATCGGGGATATGAAGAAGGTACTCAACACAACTATGGATCAAAATCACTTCCCTTACATGTACATATGTGAGAATCTCTTCTCCTAGTAGGATGAGTATGAAAAAACAAATCCACTAGATCAATCACCTCATGCATGAAAAATACCTGGGAGAGAACATGCTCATAGTTCACATTACTTTCTAAATTTGTTTAAAATAACATTATTGCTATTTTAATACATTCTAACTTTTAATAAATAAGAGAATCACCTTGCACAAGGGGTCGATGGTTTTGTAAGAAATGTTTTGGATTAGAACAAGAGGAAACTATTTTCCAAGTTTAATTCAAAAGCTCGGAAGGAGCCAAGGTAAATTTACCAAATCTATGCATGATTTTTCATGAGTGGATTTTTTCTGCAATTTGATTGAATGCTATAGACGTCTAGTAATATTTTAATCATTTTATTGTTATCTCATTTGATTAATAATTTTATGGGTAAAGTTTGGCGAAACATAATATTAATTGATAATAAGTTCTTTGTGTTATGTGAACTTGGAAAATAATAGAACTATTTTTTGCTTCTCTTTCTTCTTATATGTTTCTTCGTGCATTCTATTTAATTATATTTTCTTAAGTATATATAGTAACTAACAAAATTCATTTGGTATTATTGCTGGAGAAATTTAGTTTCAGATGATACTTACGCATCACTGCTAAGGGTTGTCCTGAGCACAGATTTCCCTAACAAATCTATTTATTTTATCATTCATTTTTATACTTCATAATATATAAAGAAAACATATGAAAAAAAAGGATAATTGAGTAGTTAAAAGAACGAATTCGAAACAAACAAAATCAGTAACTCTCATTGAACGACTGTCGAGCCATTAATTCAATGGATTACACTATTACAAATGGGGAAGAGTCTAATTGGGAATCATCCTTGGGTGTGATCCCTCTTATTGATTTAAACAAAATCAATCCCCCTCAATAAAATTGGTGCTAGAAGGAAGACAGGTGCATAGCAAGCCATACAAACAACCCACATAAAGTAAATCCACAGCTGAAGATAATCCTATTTCCAGTACCTCACCTCGGGCTGAGAAAAGTTCTATATCTCATCCTAAAATCCCATATGCAATATCTCATGAGGAATTTAACACTTTTAGGATAATCACCAAAGCATATGCTACAAGAATAAGAGCATTATCATAACTCCATTTCTTCCTTGAAGAAGAAGAATTTTAAGACCCGGTGTATCCACAATAGAACATACCTTCATACCCATAGTCAAAGAATTTCTATATTTTTCATTAATTGAAATATAACAACCCTTTGGATTAATCCCTAACACACCAATAGTCACTCCACCTGCAGGTACTTATTTTGAACTCAAAGAAAACCCAAAATCAAAAGAAGAAGAATTTGATTTATAAGTTTCATACTACGAATCAGATCACATGGGTTATAATAATGAGGATAATCAATGGGAAAATAACCAACCATTGTTGTCCAAATATTCCTTGTATTTTACCGGTCATATACATAACCTACCAAGGCATATGGAGAAGTTACTACCCAAGCTTGATCTTGAAACATCTTGGTTGTTGGAAGATCACATTAAATTTTTTATCCTGGCCATCTGATTAGTGAATGTGCAACATGAGGATGTAGTTTATTGACTTTCCATTACACCGTTGAAAACTCGCTTCCACTTGGTATTTCAATCTCCCTATTGGTTCCATAACTAGATGGACCAAATTCCAAAAGGATTTCTTAGACAATTTTTCATATGAAACCATAATTGGGGCTCTAATGGTTGAACTATCCACTGCCACTATGGTCCCTAAAAAGAAAGTTAAGGAATTTAACCAATGTTTTACCATGATCCTGAACAAGTTCCAACAAGACAGAAAATTCACCTAAGAATCACAAATTGAAGTTTATGCAAATGCTCTACTAGCTTCAATCTCCATCTTTGTTAAAAGAGCCAACATACTCTTGCAGAAAACTTTGAGGAAGCTAAGAACCATTTAGTTTGAGATGAAAGGGTGCAAATAAAGTCAAATTCCCCTAGGAAATAAAGAATCCCAATAGCTCAAAAGGGGCCTTTTGTTGACTCAACCACAAGGGAAACATGTTGATCAAAATATTGAAAAGGATATCACTGACATGGAATGTCTACAGAGAATGATTAAGAAATTGTCGAATGAGATAGTAGAAATGAAACTAAGTGTAGGAGAAGGTACATCTAGTCAAGCATTGTAGACCTTTTTTCAAAATAACTCCCCCTTTCAAAGCCATAAAACCTCCCTCGAATAATTTCAATATTGATTTAGCAGATGTGGTGTCATATTCCTTTTGTAGTTATAATAAGGAAAACCACTCTGAAAAGAATTTCCCTCAATGGATAAATGCCAAGAACCTTATGGTGAACCATTTATTAGATGGATTTTCATTATATGATCCAAACAATGGTCCATAATATATCACTACGGATTAATAATACAATGAACAATGAGAAGAAAAAAATATGGTATTATGGGATGTAAATCATATGATGCCTGGGGTAAAATTGACTAAAGAGGAGCGATTAATAGATGAAACTATGGTTGTTTATATGAGGAGAAAAGGAACTTTCTCTCAAACCCACCTGGTCATAGCTCTAGCTCCTAAGAAGACTTGGACCTCATCTCCCTTAACAAAACCTACCCATGTTCTCATCTCTATCCCTAAAATTGCTAAGCAGGAATCAACAAAATTTGAGTATAAAGTAATAGAGGATACAAGGAAAATGAAAGACAACATTTCTATCATGGAACTTTGTAGGATCCCTCAGCATAAAAAATCGTTACTTCAAGCACTAAACGATGAAAAAAACCAAACAACCAAACCTAATCAAAACATAAACAAAATAACTTCAAGGGAAACTAAGAAGTCAATAGTGAATTCAACATCCACAAATAAGAAATCTAAGTTGTCCATCCCCCCTTTCTTGTTGAAATTTGAAATATTCAACCAAAATATGCACAACTATATACTTGATTTAGGGACATCATCAAATGTTAGTCCCTAATCTATTTGCAAAAAATTAAATGCAACTCCTACCAAAAGTGCAACACATATCATACAAATGGACATATCGGAGGTGAAAGTTATTGGGGAATTAAAAGATGTTATGATCATGATTTCCTCCAACCCAAATATTCATCAGGTTATTAATATTGTGGTTGTGGATATCCCAAAAGAATATGGGATGTTACTCAGTAGTGACTAGTCACACAAACTCCAAGGGTATTTTTCTTCTAATTGGTCTCACCTATGGTTTCCTTCGAATGGGAAACCCAACAAGATAAAAATTGATCGAGAAAATTACTTAAAACACATTGTCATTGCTTTAGAGCCTCCCAATGAACCGTATTCATTCTATTTTCCCATAATATTGAATTATTATTGTGATTCATATTTTGTAAATTTCACAGCATGTGTATCTAAAATTCCATTCACACAAAAATAAAAGTTATTATTGCAAGAAAAACAGACAATAATAGAAAATTGTATCAACCTGGATCAATGTTTTATAGTTAGTACATTAAATGAAGCTGAAAATCCAAACATAGACAACGATAAATAATGCCTCATGTCCCCTATGAAATATGGACTATGGTTTTTTATGGATCCAAATCACAAGAAGGGGTCGAGGTCAAGTGTATTTTCATTGATCCAATTGGTAAACATAGTTTTATATCATGTAGGATTTAATTTGAATGTACCAACAACACAACTGAGTACAAGGCCTTAGTCCAAGTTCTTAGAAAAACCCTTGACTTGAACGTTAAAGAACTTGTTGTCTTTGGGATTTCAGAAATAATTGTTAGACAAGTTAAGAACACTATACATTGAAATTCACCACATCTTAAGAACTATTATCAAGAAGTGCATAAGTTGGTAGATAAATTTCTATCATTTAATATCATTTCCATTCCTTGATCCAATAACCCACTGGCTGAACCCCTTGCTACAACAACATCAAGGTTGTCTCCCCTGGACAATTATGAGGCTTCTAGGTTCACTATAGAGATATTATAAAAACCATAAGTCCTTAACAACATCACCAACTGGAGAGTATTTGAAGGAGATGAACATATCATAGCCTTTTTAACCAATGAAGAAAACTTTAGAGACCTAGTCATTGACGATGAGGAGTTTCAAGAAATACTTTTTGAGCAAGAAGATGAATATTTTGAAGCCAAGAAAGACAACATAAATGAAAGAACTAAGTTTCACACAGTTCCCAAAGGAGTAGTCAAATTAGAAAACTTGTTTTATTTGCGAGAGAAATTCAAGAATCCTAAAAATGTGAAAACTAGAAATTCTAGTCTCACTTATGAAGTTATAAACCTAGGGACTACTAAAAGTCCCAAGAACATTAACCTTGGAAGATCAATATTTGCTGATGAAAAGACATCCTACCTCAAATTGTTTAAAGAATATCAAGATTTTTTCGCGTGATCATATCAGGATCTGAAAATTTATGACACAAAGGTCATCCAAGACACAATGCCTCTTAAGAATGATGCTAAGCCTTTTGAGAAAAAATTGTGGAAATTCCACCCATCTATGGAACCTTTAATGAAAAAAGATCATAAAAAATTGTTGGACTCCAAGCATCTTCCAGGTGACACATTATGCCTAGGTATCTAATTTAGTACCAGTGAAGAAGAAGTTAGGAGAAATCCGTCTGTGTGTGGAATTTCATAATCTGAACAAAGCATTACAAAAATATAACTACCCAGTTCCTCGCATGGAACAATTATTAAAATTGTTTTCCAGATCTGAGATGTTCTCACTTCTGGACGGTTTTTCGAGATACAACTAGGTCGTAGTTTTTAAAGAAGATCGTTTGAAAACTACTTTCCGAACTAAATGGGGAACCTTTGCATACAAACACATGCCTTTTGGGTTGATTAATGCAGGAGCCATGTTTCATAGATCCATGGGCGTGGCCTTTACGTGATTAATAAATAAGTGCGTAGAAGTATATTTGAATGATGTCATAGTGTATTCGAAGAACAAATCATACCATATTACTCACTTAACCCAAATTTTTGAAAGATGTAGGATATATAGGATTTCTCTTAATCCAAAAAAAAAATTCTTTGGTGTAATTGAGGGGAAAAACTTGGGCACATTATCTCTAAGGATGGAATTAACATTGATCGGAGCATGTTAAAGTAATTTATCACCTTTCTCTTCCACATAATAAGAAATCCATGTAGTCTTTTTTTGGAAAGATCATTTTTTTAGAAAATTTATTCCTGATTTTGTTGAAACGATCAAAACATTACAGAATATGATATGAAAATATGTAGAATTTAAATGGAATAATGTAGAGAATGAATATTTTGATAAAGTCAATAATTCTATCTCTCAAACACCATTCCTGCACAACCCTGATTTTAGCAAGGACTTCTTCCTATACACTTTTGTCTATGACCAGTCTTTAGCAACAATCCTTGATGAGAAAAATGAGGCCCCCATTTCATTCATGAATACCAATTTGCAAGGGATATAACTGAATTACCCTGCTATCAATAAACACGCTTATGTTGTGTACAAAGAAATCGATCATTTCCAATCTTACATCCGAAAAAAAAAAAACAAATTTATAGCCCCCCCTGCTGTGAGATCATTATTCACACAACAAGAAATGGGTGATATGAGGGTAAACAAGATGACTCTCATTCAATAATTTTATCTTGATATCAAGCCAACAAAGATAGTTACAGATCAATATTTATGAAAGTTAGCCGTGGAATATCAAGACGTGGCAGAGCAAGATGAGTTGGATGGGGTAATGGACTATCCTTATGGTGTAGTGAAGTGTTGTATATCCCACCAAGTCATAATTCATGGTATTCATATCTCTCTTATTTTCTCCATCATGGCACATGTCCATAAGATTTAAACCTCAGGGAGAGAAGAGCCCTTAGATTGAAATATTCCCAATATTGTCTCGTTAAGATATAGACACAAATTTTAATGTGGGAGATATTGTTTTGAAATGGGATATGGTAAGTGAAACAAAAGGGAAGAATTCTAAGTTTCAAATTTTGTGGCTTGGTCCCTACTAGGTCACTAAGAGAATTGGGTTCGACACATACCGATTGCAAAACCTAGGTGTTGAAATAGATTCTCTCCCTATAAAAAGTCAAAGCCTAAAATTATTCTTTACCTAACTACTCAGAGTGAGTAGATCTGTACCATAGGGTTCATTTTTTTCTTTGATTTTGTTTTCGCCATTTTTAGTTTTGTTTAGTGGTATGCTTTCATTTTTTTGTTTCTGGTTAGAATATTTTTCCAGGTCATGAAATAATGTTGATTATTAGCTCTTGGGGGATCATTGAGAGACACTCACTCTTACCCCAAACCATGATTAACCAGAGCTAAATTAAGGGGGATTAATTACATGAAATATTTCAATCCAATAATTATTTACACTTCTGTATGCATATTATCTAGGGAATAAATATATTGTCTTCTTTTGGTTCAGAAGTTTTGAAGGGGAGAATGAAAATGAAGGAGAGTATGGGCCATGTATTTCATAAAAAATAGTAAGTATATCACCTCTCCTTAGTGAGAATTCTATGAAAATCCCTAAGTGTTGGGTATTGTTATCACTAAGTAAATTGCTTAGGCTGAGGAGGCAACTTACAAAGGTAACCACATAACCACTTTAGAACTGAAACTAGCCTTTTAGTTCTAAGAGGGATATGTCTTGTCACTTGGTCTCTAAAGATGGATTTTATTTTAGGATCAGTGGATAGGTGTTTTTAATAGGTGAATGGATTTTAAAAGTTTGTTGGAAATAAGGAAAGGAACTTGTTTGGGCAATGGAGTCACTTCTTTGAAAGTAAATGAAAACAATGTCTAGAAGGTAGAACTCTCAAGGAAGAAAAGGCTAGGTAGGCAATGATATTTCAATTTTTTAAATTGATGTTATAGAATGGAAGAAATAGGAAAACATATAACAACATTCAGAGCAACATTAAGATGAATTCTGATGAGTTAAGAAAGAACAGATAGTGTTCAAATTGCTAGAATCTAAAGCACCTTTTAAGATGAATTTCAGACCATTTGATATCCAATTCAAAAATATGAGTATCATCAGATGAAATATAAAGATACAATAAGGACATGCATAAAGGAAAACATACTTCATATCATTACCACTACAATCTTTGGTGTGAAAAATCTTTGGACATCTGCACTAGCATTTCATTCAAATTCAGAAAAATGTATACAATGTTCAATGCAAAGTTGTCCTTTGTACTTATTCCAACCCCTTTCAACTTAAAAGTGCCCATATATATAGATAAATATCATATTATATCCTAAGGAGGTAGAAATCCATATTTTCCAAAAATAGAGATTTGTTACAATAGCTTAGGAAAGAATATTTGTCAAAAATTTGCTCATATCCTACTATCTAGGGTTTGATTTTTGACCAACTAAAAATGTGCCAACTGAAGAGAAAATCATGGGATATGATAGGATATTATCCAATATTCAATATCCATATCAATTTTGGATCCACATTTCTAAGTTGGAGGTCCATCAAGTCAAATTTCAAATATTCTAGAACTTTGTCAACAAATCTAGCTTGGTGAAATTTTGGAAAATAGGCCTCAAATATCATTTCACATCTTCCAAATAATAACACCTATGTAAAACCCGAGAGAGGTTTTTGTTATTGGCTCCATTATTGAAAAAATATCCTTTTTTTTTCAAACATTCTTCTCCATATCCTTGGAATAGGCACCCAAATACGATGACTAAAACAGGAAAACATTAAATGCTTAAATATGGAAAAATGGGTCGTAAAGATTCATTCAAATATCTCAAACTATGAAACCTGTGTAAAAAATGAGAGAGGTTTTTTTTATTGAGTTCATTATTGATAAAAACCTCTTTGGTTTGTTCCAAAATCCTCTCCAATTGGTCATAAAATGATCTTGAAGTTTACCACTAAAATGTTATTTGTGTAGTGTGTTGTTGTAACACGATGTGTAACTGCAACCTACATCAGTTGCGTAGCCTTCCCTACAAACTTTGCGTAGAGAAGCTATTTTCTACACTTTTCCCACCTTTGTTTGACTTTGGTTGATATATGATGGTGGATTATGGTAAAGGTGTTCTCATGATGATGATAAGGTGTCCTAGAACCTCTTCATCCTTCCTCAAAATGTCATTTGTCTCTCAAAACTTCAAAACCCTAATGTGCCTTAATATTGCAAAGAATGAAACCAAACTACATATGATTGATGACCTATTTTTTTTATGTGTTCTCATTGACTATTTCATCATCACTCACCTTTATGATCTTTGAGTACATTGTTGAATTATTTGACAACTTACATAGCGAACTTGCATAGCAACCTTGGATCAAGGATTTGCAAGTTGTAGAGAGGAGAAACGATTCTTGGAGAGTTTGTTGCATGAAAAATGGAAGGGGAGAGATATGCATAAGCTGAGAAAAGATGATTTGAAATGTGATTTGACTGTTCTTGAGAGATATGTCAGTTTGTGTAGCACCTAGGAACTTTCATAGCGAGTTTTCACAACGTGTGTACTTTTTGCAAGTCAAGTACCATAAGTGTTTGAAAGATATCAAATATGCCATTTTAACCTTTGATGACTAGTTTCCTTTCATAATGTGTCATAATGTCCCATGATATCCCCAAAAAACCATTCCACCTAGACTTATGACTCGACTCTTTTGGTAACATCCCAAGCCACCCAGGTTGGGCCATGCTACTCCAGAGAATGCTTTTTTTCTCTCTGCAGAACATACTATAACATACTCAACATCCAATTGAGCTATGCCACATAAATTTTTTGATCAACATACAATTAAAACATATACACACAGAACTATTGCAGAACTATATATATATATATATATATATATATATATAATGTAAACAGACAAATGTATTCTTTAATTTCACGGATTCATACTGAAATAACAATAAACACATACATGCATCTTATACAAGAAATACCCATAACTATAAAGATAGTTATAACCACACATAGGATAAACCCACAAAAATAAACATGTAAATAATAATGCAACATGTAAAATTATCACACAATTGACATTAATATTGGTAAGAATATCACCAACTTCATGCAGACCTTCTTCATGCTACTCCAGAGAATGATTTTTTTCTCCTAGCCTTAGACCACACTGCTCATCGCTCTTAGCAGTGGGTCACCCCCGAGTTGGGACTAAACTCCACCTGGGTAAAGGGTTCCTAACTAGGCTAATGGATCATGGACAACAGGGAAGACTTCATCATAGGTGCCAACTCAAAATAACATCCTATAGTCCCTCATTACCCACATGCATGTCCCACCCCAGGAAGTGTGCCCCTTCTCTTTTCAACAGTCCTTTGGCTGCCCCACTTCCTTTTCGGGCTTCAGCAATAGGCCAGAAAGGAAGTCTTAGAGCCCTGTAGCTACAGTTTAGCACCTTCAAGAAATCAATTCCCAACAATTCTCTCACCCAGAGAGAAAATTCTCACAGTCCTAACAACCCACCTCTTCAATATCCCATGGGCTTGACAACCCTCTTCTTCAGTCCAACTCCCAACCTAACCAACTACAAAAACAAGTATGGCTATGGATACAGGTTTAGGTATAGTGACACGAAGGTTCGGAAGGTAGCTCCATGAGTGTGTGAATGCTCATGGATGATTGACTGGCTGATTGAATGATGGAAAGAATGATGTGAGGAATGATGGAAATAATGATGGGAAATTAACTAAGTCCAAATAATATGTATGCATGTTCCCAAATTAACACTTGTCATGTTGGGAACTACTTTGGCCCACTTGTCCCCATCTTTTGAACTTAGGATAAAATAATTATCCATACTTTATCCTTTAAGAAATATTAATATAATATTCCTTTTTGGATTAATCTCCCTATATTATCCCCTTTTTCTTAACTTTTATCCCCCACCCTTTCCCCAACTAGTGGAGTTTAGTCCCCCATACTCTTTTATCATGATCGGTCTGCGCGCAACGATGTATTTATATTAATGTTGAGACATATACAAACGTAAGTGCACTAGCCTTTAACATCTAGACTCTTCGGCCTAATAATCACAAAACTAGCTCACCAGCCTATAAAACACATCATATACATAAAGTCTCCCTGGCCTCAAAATCGCATGCACTTGAGTTGTTGCGTGCGGTATCCTGAAATGTGCACACTTAATCCTTTTATTGCGCAGTACATGCACGCACTATGCCATGAAAGGTGCATACAAAAATGATATCAAATAGCTCACCAACTTAAGTACATTTTCATTTACATTAAAATTGGGTTCGACCTAAGGATATTACACTTTTTGACATGTCATTTGATGGTTTATATCAATAATGACCCACAGACCTTGAAACAACTCATGAGACACAACTCTTTGAAAAACGTATAACTCTACCTTGAAAATAATGACACTAACAGGTTCTTTCTTTAAAGAAACAAATATCATGTTCCCTCGCTCATTCATGGTCCTACAAATGTCCTCACCAAAAGATATCCAGTAATGGGTACATTTTGTAGTAAATATCATAGAAAAATAAAACGGTGAATGATGATACATATTTCAATAAGAGAATGATGAAGTTAGGGAGGGTATATAGATATCTTCCACATGGCTATGAATGCTCACTGGAAGAGGAGAAAGGTCTGTGATATTGGTGTGACTCTATCAGGGCTATGGATGCTCACTGATAGCAAAGAAACACCAGAGGAAGGTTTCAAGTGGTTAGAGGTTGGAAACTTTATTTCTCCTATCAATGGTGACATTTTATCTAGTTTTCCTATGAAGCATGTCTCATTGGTTCAAGGTAAATAAGATGGAATTTGGGCAAGTCCCCATATCCATACATGGTTGACTAATCCTTGGATTATATGTATACAATTTATAAATGGTTTTTGGATTTTTATCCTAGATTAGAGTCTCCAATATATTTTCCTCTATAAATATTTGTAAGAGTAGGTTGGTACCGCTAAAAAAAAAAGATTTGTTTTCTCTTTCTAAGTTGATGCTTAGT
The DNA here is from genome assembly GCA_000966675.3 of Picea glauca. Lineage (NCBI taxonomy): Eukaryota > Viridiplantae > Streptophyta > Pinopsida > Pinales > Pinaceae > Picea > Picea glauca. The sequence continues at coordinate 1,397,076 of JZKD02S1679538.1, forward strand.
GGTGGGGATTGGTGTCTCTAGTATATTGGTGTCTATGAATATCTGTAAGAGTAGGTTGGTGCCTACTAGGATTTGTACCAGTGGGGATTGGTTTCTTTAGCAGGTTGGTGCCTACAAATATTTGTAAAAGTAGGTTGGTTCCTACAAAGAATTATAAAGAGATTTTTTGTAGTTTTCTACTGAAATGGTTTCGACGTAAATATTGTGTTCCATGTTCTGCAGTTAATAGATATCATATGTGATTGTTCTCTTAAGGTTGATGAATTTTTGAATAAATAGAATTTTTCTTATACTAAGTCACCCACCCCCTCTCAGTATAAGTGTGTTCGCAAAAATTGGTATCAAGGCGGGTTCTTTTGGAAATAGTCCAACCACTGGAAGGTAGATCTCGAGAGCACACATGGTTGGTCAGGAAGGTTTCTACAAATAGAGATTGATTTTTTTAAGAAACAAACTATTCATGTTGGAGCATAAGGATGTGAACGTATCTAATGGACCTTGGGTTTGATATTTTGAAATCAGTCGTGATTGGTTTTACAGCCACAACAAATCCACCAACATATGTAGCTAGGAAGAAGCCTAGTGAACATAATGCAAAAGATATGAATGCTATATTGTGCGGAATATCAAAATCCATTTGTCAAGGTGATGCATTGTGAATTAGAAAAAGAAATTTGGAAAAATCTTCAAAATATAAATGAAGGTGATGACAACGTTAAGAACGAAAAGCTCCAAACTCATATAAGGAAATTCTAGAGTTTGAAAATGAAAAAAGAAGAGAATGTTGCAACATATCTCCTTTGTGTGGATGAAATTGTCAACACCATCATAGGAATTGATGAAAAGGTTGAAGAACCAATGATTGTGCAAAAGGTGCTAAGGTCAGTTCCCTTAAGATTTGATGCCAAAGTTATCTCCATTGAATAAATGAAGGATCTTGATTCAATGACAATGGATGATTTGCATGGGATTCTCATGGAATATGTGTTGGAAATACTAAAACAACTGAGAGGGGGGGGTGAATCAGTTGTTTATATGCTTAAACAATTTTATACCTTTTAAATAATT
>JZKD02S1679538.1:1417568-1429946 GCA_000966675.3 Picea glauca
TTAGGTCTTCTTACATCCGCCTTATTCTATTTTATTGAAAGGTCTTATTAATATTGACCTTTATTACATTCGAATACATTGATCTACCTATGTGCGGGTTAGGACCTTAACACTATCTCACTTTGCAACTCATCCAACAAGATCCTCACCAAAATTATCTCTTGTCATCTCAGAACCCTTCACTTTAAAATCATCTACCCCAACCAAGGAGGCTTCATTAAGGATAGACAAATAATGAACAACATAGTTCGGGTTCAAGAGGTTGTCCATTCCAAATTTGTGTCCGGAATTGAAGGTATGGTAATCAAGATTGATATGGATAACACTTTTTATCATGTTCATCATTCCTTTCTCTTTCAGGTTCTTAAAAAATTGGATTCAACATGGATTTTATTAAGTGGGTATAATCATGAATAGGATCTCCATGGATCGCACCTCTGGTCAATGGAAGACTCGCGAGTTTCTTTCAAAGCTCTAAGGGATTGAGACAAGGGTGCCCCCTTTTGCCTCTCCTATAAATTAACATGGTTTATGATATCAGTGGGAAATTAGAAGCTGAATGGATATCAAAGAACTTTCCAAGCATTCAGATAGCTTGTGGTGTCAAAATATTAAAAAAATATCAGTTTGTTGATGATACTTTCTTAATGGGAGGATCCTTTCAAATCATAGCACAATGTTTCAAAAATTCCCTAGATTCCTTTTAGGATGCCTCAAAAGGAGAAGTAAATCATAATAAATTTCAGATTTATGGTTGGCACACTCAAGCTTCAGTTTTACAGACTATCTCTCATATCTTTGAATTCCCAATAGCCGATAATTGGACATATTTCAAATATCTAGGCATCCCAATTTCTCTTAATCACTCCAAATCTATGGACTAGATGTACATTCTGGGGAAAATTAATTCTAAGTTCACTCATTGAGGATCACAATGGTTCAATTTAGTATGCCGAATTTTTCTCATCAAACTGGTTCTCACAAATCTCCCTCTCTATCATTTTTTTTCACTCTTAGCCCCTAAAAGAATCACTAATTATATTTCCACTACAATTCGACACTTCCTTTGGAAAGGAGGAAATCAAAATGAGAAAAAATACCATTTGGTCAGCTGGAAGCAAGTAACTAATCATGTGACAAAGGGTGGTTTGTATAATCAATATATAGACCTTATGAACATTTCCATTGGGGGGGGAATTAGTTTGGAGCATCATAATAGGTAATCCTCTTTGGTGGAAACAAGAAATATGCCAAAAATACTTTTGAGGGACTTGAATTTGATGTTTATCTCATCCTCCTAAAGTGATCAAAGGATGCGCCACTTTCAATATTATGATCTCATTAATTTTCATCATTACTATATTCCTTAACTAGGTCCCAGGGAATGGAAATAAAATCAAAATTTGGTAAGACTCAATTATGAATCATACCAGACTCTCTTTAAATCAATATCTTCTTCCTCTTTGTACCAGGATGCAAGCTAATGGGATCAACATAAAGAATAATGTTGCAAAATGGGACACAATTATAGGTACTTAGATTGGTTGGAATTTGGATCTTCTTGCCCCCCATTTCTCTCCCCTCCTCCAATATATGGTCAAACAAGGTTTTAAGTTTCTACATGAAGAAATATCTCTTTTTCCTTGGTCAAAAATATGGAATCTGGTTTGGCACCCTAATGGAATTCCCAAGAGAAGTTCTTTCATTTGGCTTGTAGTCCATAGAAAAATTATTATAGAAAAAAAACCTAAGAAAAAGAGGTATCCATAGCTCTTCTAGATTTTTTCTATGTCAATAGCAAGGGGAATCTCTTCAACATTTATTTTTCCATTGCAATTATTCTAAATAAGTATGGGGAATTACCTTGGGGGACCTTTACCATTTTTTGAACTGACCAAATAAAGTCATGGATTTCTTCATCAATTGGAACAAACACTATAGAGGAAGCTTCTACAACAAGATTGAACTCAAGCATCTGTGGAATTTATTTACCAAATATCTCTATTGAGCAATTTGGTTGGTGAGAAACAATATAATATTTCGAGACAATTCAACCTCCCCTAAGAAAACCATGGTAAAATCCTTCTCCTTATTCTCTGAATAACTTCATCGTCACTCCCTTAGGAGAGAAAAAAATATAGGAATCTTTGAAATACATTGGATGGATCAATTTATTCAAGTTGTTGCTCTCTTCCCTAATCTTGGAAAAAAATTTCACACTCCTAAATGGGCTATCATAAAAAACAAACCAAGAATTATTTAAATGGTTGAAGCAATTGGGGACCCACTCCTTGTTTTTCAGTGGATCTTCAAGAAATAATATTGGGGTGGCAGGTGTGGGGGGGGGGAGTCTCTATGATCCTAGAGGAAACATCGAAACCTATTACTCTTGGGGATTGCGAGCTCCTTCCAACAACATAGTTGAAGCCTATGCTCTATTCCAGGGGCTTAAACTGTTGGATAATGGGTTTTCATTGATGTCGACAAGAAGTGGTTGTCATTGATGTCAACATATGTGATGGGTGTATTTGGAGAAGTCTCCAAAGTGGTACCCTTATGGCATATCTATAAGCATGGACCTCATAGGAAGACACTTTGAATAATCCTACAAGAAGCCTAGAGGTGTGGTCATGAAGCCATAAGTTGTTTGAGGAATAGGGACATGACAAACAATGTAAATGTGGGTAACACAATCATATATGAATAGTCTGTATCATGTCGTTTTTGGTTAAAGGTGGTACACCACATGGTTCCTCACGGTTGAGGAGTTGTGATGTCATGAAGTTGGAAGCCCCAAAGATGGGTTATGAAGCCCCTAGTTGGTTACGATACAATTAATGAAATGGTCAAACGGTTGTAACAAGAAACCACTAAAGTGTTTGGATAAGTCTCCAAATTTCAACATATGTGATGGGTGTATTTGGAGAAGTCTCCAAAGTGGTCCCCTTATGGAATATCTCTAATCATGGCCCTCACAGGAAGATGATTTGAATAAGTCTATAAGAAACCCATAGGTGTGGTCATGAAGCCCAAAGTTGTTTGAGGAATAGGGACATGAAGGAAAGTGTAAATGCAAATAACACAGTCATAGATGGACTGTCCTTGTCATGCCATTTCTGGTGAAATGTGGTACACCACATGGTTCCTCATGATTGATGAGTTATGATGTCATGAAGTTGGAAGCCCCGAAGATGGGTTATGAAGCCCCTAGTTGGTTACAAGACAATTAATGAAAGGGTCAAGTGGTCATAACAAGAAACCCCACAAGGACTCCTTCATTAGTACAATACACACAAATCTCTGTTGATTATATATATTGTGAAGAAATTTTGATCTATTGGTGAATTTGAGCTTGAGTCCGAGGTAGCAATTTTGAGGGTGTGAAGGAAGGTCAAAGGTGAAAGTCTTGGAGTTGCAAAAATTATGAGTAACCCTAGTTTTCGAGGTATCCATGTGTTGCGGGTTAGAAGGGTGCGAATGTATGTGAGTTACAGTGAAGAAAAGCACATATATATGTGGTTAGGAGTGAAGGAAGTCGTGGATCTGTGAAAAGATTCTGAGAGGGTGTGAAGAGATGCTTGTACCATATTGTTGATACCCAGGTTGGTTTACTTATCTGTTATCTGATACAACAGAGTGTCTACATGATCAAAGGTATCTTCTTTATGTGTGTTTATCATGGATGATATGGCACATGCGTGAGACATGTTTTGGAGGCCCTTTTGGTTTATGGTTGCATATGGTTGAGGTCCATGTTTTGGTGTCATTGAAACATTCTTGAGACTAATCCTTGGTATATTGTATATGGTTGTTATGGTTCATTGTTAGAGGTACATATTTTTGATAGTGACATATCTTATGGTATATGTTATGATGCATGCTTGAGGTACATTGTGGTACATGTTTGGATAATTGATGTTGATATGGTCCATATGAGTAGATATGGTTGATATATCAGTTATAGGTTGCAGGTTGATGATCATTTATAGGTTGATGTGAAAGTGATAGGTTATAGGTTGATGTGATAGTGACAGGTTATAGGTTGATGATCAATTACAGGTTGATGTGACAGTGGCAGGTTACATGTTGATGATCAATTACAGGTTGATGTGACAATGACAAGTTACAAGTTGATGATTAGTTATAGGTTGTAGTGATAGTGATAGGTTGATTATAGGTTGATTATCAGATGCAGTGACAGTATCAGTGGTAGTGACAATTTGATTCGAAAATTATATTTCAAGGTGACATGATGGGGCAAGGAAAGGGGTTCATAGCCTCCTTTCGGTTGGTTTCGAAGAACATAGGGAGTTGGAGCTTCCTTAAGGTTGGAGCTTGAGAATCATGGGGTTATAGCCACCTTTTGGTTGGAGCTATAGAATTTAGGGAGTTGTATCTTCCTTCAAGTTGGAGCCTATAAATAGGGGGCCGTAACCTCCATCCATTTGTAGCTAGAGAATTGGGAATTTTGTGCTTCCAATAAATGTATTATTTTGATATATAAGAAAAACATTCCATGGTTTTCTCCCATTTGGGTTTCCACATAAATTATGTTGTAATGTGTTTCCATGGATGTCTATTATGCTCTATTGATTTATATTTCTCATGATATATTGATGATATACTACTGATGATGTTAATGATTACATATCGTGGTTAAAAGTGATAATAAAGTGCTCATATTGATTCACCCCCCCTCTCAGTATTCCAACAATTGGTATCATAAAATGTTCCTTCAAGAAAACAGTTTAACCACTGGAAGGAAGATAATGGAATATGCTAAGATTGGGGCACCAATGTTTGACAGAAAAAACTATGCCTTTTGGAATAAAAGGATGCAAAACATGTTACAGGCACATGGATTTGATGTTTGGCAGTCAGTAGTAGACTGATATGCAACACCAGCCATTACCCCAACTAACAAAGATGGAAAGAAACTCAGTGAAAACAACTCAAAGGATAAAGACACCATTCTAAGGAATCTGTATGATTTATTATTTGTCAAAGTTATGCACTACAAGACCGTAAAGGATCTTTAAGATAAACATGAAAATATTTACGAAGGAGATACCAAAGTCAAGGGAGCTAAGTTTCAAAATCTTAGAGCTAAGTTTGAGCAACTGAAGATGAAGGAGGATGAAGAAATTGCAGCCTACTTTCTGTTTTTTGATGAAATAGTGAATACTATTAGAGGAATAGGAGAAGAAGTTGATGAGTCAGTGGTCATTCCAAAGGTTCTAAGATCTCTACCTATGATATTTGATCCTATGACATCATCCCTGGAAGAAAGAACAGATCTTGAAAGTTTGAGCATGGAGGAGATACATGGAAGACTCATAGATTATGAGATGAGGATATAAAAATAGAACCCATTCATGAAGGAAGAAATGTTCAAATCATCTAAGAATATGAAGAAGAAAAAAAAGAAAAAGTCCAAACTAGATTGCAGTTGCAACTATGATTCAAAGGAAGATGAAGAAGTGGAAAACTTCGTAACAAAGTTAAAAAGAGGAACTGAAAAGTACAAAGGTATTATTCCATTGAAAATTTTTAATTGTGATGGTATTGGTCATTTTTATTCTAAATGTCCTTATGCTAAGAATAAAAGTAGCGATGAAGAAGAATATCCTAAGAAGAAAAAGAAAATTCAAAAGAGAGACAAGAGAAGGGATAAAAAAAAATTCTTCAAAGAAAGTTTCTACTCAAAGGAAGACAGATATTCATCAAACGAGGATGATGATAGTGACAATTATTTATAAAGAGTACTCTTCATGGTAGTATAATATGTTGAATAAGATTCTGAAGAAGAAGGTGAAGTCGATCCCAGAGCAATATTAATTAGTTTCTTAGAAGAACTAGGGAAATAAAAAAATAAAATTAAGTCACTCAAGGCAGAGTTAAATAAGAAAGAAGGATCTAAAATTTAAAAATCAGAAGAAATCGAGTAGATAACCATGAAGTTAAAAATATAGGTAGAAGAAGACAGGATAATTGAAGAAACACTCAGAAAACAACTAGAAGATAAGGAGAATATGTTTGAAATATTGGAAGCAGAAATAGTTAACCTAAGAAAATATCTTCATAATAAATCTATGCAATAGAATACCACAAAAATATTGGATGAGATCATCAGTAGTCAAAGGCCATACTATGTCAGGTCCGGGCCAAGATACAACTAGATGTATACTGAGAAAGGTTCAAGCCCCAAGACAACAAAACATGAAGTAAAACAAAGAACCTATGCAAAAATAGTCAGAGTAACTCAAGAATAAAATCATAGAGGAATTGGACCATCTAGAAGATTCAAAACATAGAACCAACAATTAACAACATCTCAAGAAGAAGAAGGATTCAAAAGAAAAACACCATTCATAAGATCCCCCACATCCAAGTATCAAACTATTTTCCTTGGCTTATGTTATTCTTGTAATAATTTTGGTCATAAAGATGAAAACTATAGATCTTATTCCAAGAACAGAATAAACTATGAAGTCTATTCAAACAACAATTATCCTATAAAGTCACATGAATCATAGAAAAAAAATCACAATAGTTTTTGTTCACTAAGTAATGAAGTAGAGTGCTACAAGTGCAACAATTTTGGACACATGGCCAAAGATTGTAGACTGAATATTCCTCCAAGGGAACCAAAGCATAATATCAAACATGAACCACAAAGGATATGAAGAAGGAAGCAGGATCAATTCAACACTGAAGAATGCTCGCTTTCTTTACAAGCTCAACACAAGAAAAGTGGGTGGTATGTTGACAGTGATTGTTCGAAACAAATGACAGGTGACAAGAACAAGTTTTTAACACTAAATAAGGAACAAGATGAATCAGTTTCATTTGGAAATGATAACTCAGCCATAATTGTAGGAAAAGGCACAGTCAAGCTTGGAAGCAAAAATGCCAAGGAAGAAAATGTTCTACTAGTCGAATATATGAAACATAATCTACTAAGTGTAAGTCAAATGTTTGATCAAGGACACAAGCTGATGTTTGACTTAGAAAAATGTGATATAAATAAAGAAGGATCAGGAAAGTTAGTGGCTACAACTATAAGAAATCCAAACAACATATATGTCCTGAATGAAATTGGAAAGGAAAGATGTTTCTTAGGAAAGGAAAATGAAAGTTGTATCTGGCACAGAAGAATGGGTCACATGAACTTTGATAACCTTTTCAAAATCAGGAGAAAGGAAGCAGTGAAAGAAATGCTCGAGATTTTAAAGCCAACAAATACTCTATGTGAGCATTGTCTACAAGGAAAACAAATCAAGACCAAGTTCAAATCAAAAGAGTATTCTATGACAAAACCATTGGAGATTTTACACATTGACCTATGTGGACTTAAAATAACAAATGGATTGAATGGAGAAGAATATTTTATTCTACTGGTTGATGACTACACAAGAATTATTGCATTTTTTTTTCTTAGAAAGAAGTTAGAGGAATTCAAACACTTCAAGATATACAAAGCGATGGTTGAGACTGAGATGGATTTGAAAATCAAGTGTTTGAGATCAGACAATGGAGGAGAATTTACATCAAAGTAATTCATGTGATTTTGTGGTGAACATGGAATAAAGATGTAGTTCTCGATATCCAGGACACCTCAACAAAATGGAGTTGTCAAAAGGAAGAAAAAAATACTGAAGGAAATGGCTAGAACCATGTTGAAATATTCCAAGTTGAGTGACATATTTTGGGTGCAAGAAGTACATAAAACAATTCACATATTGAACAGAGGAATGCTTAGAAGTAACAATGATAAGACTCCCTATAAATTATGGAAAGGAATATCGGAAAATGTGAAACATTTCATAATATTTGGAAGCAAATGCTATATCAAAATAGAATATGGCAGGCTTGGAAAATTTGACTCCTGATTTGATAAGGTCATACTAGTTGGGTATTCAAGAAAAAACAAATCATATAAATGCTTCAGTCCAAGAATCAACGGAATCATGGAAAGAATCAATGTAATGATTGATGAGACATATGTACAGAAAGGAAAATATGGAAGAAAAGACTCAAAAGAGCATGATAACGAGGAAGATCTAAAAGAAGAAGTAGAAGAAGAAAAGAAACCAAAAGCATAACAAGAGGAAGATGAGTAGAAAATACCTCCAAAGACACCTAGCCGACTGTTGGCACGGGGAAGACCTAGGGTTCAATGCTACAATGACGCACCAACAAAACCCTAACTACCGACCCTTTTAGCAACACATGCAAAGCAGATGAAGTCTCACCCGAGGTAGAGGTAGGGGTGGTTGCATGACTCAAGTGTATGCAACCTTAGATGGGATACAGATATGTGATTCCTTACTTAATATAGCACTCAACACTACTGAATCTTTAATATACAATAAATAACCACTTCGCAGATACAACAAAGCTTCGTAGCATTCACAATGAACTAGATTGTTTGATCACTTATCATCCACAGAGAATTCAGATCTAATAGGTCAAGTACTTATCATATACATGTGAATCAGACCTAACATTCTACACATCATAAGCACTAAGCATAAACATATATAACATATCTATCTACTTATCTCAAAGCACTTAGCAAATAATCACATCAATGCATCAGAACAAGGCACAAAGCAGACAACACAGGATTTACGTGGTTAACCCTCACCCTGGGGCTACATCCACCAACTCTTCTTATTTATTATCGTCGACCAATTGGTTACCAACACAGATCCATAGAAAACCTTACTTTGCATAGGACAGAAGATGTTGGACACACCTACCACACTTAGAGGGGGGGTCAATGAGTGTGGGGCTCTTTTTCCCAAAACTTCCCTCTTGCACAAAAACTCATCAATTAGCATTCAACATTTATTCATTACCCATTGTTGTCATTTATAACCAGTTAGATGTGAGCACATATCAACAACATATATCAGCAGTGTATCATCAACAAGTCATCACCACAATGAACACAAAGAACACAAGATGTATGTACAATTTTCTTTTTATTACGGACTACAATCCTTGGGGTTTATCAGCAACAACTGAATAGAGTACAACTCTATAAGAGAACATGCTCTATAATGCAAGACTCATCTTACACCCTCAGCACCAACTAAGATGAGGCAACAATCCTCAACAGATATCAATCTATCAACAGGTACATGACCTATCAGTAGTGAAACCCGCGTGTGCACACACCTTGGCTCACTACAACTCACGTGTGAACACGACCAATGTATAATGCAACAAGTGTATGCTTATGAGAAACTAGGGTTTTCCTTTTCTTCACATGCTCAGATCCTCTGCAACCTGCAATCACTTTCTCTTCTGTCTTCCACTATCCAAACTGACCCATAGCCAGTCACAACACATCCAAGCTCTCCAATATCTTTCTCATGCTCCATAAAAAATCAATATGAATGCTATCTCAATCATGTATAAATAACTAGTATACCATAGCAATCATGTCACTACTGAATCACAAGAGTTCTGCTCACTCCATCAACCAAATCAACCAAACTGAGCCACATCATAGAAGCCATACCAAGAATTCCCTAAGCATTCACAACACATCAAACAATAGTATTCATCAATACAATAATGTAACCATACCAGTGTCTCTGTGATAGATATAAGGCCATAGAATGCAGATCTGGAACTTGCCTCAACATCCAAGAGCTTGGCACCAGCTCAAACAAAAATCTCCATGATTTATCCACTCCATTCTCCTTATACATAGTCATCCCACATGTACACTCACCCTATACACAACCATCCCGCGTGTACATGCACCCTATACACAGACAACCCGCCTGGACATAAAAAAATAGGGTTTTCTGTGAATCCGAGATTTTTGTCGTCAAGATCCCCAACATTGCTGAAACTTTGATGTGTCCATGAGATCCTCCTCTCGATCTCTTCCTCAGAATAGATCTTCAATCATGCTCAAGAGATCCACACCAATAGGATTATCTCACAAGAAGCTCTCCATCAATACTCCACAAGATATTCACAAGAAGCTCTCCATTGATCCACAAAAGGATTCTCACCAAATGTGCATTTTACAAGAGATCCTAGCTTCTTATTTATACTTCATCTTCTAGGTCACTTAACCCATTTTTAGGTTACTTAACCCATTTCTAGGTCACTTAACCTATTTTCCTTATTTTAGGGTTAATCACTTTCCATGAATAGAACGTTCTCCAATACTTTATCATTTAAATATTCCTTCTTGATTTTGTCACTTCATTTTATCATTTAAATAATCTTTCTTGATTTTGTCACTTTAATTTATCATTTAAATAATGATTTCTTCTTTTCAAGCACTTTGACTTCTTTGACCTTATGGGGCTTCAAGCCATCATATAGGGGTCCTTCAACTTCGTAGAGCCATAACTCTCAAACCGTGAGGAGTTATGTGACATTCCACATACCACCAAAAATGGCATGTCAAACACTATCCATATAGGATATTTTCACCAACAACTTCATTGATCTTCATCTCATTAATCCACATGCAAGCATGGGTCCTCCAATCATTTTTCTAGGATAACTCAATCCGTAAAGCATCTTCCCGTGAGGGATTTCACCATAAGGGGACCACTTTGGAGTTCATCCATTTGTGCACCTTATCAAAAATGATAAGACAATAATGATTCATCTTTGCATCAATTCACCATTGCCTCATATATATCAACTATGCATCATGTATCAATGACAACTCATTGATCCATCTTCATCAATGCATCGTATCAATGATCCATCTTTATCAATTGGTTTTCACTTGGACATCTATCATTCTCATCAAGGGAATCATATCAATGATCCATCTTTATCAATTGGTTTCCACTTGGACATCTATCATTGACATCAAGGGCATCATATCAATGATCCATCTTTATCAATTGGTTTCCACTTGGACATATATCATTCTCATCAATGCATATACATTGTTCATCAATCATCAATCAATCAATTACTTGATATCAATCAATGAAACCATTTGCATCAATGACATGTGATCCAACAATCTCCTAAATAATCAAACCATTGGCATCAATGACAACATGATCCAACAATCTCCCCCTTTGGCATTGATGGCAATACCAACATTGATGTCAACTTCAATTACCAATTATTGATGTCAACATGTAGACAAGGCATGCTCTTCATAAATAGTCAATGTGACTATCTCTCCACATCAATCTCTCCCATCAATAGACATCAATCACATCAATGTGATTATCTCTCCCCCTTTGACATCAATGGAAAATGGCCAGTCTCCTCTTGGGGTTGCTCCCCCTATCTTGTTGCCACTGAATAATCTCTCCCCTTTTGAAAAAGGGATGCCAATCTGATGTAATTCTGAAAATACATTTCTCATGCTCCCTCTATGACTATCGCTCCCCTTGGAATTATGCCTCTGTGCTCTTTCTTCAAATATAGGGCTCTTTTCTAGGTATGCATGTGATAAATATCTCCTCCTAGAATCATGGGAAGAATAATGACTCCCCCTAAGGGTATGTCTCTCCCTATCTTCTCTGCAAGATGAACAATATGCTACCATCTGATGATCCTTGGACCTGTTCATGCATCAAACTTGTGCCATACCATACATCATGAAACAAAAGATATGTCATCAATGAAATAGAGAATCATGAACAATATATCCACCAAGTGCATCATGTAAAAAAATGTGCCCACCATGCACAACACCCATGTACATCAACCATGTGCCAAAAGATATCAACCATGTATATTGTTTGACACACCTACCAATTATGCCAATCATGTGCATCCACCAATATGCCAACCATGGGCATCTACCAACATGCCAAACAATGTATCATATCACTCATGATACGTCTCCATCATGAACCAAGTGCCACAATCATGTATCAAACAAATACCAATGTTGTCAAAATCAAGTAATACCATATATGAGTGTACTACTATGCACCAATACCACAAAATGATGAGTCCCATACATGTATGCAAAGTCCTCCATAAAACATGTGCCAATCATCCAACCATATGTCTCAACATGTAGCCCAATCCATATGAAAAATTCATGCACCATGATATCAACATATGCTTCCAATAATACATCATAAGATATACTAGCCATGTACACCACCATCATCACAAAATGATTAATCCCAGCATATCAACATCAATCCATACTCTTGGGTTAGTGCCATGCACCCAATATTTATTTTTATTATACCATTGTGTAATCTCACCATGAAAACCTGCAGCAAACAGTGTCAGAATGATAAGAACCAAACATCAATATAGCATAGAAAAACCTTAGGAAAAGTACTCAATGCCTTGAAAAAGAGATAATTTCATATAATAAGCCTCTTCGAGGGGGCAACCTCCTTTTACCCC
>JZKD02S1679538.1:1435065-1449500 GCA_000966675.3 Picea glauca
AGACTTGATTTATCACATGATGGTCTTTGACATTCCAAGATCTCATCCAAGATTCTTGAGCTATTCAAGAATTTGTTTGACTTTTCCACCTTCTTTCTAAGGTCAACAATTTCAGTTTCTAATTTGCAACATGAATCTTCCTTTTCATTTATTTTAATCTTCAATAGTTCCTCTATTCTTTTGGCTTCTTCAATTTGGGTCTTGATATGGACAATAGTTTCAAATTTTTTACTAATCTCTTCTTCTACATTCATATCTTCTTTTCCATCTTTTAGTCTTGTGATCTCTTCTTCCTTTTCTTCTAATTGAGTCTTATTGTTCTCTTCTTGTTCCTTGATCATTTCTTTTAACTTCAAGATGTGCCTTAGACTTCTCCTAAGAAACTTCTTAGTGTTATCTGAAAGATAGTTATAATCTATATAATAATGATCACTTCTATATCTATATAAACCCTCTTCAATTTCCTTTTGAAGTTTTAATAGATTTCCTTCTATTCTTTTCATGGGATAAATGCCATCAAGCTTTACACAAACTATTTCGACATCTTCTTCTTCACTTGTAGAGAAAAATTCATCATCATCGTTGCAATCAAGGGATTTTGATGGTTCTTTACCTTCATTTGAAGTATCTTCACTTTCTTCCTTTTTGCCAACATCAACACATAATGCTTTGCCTTCATCTTCAAGATCTTCCTTTGTGCTATTATCACTTAATTCTTTATCTTCACTTGAAATGTTTTCAAAATCACATTTATAAATAATGCATTAAAGATATTTTGATGATTCTTTACCTTTGATGATATTGATGGAGTGGTCTTCAATTTATTCTTTCTCTTCCTTGCTTTGATATGTCTCTTCTATCTTTAGAGATAGATCCTTAGCAGAAGTGCATTGTCCCGTGCTCTCTTGTATAGGGCTTGAGAGTCCACTAAGAATTGTCTTGAGAGCCAATGCATCATTCTTCTTTCCTTCCCTTTGAGCTACAAACTTTGACTTGTTCTTCAAAGGAACATATCCACTGATGGTTGCCTTCCAAATAGCTACTCCCATTGTCTTCAAATACACTCTCATCTCTATTCTCCAAGTAGAATAGTTTTCCTCATCAAGGATTGCAACTTCATCATCCATTTGTGTGTCTATGGATCTCCTTCAAGCTTGTTAAGGCTTGTAGTGAAGGCCCACTCTGATACCAATTGTTGGACACACCTAAAACACTTAGAGGGGGGGTGAATGAGTGTGGGGATCTTTTTCCCAAAACTTCCCTCTTGCACAAAAACTCATCAATTAGCATTCAACATTTATTCATTACCCATTGTTGTCATTTATAACCAGTGAGATGTGAGCACATATCAACAACATATATCAGCAATATGTCATCAACAAGTCATCACCATAATGAACACAAAGAACACAAGATGTATGTACAATTTTCTTTTTATTACGAACTACAATCCTTGGGGTTTATCAACAACAACTGAATAGAGTACAACTCTGTAAGAGCACCTTCTTTATAATGCAAGACTCATCTTACACCCTCAGCACCAACTGAGATGAGGCAACAATCCTCAATAGATATCAATCTGTCAATAGGTACGTGACCTGTCAGTAGTGCAGCCTGTGTGTGCACGCGCTCTGGCTCACTACAGCCCGCGTGTGAATGTGGCCAGTGTATAATGCAACAAGCGTATGCTTCTAAGCAACTAGGGTTTTTCTTTTCTGCACATGCTTAGATCCTCTGCAACCTGCAATCACTTTCTCTTATGTCTTCCACTGTCCAAACTGACCCACATCCAGTCACAACACATCCAAGATCTCCAATATCTTGCTCATGCTCCAAAACAAATCAATATGAATGCTATCTCAATCATGTATAAATAACTAGTATACCATAACAATCATGTCACTACTGAATCACAAGAGTGTTGCTCACTCCATCAACCAAATCAACCAAATTGAGCCACATCATAGAAGCCATACCAAGAATTCCCTAAGAATTCACAACACATCAAACAATAGTATCCATCAAGACAATAATGTAACCATACCAGTGTCTCAGTGATAGATCTGAGGCCATAGAATGTAGATCTGGAACCTACCTCATCATCCAAGAGATTGGCACCAGCTCAAATAAAAATATCCATGATTTTATCCACTCCACGCTCCCTGTACATAGTTAGCCTGCATGTACACTCACCCTATACATAGCCATCCCATGTGTACATGCACCCTATACACAAACAACCATGTGGACATCAGAAAATAGGGTTTTTTTGTGAATCAAAGACTTTTTTTGTCAAGATCTCCGACATTGTCGAAACTTTGATGCGTCCATAAGATCCTCCTCTTGCTCTCTTCCTCAGAATAGATCTTCAATCATGCTAAAGAGATCCATGCCAATAGGATTCTCTCACAAGAAGCTCTCCATCAATACTCCACAAGATATTCACAAGAAGCTCTCCATTAATCCACAAAAGGATTCTCATCGAATGTACATTTTACAAGAGATCCTAGCTTCTTATTTATACTTTCAATTTCTAGGTCACTTAACCCATTTTTAGGTTACTTAACCCATTTCTAGGTCACTTAACCTATTTTCCTTATTTTAGGGTTAATCACTTTCCATGAATAGAAAATTCTCCAATACTTTATCATTTAAATATTCCTTCTTGATTTTGTCACTTCATTTTATCATTTAAATAATCTTTCTTGATTTTGTCACTTTACTTTATCATTTAAATAATGATTTCTTCTTTTCAAGCACTTTGACTTCTTTGACCTTTTGGGGCTTCAACCCATCATATAGGGGTCCTTCAACTTCGTAGAGCCATAACTCTCAAACCGCGAGGAGTTATGTGACATTCCACATACCACCAGAAATGGCATGTCAAGCACTATCCATCTAGGATAGTTTCACCAACAACTTCATTGATCTTCATCTCATTAATCCACATTCAAGCATGGGTCCTCCAATCATTTTTCTAGGATAAATCAATCCGTAAAGTATCTTCCCGTGAGTGATTTCACCATAAGGGGACCACCTTGGAGTTCATCCATTTATGCACCTTATCAACCATGATAAAAAAAATAATGATTCATCTTTGCATCAATTCACCACTGCATCATATATATAAACTATGCATCATGTATCAATGACAACTCATTGATCCATATTCATCAATGCATCATATCAATGATCCATCTTTATCAATTGGTTTCCACTTGGACATCTATCATTCTCATCAAGGGAATCATATCAATGATCCATCTTTATCAATTGGTTTCCACTTGGACATCTATCATTCTCATCAATGCATATACATTGGTCATCAATCATCAATCAATCAATTACTTGACATTAATCAATGGCATCAATCAATAAAACCATTTGCATCAATGAAATATGATCCAACAATCTCCTAAATAATCAATCCATTGGCATCAATGACAACATGATCCAACAGAATATCTTCGCAGCTCACTAGATCCTTCTTCCTTGCCTTTCAACACAAACCCTTTTATACCTTCACACAGGGACTTTCACTAATCTCTCCAAGTTTATATAGAATGCACAAAACACTTGATCACACAGATTCCCTCTTGTCACTGATCATATATCACATAGATACAATATTCTTCTCTATTACTCTTCTATTTATACATTCAAAATGGGCCTAAGTATGGGTAAACCCACGGGCCTACATCCCTTTCCCATTACATATTCCCAAAACCCAAAAAGGGGCCCAAAAGTGGGACAAGATTCTATAATATCTGCTTCATCTGGCACTCCATCTTTGATAGGCTGTCAAAGTCCCAAAAATGGTCAAATATGACCAAGTGCTCCCAAAACTTGGTCAAGGGCCAACATGCCTCCAACACTCACCTGTGATGCATCCTGAGTCACTCTAGTCTGAGAAATTCTGCCTTGAATGCCTCGAACTTGGCTCGACCTGCTTTAGCCTGCTGTAATGCTACTGCCTCTTGCTTAGTGAACTCCTGTATGAGTGTGTCATTGACTAGTCCTTCTAGGCATTGTTCTGCTGCACTCACAACCTGTTCAAGTTCTACTCCTTGGTTTTCAACTTCAATGAATAGTTGACATGTCTTCTCTTGCACTGGTTGAAGTCATTGAGAGACTTCCATCACTTTATTTTAAATCATGTGGATCTATTGTTGGGTCGTGTGTTGCTTTGGAAACCTCTTAATTATTTCGACTGGTGATAAGGCCTTCATCTCTGCTTGTAACATATATGCATGTTTCTTTGTTTCTTGGAGTTGTGACTCCAATGCCTGCAACTCTAGATTCTCCGTGAGTGTCTCATATGTCTGAGCGCTCCTGGAAGTCAGCTGCTTTCATTCCAATTCAAGGGCTTTCAATCTTCCAACTGCATTGCGGGCAATTGCCTCTCTTAGGTCTCTTATATCTTGAGGGGTCTCAGGAACAGTACAAAGTTCCAGATCTGCTATGTGTTGCTAAAGCTGTTGGATCACTCCTTCCAGTTGTGCCACCTGCTGTGGAACCTGTTCTTCTTTCTGGACTTCGATGACTGTCACAGAGTGAAGTGCTCTGTTGACTAGTTCCTTTATCTTGAGTTGCTCTGTGAGAAACTTCTCCTTGCTCTGCTGTATCTCTACTTTATCTTCCTCCCACTTTACTTTTAGAGTGAGCTTTTCCTTTTCTGTAGTACTTATGTGGTCCTCAAGGTATTCCTATACTTGTGCTAAAGCCTGGGTGGCTTGTGATGTCTCTTCTTAAGATCGTCGAAGGCGAGCTTCGATTGTATTATCAATATAATGTAGTTGGGTTGGCTCATCACCTAAGTCTGGTGTTCCTGATGGAAGTGGCGCAGTAGAAACTGCGCATCTACACTGTATTTCCTGTTGTACTCCTTGAGGCTCATCCCTAATGTAACTGAACACTTCCTCCTGCTTGGCTTCCTACTTTTTCACTATCTCTAGTGAATTATCATTCAGGGCAACGATTATGAAGTCAAAGTCATCCCAAGTGAGAACAGTCTCAAACTTGGTTTTGGTTTCCTTAGCTTTCTTCCTGGATGAAGGCTTTGGTGGGGTAACCTTCCTTTCCTTGGAGGGATCCTCCTCCTCTCTAGGCGGTGTAACTTCGCCTTTATTTTTATCGACCTCTGTGTTACCTAGCTCTTCACCATCACCTCCCTACGTAGGTGAGATCGAAGTGGTCTTCACAGAATTATTGTTGACATCTTGAACTTCTTTATCTTTCTTGGTATTGCTTGGTCCAGGGGTATCATGCACAAGTTTTGGACTGTCTATATCAGAAATCTCCACAGGGTCTGCTGAGATGAGGAGGTCTGCCGACCACTCCTTGGTTATTTCTTCCAAGTATTCTTCTGTTAACTTATAGCAGGATTGTAACTGCTCCTTTTTCTTTTCAGCACACGCTATGATGCATATAAAGTGCCTATCTGCGCTGAACTTCATCAGGGGCCAAAACTTGTAGAGGGTGTTCGGAGTGATGCACGGTGTAGACTATATTGCGATCTTCAATTTATTATAGTAGGTGTGGAAGACAACATTGGATTTCCACTGCTTTTTCATATCACTCGAGTACCACAAGGTACTAAAATTCACAGCGAAAGGCTCAAAGGGATCAATGTCCAGGAAGGTCGCACCTTCCGGCATCTCCCATACAATAAAAGCTATCAATATGAGAAGCCAAATGAAGTGGTACTCATATCCTTGGTCCTGCGCTCCTCTACAATCAAGCTCTAGCTGGTTCACGAGGTACTGTGCCCAATTCATCTGTAGTCCTTCTGCGCACTTCCCGACAATGTCAACAATGAACCCAGTTACTTGTGCCTATGATTAGATGACATGTGAGGTGCATTACGTCATTTTGGATAGAGGCTACCTTGTAACCTCACGTGCCCTTCTCTACATCTCCATAAGTTTCTTTGATTTGTTGGGATAATGCTTGGTCTGAGGCCTTTCCAGGGTAAAACTCTTATGGGTCAGGGCCCTACATGCTCAACCATGTGATCTGATTGATCAAGGTTGGATCCACAGTGATGCGACAGTTCAACCATAAGTAACCTCCATGGTAGAAGGACAACAACAATTTCACACATGCGTTTACTTCCTGGTGTTGGCTGAAGTGCGAGATATTCATCACATTAAGCAGTGTGGACTGCGCAAGGTTCTGGGTCCATGACTGTGGGATAATCTTCAAATTATTTCCTTTGGTCCTGGTCAAGTACTTATGCAGGGAAAGCATGCTGTAAGATTTATGGTCTCCAAGGTTGAAGTCACTAAATTTTAGTGTTATGAGCTTATCCTAGTTGGTGCGAACTATGCGCACCCCTTTAGGAAGGTATGCAATGATCACGACATATTCAAACTCTCGGGGTACACTATCACGGTTGATGGTGCCACTCAGAGGGGGTAGATAGGCCAGTAGAATGCTTGGAATCAGCTTGGCATTGGTCACGTCATCTTTGTGCCTAGTACGTTTCTCATTGGATAGCCAGAATGGAACGATGTGAGTAGCAGATGGAGAGGTTGCCAGTCCTCTCATGGATGATGCCTATAATCTTGTGGATAACCCTCACTCCGACATGACTCTCTCAGTTCTTAGCTCAAGGAGAACTTCTCTTATGAATTCTTCGGTAGCGGTAAGCTCGACGGACATACATGCTCAGGATAAAATAATCGGGCTCATGACGGTCTTAGACACTGCACTAGAGTGAACAACAAGAGAGTAATGAGAACTGTATGTAATTGCTAGTCTACACACTTCAAATTCTCAGTTGGAAAAAGTGTTCCTCGTTCATGGTGTCACGAGATAAATAGGCAATCTTGGTAACAGTTTACTTGTAACGGTTATGAGCCTCATTAACTCTTCTTCTATCAGTTATGGCGTGGTCCAACAGTCTGGTGGTGAACCATAAATTCTTTTCCAACCATTCAGAGCAACAATCAAACGGATATATCGGCTTCCAATGACTATATTGCTTCGCCATAGTGAAGTGGCATATGTCGTTGTTATGATATCCCGACAAAGCTCCAATTATGAAAAGTTTCTTTCTATGAGGTACCCTCTGGAACCTGCTATAACTTCTCAATCTTGACCTTCTTCTGACATAGCTTCCTAGACTTTTTCCCCGTGAGCTTCATCTTGGTGGTTCTTTTCCCATTCTGATTCTTATTTTCCTTGGGCATAGTCACTTCACGCTGCTGAGATCCTTTCTTAGAATTCAGGTGTATCACTTCTTCTTTATCTGGGGTAGAAATGTCAGCCTTCTATATGTCTTTTGATGTTCCTGTAGCTTTGATATCTGGGATCCTAGTGTCAATTAGCTTCAATCTATTCTCCTATTCTTCCATCATCTGTGCAATCTTCGAGTCATGAAATCTTTTAAATATTTCTCTTCTATTCTAAGACTTCTTCTTCTTCCTTCTTTCTATCTTGATCTCTATCAATCCAAGATTTTCCTAGTAACATCATAAACGGGGCACTGTCTTCAATGAATTTAATAATCTCAAAGTCTTCCTTTGTCGAAGTTCCATTAACTGTCACAGGTATCTGAGCGAGCTTTCCACATAACATCATCAATTTTCCTTTGAATAGTCCTATTCCTCCTAATGAAGGGATCATAGCAGGCTTCCCTATATCTTCCCAAGTTCTTTCTGGCATAATGTTCACTTGTGTCTCTTCATCAAGGACAGAGTCAATGTCAAAGTCTCCTATTCTTGCTTCAATGCACTCTTTTTCTTTGAAAATCTCTGATAGCCTAACATATCAGTGGTCATTCAGGTTCTATTTCATTTGTATCAATACCTTCTCTGATTCTTGTTGGGTTTCTTCCTCTTCTGGATCTGCCTTAGGGTTTTCTTGATTCAGATTTATTTCTTCCAGCCTAGTGATCATTCTAGGGCAATCCAATACCTCATGGTCCATAGCTTTGCAACAAAGACAACTAGATCCTCTGCCAGGGCATTCCTTAGCAATATGTCCAGGTCTTATGTAGCTGTAACAGAGGGTCACTCCTCTCTTTCTTTTAAACGATCCCCAACTTCTTCTATACTGCGCACTATGGTCATGGTAGCTAATCTGCAAAAAACTCTTTCTAGGACCCTGCATCCATTTGTTAGTCCAAATATTTTTTTTGTGCATAGGTATAACATATCTATCACTATTCTTATCAGATCTACTCATATCAAACCTTCTTTCATCTATCAGTGCCCCAGTTTTCAAACTAGGATAAACTCTATTAAACATACCTAGATCCATACCTTAGAAACAAAACTTTTCACTTATCTTACTTCTATAGAGCACAAAGCCTCATGATCTAAAACTTTTAACTAGTCTTACCTTTATCAGAGCACATAGATTACAGATATTACCTATTTTAGTTAAGAATTCCCAGTTTTACCTTTCTCGGATCACAAAGCGTTCAGATCTTGTTCCTTTTCTTTAGATCCAACCTCTTTTCTTTTAGATTGGGTCTCTTTCTTTCAGATCAGCTAGAATGCTTCACACTAGGGCATAGATCATCGCATAAGACTTCCATATTAACCCTTTTTGCACCAAGATTCTTCTTCTCAGTTCCCAACAATCACAGCTTCATGTCCCAGTAGAAAAACCATTTGTTGGCACGAGGGCAGACCCAGGTTTTAACGCTACAACAACGCACCAACAAAACCCTAACTACCGACCCTTTCGACAACACATGCGAAGCAGATGAAGTCTCACTCGAGGTAGAGGTAGGGGTGGTTGCAGGACTCAAGTGTATGCAACCTTAGCTGGGACATGGATCTATGTTTCCTTACTTAATATAGCACTCATCACTACTGGATATTTAATATGAAATCAATAACCACTTCGCAGATACAATAGAGCTTCGCAACATTCATAATGAACTAGATTGTTTGATCACTTATCATCCACAAAGCATTCATATCTAACAGGTCAAGTACTTAGCATATACATGTGAATCAAACCTAACATTACACACATCATAAGACTAAGCATAAACATATATAACATATCTATCTACTCATCTCAAAGCACATAGCAAATAATCACATCAATGCATCAGAACAAGGCACAAAGTGGACAACACAGGATTTACATGGTTCACCCCCACCCTGGGGCTACATCCACCAACTCTTCTTCTTTATTATCATCAACCAATTGGTTACAAGCATAGATCCATAGAAACCCTTACTTTGCACATGACAAAATATCTATGCAGCTTGCTAGATCCTTCTTCCTTTCCTTTCAGCACAAAGCCTTATATACCTTCACACAGGGACTTGCACTAAGCTATGCAAGTTTATACATAATGCACAAAACTCTTGATCACATAGATTCCCTCTTGGCACTTAGACTATATCACATAGATACAATATTATTCTCTATTACTCTACTATTTATATATACAAAATGGGACTAAGCGTGGGTAAACCCAGGGGCTGACATCCATTTCCCATTACATATTCCCAAAACCCAAAAAGGGGCCTAAAAGTGGGTCGAGATTCTGTAATCTCCTCTTTGTCTGACGCTCCATCTTTGACAGGTTGTCGAAGTCCCAAAAACGATCAAATATGACCAAGTGCTCCCAAAAATTGGTCAAGGGACAACACCGATGAGTGTAGAAAAACCATCCACCAGAATAGATTATTGGGAATAAATATGTGGGAGTTGAAACCTGAAGAAGAATACTTTCACCAGAATAACAACACTTAGCATTGCTATCTACAGTTAAACTAGGAAGTTTTGAAGAAGCCAACAAAGATGAACACTGGATAAAGGCTATGGATGAAGAATTGGATAAGATATAGAAGAATGACACATGGGGATTGATTCCAATACCGAAGAACAATAACATGATTGGTACAAAGTGGTTTTTCCAAAACAAATTGAATGAGGATGGACAAGTAACTAGAAACAAATCAAGGTTAGTATGGAAAGGATACACTCAGATTGAAGATATAGATTTTGAAGAAACATTTTCCCCATTTGTGAGGATGGAAGCAACCAAATTGATCTTATCCTGTGCATGTTAAAAAATAATCAAGGTGTATTAGTGATCCAGAATTGGATCCAGGAGCTTGATGGGGCTCAGAAAGGCCTAAAAATAAACATTCTTATAATGGCTTCAAAATGGATGTGTGTGTAGGCCTCGTCAATACAAACCCAATGCAACTTGAATGGGCTCAAACAGACATCGTATGCTCCAGATATGGCTATCTGTTTGTTTTTCCAAACATGCAAAAAAAAATGATGACTGTATAGTCTGTACAGTGCCACATGGCAGCTAACTATATAGGCTGCATGGTCGTACATCTGACATGGAAGGGTACGTGGCATTGACATGGACATAGGTTGACTAGGCAGTTGATGTGACAGGTGGACCTATCAGGAAGTGACATGTGTCACTACTGCAGGGAGTGACACATGTCACCACTGACACATGTCACCACTACAAGGGTGGAACATGGCACATCCGTATTGATGATGTGGAAGGTACAACTTACGTGGTAGGTACAGTAGTAGATGAATGGGATGACACTCGACAGACAAGTGGGCCAATGGTTCTAGGACACGTGGCATTGACTTGAGTGAGTGGTGAGGTGCCACGTGACCTAGACATGGGTTGCCATGTGGCACCCATTCATTAGTTGTTTGGTGGTGTAAAATTGTTGGATTTTTTGAGGTTTGAACCATGGAACTTTGTTGGGCTCCAAGCTTTCGTGTAGGCCAGGATACCAACCAACCTACCAAATGCGTCTTAACATTATATGGAGTGATTAATATTTGAAGTGGCATGTGTGTGCTATTGGTGGAGGTTAGGGCAGGGGCTAGGCCCCAGCCCCCGATGTGGAACCATGTGACTACACCATATAACCACAACATATACCCTTTGACGCGAACGGTTGTAACAAATTCTCCAACCCCGGTCGCATTAGAAGCACATACAACCACTTCTGTTGACCTTAACACTTGGCACGGGAAATATAGGATTAGCCCCGGTTGGTCGGGCTATCCCACCGACCAAGGGCTAAACCATTAGGAGCTTAAAACATAAATGCACGTGGAGGTTTGACACATGGCCATATGGCCTTTCAGATAAAACCAGAAGCCAAACAATTCAGGAGCTAGTGTGCACAACAATTAGTGCCTAGTCACATGGATGCGCCCAATACGACCAAGATCCAACGAATTTAGGGGTTGTGCCTTGAATAATTGCAGAAGTGGGTTTAATACTTTATTATAGTGATTTTTATTGATTTTTGCAGCAGTTTTGGAGATTTTTGTCCAATATTGGGGGAAATTGGGCCCTTTTTGAGGCCATATCTTGGGGGGAATTTGGGAGATGGTTACCAACTTTAGATCTATATAAACTTGGGATTCTTGAATCCATGAGGGGACATTCAGAGTAGGTTTATGTTGAATATTTTCCAAACCAAATCCATTTTTATGCAGGGAAGCTATTTCTGGGAGCTCCGGTCATCTAATTTCATTGTCGTCAGTTTTGTTGGATTCCATAGATCTAGTAGAACAAGACTATATCATTTTTGGTGTACTTTTAAAGCTTTGAACAAAAATAATAAAACCTCATCCACTGAGACAAAGGCCCAGAGATGTAGGCGAGATTGTCGAACTGCGTTATCACATTGGTGTTTATGGTTTGTTGATCCTCATTCTTTATTTATGATATGTATATGCTTATATGGTTGTTATGTTTCTTCTATAATTCTTCCTCTTTCATTCATCTTCCTAAATGGTTAATTAACACATGCATAATAACTCAACCATTTTCATTTAAAATATATTTTCAGATCAAGTTGGTATCATAGCTACTTGACGTTTGGATTTGAGTTTTCATGTTAACCAGGGAAAAGCTACATTGTGGTGAAGGAAAGCTTGTTGAAGAGAATCCATTGATTGGATAGAGAAAGATAACTTCTCAAACCGATAATATGGCATCGGAAGAGGGACTTTCTCTGGATGAGAAAGATTTTCGAAAATCTTTCTTCACCATGTCAGAGATGATGAAGATTTTGTATGAGGATTACTTGGAACGAAAGAGACCAAATCTAGGTGAATCTTCAAAGGGAAAAAGTGAAGAAGGAGATGATCCTCCTCAAATTCCTTCTTCACGTCCATCTTCACCTCCTTCTTCTTCAAGTTCAAGTTCTAAATCCACTGCAAAGAAACATGTCCATAAACATAAGAATGCAATGCCTTTATTAAAACTTGATGTTAAATTTGAATTACCCATGTATGAAGGTGAATTTAATGCAGAGAGACTTGACAATTGGGTGAGATAGATGGAGGTTTATTGAAGTGTGCAAAAGATCAAGGATGAGGCCATTGAAATCAAATTGGCATCACTTCGTCTTGTAGGCACAACACTCATCTAGTGGCAAACCAAGTTGCAAAATGGCACACAACAAGTGGGTAATGTATTTCCATCATGGAAAAGTTTCATTTTTTCACTTAGAAAGCAATTTTATCCTTTGGGTTATACAGATAAAGCTTTAATTGAATGACAAGCTCTTAAACTAAGAAAAAGAAAAATAATGCAAGAATACACCGATGGTTTTTGTAAAATGGAATTGATGTTAGATATTCCTTTACATACCCAAGAAACTCTTATGAAGTATATAGGAGATTTACCTGCACATATTAGAAATATTGTATTCATGTTGGTGTATTCAAGGAAAGAGGACAAAAGGAAGTGGAATGGAAAAAGGAAAATCTAGTGGCAAGAAAGGAAGAGAAGCCCTCTTGCAAGCATTGCAAGAAAGAGGGGCATGATGAGGACCATTTTTGGAAATTGCATCCCGAGAAGAAACCGAAGTGGTTCAAATAAAAGAAAGGGAGGAAAACAGTTGCAGCAACAACACGACCAATAGACTTGGGATTGGATTCAGGTGATGAATATAAAGTCTCATTGGTTGGTATGACAGGTAAAACTGGTGATAGATTGGATGCTAGAAGCAAATTGTTTCACATAAGGGTCATCATGAAGCACACTAAGGTTGACACATTGATAGATAGTGAATCTCAATCTAACTTAATTTTAGAGGAATTGGTTAAACAATTGGGATTAAAAACACAGATGCATCATAATCCTTACACACTTGAATGGATAAGAAACAATCATCAATTGCATATAACAAAGCGGTGCACGTAAAATTTGCAATTTCATCTATGTTTTTGGATGAGGTAACATGTGATGTGGTACCACTAAGTGAATGTGGAATGGTCTTAGGAATCCCTTACTTGTACGATCGTAAGTAAATCTTCTACAAAGAAAAGAATCGATATCACTTAACCAAGGCATGTCAAGAATATGTGGTTCATGCTCATCATATAAAGGAAAATAAATCTCTTCAAACTATGGAACAATTAATAAAGGCAGCTCATGCAAGAAACACACCTATAATTGTTTCAAGTCAAGTAATTTATCTTAAGAAAGAACAAGAGATGATTGTAGAATGGAAAATCAATCACACTTTGCTTCAAGATAAGCTAATGTCGTGAAAATATTGCAAACATATCAGCTCATTTGCAGTCATATTTTTTATGCTATCATTAGTACTGTTGTCTACATGGATGATAGTGGCTTCAGTAATATGTGATAGGGTACAAATGGATAACAGTATGTTGTTAGTTATCATGATTATTTTACAGTTGATCTTGATGAGATAGGTGCATAAGATAGAGTTCAAAGACAAAGAACAATCTGGGTGGCCTATCCCAAGCTTGATGACTAGTCAATAACCTCTTGGGGACCAAAAGGTCTTTTAGTGGGGAGGTGTGATCCAGAACTAGATACAGGAGCTTGATGGGGCTCAAAAAGGCCTAAAACTAAAAGTTCTTAGAATAGATTCAAAACAATTTTTTGCATAGTCTTCATCAATACGAATCCAATGCAACTTGAACGAGCTCAAATAGACATCGTATGCTCCTGATATTGTGTTTTGTTCATTTTCCCAAACATGCAAAAAGCCAACAGGAAAAAAGTCAATGTTGACATCAGTATGACATCATGCTGATGTCATCATGCTGACATAGCATTGAGACACATGGCATCACATCAGTAGGCTAACTAGGAAGATGACAATGACCCAATCAGATGTTGAAAAGTGGCACATTCTCAAGCAAATTAAATAGTTCCATGTGGTCCAGGCGTGGGCTGCCACGTGGCACCCTATCATTTAATGGTTGGTCAAAATTTTTGGAGCTCATGAGATTTGACCCCATGACCACTTGGTAGGAGAAATTCCTTGGGGAATTTTGAATAGACAGCATGCCTTGAAATTCCTCATCGATTGTAAGGTAGCTAGAGAGGTAGTGGGGGGGGCCTAGAGGGCCCATAGTGATAATAGTGGAGGTCATTCAATGTAAGGTGGACTAGGTCCACTATATTATTAAATAAGGCCCAC
>JZKD02S1679538.1:1469099-1483401 GCA_000966675.3 Picea glauca
GACATAAATAAAATAACATTACTAATCTAAATTACAACTAATGGCCTAAAGATGACATAAATAAAATAACATTACTAATCTAATATGCCCCAATTAAGGGGTAATGAGCCAATATCAGGGCTTAACAAGGTCATTTTACTACTGTGTTCATTTTTCATCTTTGATTCCTAATTAATTTTTCAGGAATTAAAAGGATGAGTCTGCCAAATTATTTCTTAAGGGACTTGAATAAAATGGCCATGAAAATTCAATCAAATCCCAAGACTCCCCCGCATGGTATCTATCATCAAGAGTTAATCAAGATACCCATTAAATCAGAGATGGAGAAAAGACAGAGGACAAAGGATCAATTCTTGATCCAGTCATGGTTTAAAACATAATTTCATCCTGCTACCCAAAATTTGACTGAAAAAATTGTTGAGCCAATACAAGGAGAATCATCAAGTAAAAATCAACATGTTGTTTCAAGGAAGAATAAAAGAAAAACCAGTTTGAATATTTCAGATGAACAAGCCAAGGCTACCCCAACTAGTTTGCAAATAGGTGAAGGATCTTCTCATGCACTGGGTGGAGGTAGGCATCCTTTCCCACATGCACAAAAGGTTTATATCTGAAAAAGTAAAAGATTAGAAGAACCTATGATTTTGAATGAGGTTCAAGAACCTGAGACAGTAGAGGTACATGCAATCCATATACAACCTAAATCACCTATTATAAATATTGTTCCTCCTAGTTCTATTTCTTCTGAAGATGATGTTGATAGATACAAAGTTATGATAAGGAAAAGAAGCACTAGGCCACAAAAAAAGTTCAGATTGAAATCTAAATCCATGTATAACCCTGCAATCAAAGATAAGGTTATAGTAATCGATGATGAGCCTACAAAACCTAATGTGTAGCCATCAACAAGAAAGAAGGTTTCTAAAATCAGAACTGAGAAGAAGAAACCTAAGAAAGAGGATATAACAACAAACAAAAAGGCTCCTATAGAAAAAGACAGAGTTTCTGCAAGAAAACAAAGTAAACAGAGAAAGAAGGGACCAAAACCTATGACCATATCTGAAGATGGTAAGCCAAAGAAAATGACAACTCATTTTGAAACAAATCAAACAAGAGGTAACAATTTGGATCTGTTAGCTGAGGCAACTAAATTTGTTTTTAAGGGAGAAGTTTCAATTTGAGAACTTAGGTGTTTATGCAAAACCTACTTTTTGATTAAAAGATGATGGATGCTTTAAGAAATCATTTTTGTTTTCGTGAACTTAAGGTATTATCTCCCTATGACTAATGATTGGTTGTAACCTAGGCAAGAAAAAGGAATTAAGGATATTAAAATCGAATTTTAAAATAGCGATACAATAAGTTCCAACAACACTCCTCACATGAAAAATATTGGTGCTACAGGAACACCTGTAGCAGACAATTTTGCAGAAGAAGACACATAATTTCATTTTTGTGATGGGAAAAGCAGATGATGAGGTAAATATTTTATGGAATCTTAAGAGAGAGTATGATATCCCTTTTAAATTTGATTTACAACCTATTTTCTAGTGGATGATAATACATATCAGTCATCTATTTTGAGTTTTCAAAGTGTTGGAATAGATGGATCATAGAGGATCAGATGGATGACAGAGGATCGGGTGGATCTTAGAATATTTGGTGAAGGATGCAGCATACCATCAAGGTGTAATCAAGTCAACAAAGGACCTATCTCTATGCAAAGTTGTTGCCTAGATTATAGGATCTAAATTTTAATTGTTTTATATTTCTATGTATCAATAGATATAGGTAAAATTCACCCTTAGGGCCTGTAGGAGTTAGTTTTGATATATACATAGATATCAGATTGATCATAAATGTATGAAACTAATGTAAAACTCTATATATTTCATGAAGTAGAATAATAAAGGGTTCGATCCTTGTTTTGTCTTGATATTGTATATCTACAGATTGTTTTGATTTATCTTGCCTATGTAAAGACTTCAGTTGCTAATAAAGTTAATGGTTAGTTTTGTATTCCTTATATGTTTAATATCTTCTTGTTTTCTTCTGAAACACTTTGTTGATGTTATATGATGTTATGAAAAATGCTTATGTGTTGAGAAGGTTTCTTTAAAGGGTTTTCAGTAATCTTTGCCACATTGGTTTTGTTCTTCTTAAATCTGATTTAGAATGATTTCTAGATAAAGGTTTATTCTTCTAATGTATAAGGACATTAAGGAAAAGATTTGTTTATTGGTGGATTTATCAGCTTTGTGTTTCCCTTCTCTCAATCACGTCACCTAAAACTTTGAGTCTCTAGCCATTAGTTTTATTTACCTGACTTGATGTACCTAGGTAAGTGATCTTAACAGATCAGATCATTATTCCCTTTCAAACCAAGCAAGGATTTATCCATCTTCATAAAATTATTGAGAATTTTGAAACAAGATGTGCTAGGCTTGACTCAATAGAATTCTTGAGTTTACTTCTAGCGCTAACACTTGGGATTAATGATTTTTTAGACCAATTGTAGCATGCCAAGTACTTCACCAAGTTGGATCTCAAATTAGGATACCACTAAGTATGTGTTAAATAACAAGACACCTAGAATACTTCCTTAAAGGTAAGGAAAGGTATGTATGAATGGTTGATCATGCATTTTGGTTTGTTTAATGCACTATCTACATTTATGTGATTTATGAATGATGTATTATGGCCCAATTTAGATCACATTTAGATTCATTTGTATTAGTGTATTTGGATGAAATATTAGTTTATTTCACTACATGGGAAGAGCATATTTCACATCTCATTTTGGTGCTAGAAACTTTGAAAAAGCATCAGCTACTGGCTAACCTCAAGAAATGTGAGTTTTCTCTACAATCATTGGTGTATTTTGGGTACATTATTGGTGGATGAAAACATAATATATATTCCACAAAGATGGAGGCCATCATAAATCGGTTAATTCCTACTAATGTCACTGAAGTTGGGAGCTTTGTTGGGTTAGAACAATACCTACGGAATATTGTAGCATCATTTTCAGTGGTAGCTACACCAATCCATGCCATAATAGGTGATATTAAGAGTTTCCATTGGGGAAATATTTATCAGAAACATTTCAATGAGTTGAAATGAAAGACCAGTCAAGAACTAGTTATCATATTTCCTAACTTAGAAAATCCTTTCTAAGTAGAGATAGATGTAAGTAGGTATGCTATGGGAATGGTTTTGATGCAAGGAGGTAATTCAATACGCTATAATTATAAAATGTTTCATGGGTAATTCTTGAACTACCCACCTATGATAAGGAACTCTATGTTATGGTTCAATATGTTAAGAAGTGGAAGCACTACATGATTGGCAAGGAAACTATTATCCACAATTATCACCAACCATTTCAATTTGTAGGCCCGGAGTAATATTCAACAAACTAAACATTACAAGTGGATGGGTTTTTTGCAATAGTTTCATCTAGTAATAAAATATAAAAAGGGTGGGACTAATTTGTTGGTATACATGCTTTCGAGGCCATGCACATCTAATATTATAGCTTTAGGAACTATTATGCACGTGGATTTTTAATCCATGATGCATAAAAGTAGGAATACACAGAAGATGGGGACTTTACATAGGTGTTTCAGTAGCTACAGGGACAAATATGTATAAATGAAGGTGATGTTAATGTTGACTATCATATGTACAATGGGTTTCTCTATAATCTAGACAAGCATTGTGTTCCTAAAGGTTCAAGATTGTAGCTTATCAAGATGGCTCATACCTCCAAGGTTGTAGGAAATTTTGATGTTGGGAAGACATTTTCCATATTACAAAGGTTTTTGTATTTAGTATTGTCCCATAATGAATAATAAGTAGCTTAGTGTGTTAGAGGACGCATGCTTTATTTTACCAGCAAGCTTAGTAATATAAAGAAATTTGTATTCCATACCTTATCTATACCCACTCGACCTTGGGAAAGCATTTCCATGGATTTTGTATGGTTTTCCAAAAACCAAGAAGGGAGAAAGAGTTTGGTTACAACTGAGCAAGGAAAGACTACAAGGTCCTAGTAAGAATATCACAGCTTTGTGGTATGGCCCTTTTGAATTATTGGAGAAGATGGGTGATAATGCCTATAGACTTAGTCTATCCCCATATATGTGTTGGAATACTAAGGGGAGGGGGTGAATCTATATGATCACTTTTTACCAATTTCAATCACAATATCTAAACTTCAACTTTATTAGTAGTATATCATTTATGATTTCATTCAATATATAATGAGCATATAACCATAAGCAGTATCATCACATCAAATAACCACATGCACAATACACCAAAATTTACGTGAAAACCTAAATGGGAGAAAACCAAAGAATGTTTTCTTATATATATATATCGAGAATACATTCATAGGAAGCACCAAATTCCAAATTCTCCGGCACCAACTAGAAGGAGGCACCAACCTGAAGGAAGCTAAAACTCCCTAAATTCTCCATATACAATTGGAAGGAGGCTCCAACCCCCTGATTTATAGGCACCAACCTGAAGGAATCTCCAATTCTATGAATTCTATAGCTACAACTGGAAGGAGGCTACATCCCCATGATTTGCAGGCACCAACCTGAAGGAAGCTCCAACGCCCTGAGTTCTTAGGCACTAGCCAAAAGGAGGATACAACCCCCTTTCCTTTCCCTATCTTGTCACTACCATTGATCAAACTGTAACTCCCATTGTCAATGATACATCAACCAACCTGTAAGTATCACTA
Organism: Picea glauca; assembly: GCA_000966675.3. NCBI lineage: Eukaryota > Viridiplantae > Streptophyta > Pinopsida > Pinales > Pinaceae > Picea > Picea glauca. The sequence continues at coordinate 1,473,856 of JZKD02S1679538.1, forward strand.
TCACATCAACCAAACTGTCACTATCACATCAATAGCTAATTGATGATCAACCAATCATCTAACCTATCACTGTCACTGCCACTACCTATGTTACTGATATACCATCATCAACCAACTATAACCAGATCCACTCACATGGATGCCAAAACCTATACCATACCATGTACATAAACCTGTATCATACCATGTACCAAGATCACCAAGAAGTACCTCTAGAAATGCACCATATCATCATAAAGGTGTACCATATCATGTACCATCATCATCAAGACATGCCTCAAGCATGTACCATAAACATAACCTTCAATAGCACATCTAAAGAATACCTATGATCCTGCAACAGACATGATACACAGTATTACAAACCTGTAGCTCTTCATCAACTTCAACAACAATAGAATAGCATCTTCATCAAACTTTACCTTAGTATCATGGGACTAGTTTTGGATTAGTCACAAACCCTAAATTTCAACAAGCATAAATACATACATGTAATGAATTAAGGTATAATATTTTAACCACAGATACTCTAATATCTTTCTTCCATCTCCTCAAAATTTGTCTAAAAATTCTCAGAACATAAGTTATAGAGAAAATGGAAAACCTTCTTGAATTTTAGCCTATTCTAGAGAGAGAACTTGTACAACATGCCACATGCTCAATATTTGATATTTGATTCTGAAACTTGCACAAAATGTACCATAGACTATTATATTTCCATTGTAATTTGTCTCACATAATTTGTATCCTCTATGGATAAGTTATGATTGTTTTACCCGGAACACCTGTTTGAGACTAGTTTTAGGACTAGCCAAAACCCCTATCTTCCACGGAGTGTATCTCCAAAAATTCCAAGACCCAAAAGTTGAAAGTTTTACCACAGGTACATTGCTATGTATTATCAACAACCTCCATTTTTCACTATCTGAATCATTCTAGAAAAAAAGTTATAGAAAAAATGGTAAGATGACCTTTTACAAACATACCTTGGAACAAATAATCACAAGACTTCATCCTCCCTTGGAATTTATCCCTTCTTCACTTCATCTTCCCTCTGAAATTCACCTCAGATATCCTTGGTTACCTCAGATAAGAATCACTTTCTCACTTAGAGAGATATTCAATGAACTTGTGTAAGTGAATGTGTTAATGAGAGGCTTCTTGAGGTGTATATATACTTTTTCTAAGTAACCTCTTTCCGTAACTTTGGGGCTTCCTTAACTTTAGGTATTCTTGAAATTTCTTGTTACAACCACTTTACCCTTTCATTAATGACTTGTAACTATTTAGGGACTTCATAACCCATATTTGGGGCTTCCAACTTCATCACCTCATAACTCCTCAACTGTGAGGAGTTGCATAGAATTCCACCTATCGTTGGAAACACGATGATGAGGACTATCCATATATGAGTTTATTACCTGCATTTACACTATCCTTCATGTCTTTATTCCTCAAAAAAATTTGGGCCTCATGATCACACCTATGTGTTTCTTGTAGAATTCTTCAAAGCGTCTTCTCGTGAGGGCCATTCTTAGAGCTACGCCAGAAGGGGACCACTTTGGATACTTCTCCAAATACTCCCATCACATACGTTGACATCAATAACAACCACTCTGTTTTTACATCAATGACAACCAACTTTCCAACAATATGCACATTTACTCAATAGTGAATATGGATAATATGAAACTCTATGGGCCTTCCATGTTAGATCAGATACTGAGAATAAGTCTGTACCTTCCATAGAGGAATTAGCACCAAAATCTCAAGCAAAGTTGGTTGAAGATAAAAAATTTCAGAAGAAGTTCAGAACTACCATACATGGGCAAGATAAACTTTGGAAATATGGGTTGAAAGGACAACTTCCAGGCAAGGAAAAATGGTACTCGAGGGAGAAGGTAGAGGAAAAATTTCCTCACCTCATTCAGTAAAATATTTTGGGGACTAAAAGCCTCCCTAAATGGGGAGGTATGATCTAGTTTGGATCATTATATAATTGATTTTAATTAGATCTCTACATTTAATGAGTGACAACTCGATGCATTTTGATCCCCCATCACCATTAGAAGATCAGATTATATGGTGTTTACTTAATAGAATGTATAAACATTAATTAGAACAATTCCAATATCTCATAATATATCAAGTCAACCTATTGGAAGCATGTTTGTTTTTTAGTAGGTGAATTATAGGTTTCTAGTTCTCATTGAGCTTCCAACCCTCATCCCTATTGAGGTATTTTGGATGTAATTCATGATTTTCCCTTTCCCGTAATGATCAAATTTTGCAACGATCTTGTCATATTTCAGTTAAACTTAGTGGCTAGTCCTTGAAGATTGTTTATCCAAGGTATATTTATGAGTTATGTTCCATTTCAGATCAACCCTATGTTCCTTGAGTCTAACCTTCATAGATTTTCCAATCTCACCAATTAAAATTTACCACAAGAGCATGGTATATAATAGAAACATTTGTACATACTTAGCTCAATTGGATACTTGGTAGAGTCCATTGTTAATTTTATGGTGTTTGGTGGGGAGAATGCAACACCAATGCCATCCTTCTTCAAGATTCTATCTAGTTTCTATGAAACTCCTTTGATGTAAGGAAGAAATATATTTTTTAGTTGATTAACATTCGTTTGTCAAACATTGGTCCTACTTGCAGTGATATTATTAAATTAGTTATCTTTGTATCCATTCTTCTTGAAAATTTGAGCCAAATGAACCAGTTCTTGTTCCACATGCTCTTTGTCTAAATTTTTTAATGCTCAAGTAACCAAGGTGTTGATCACCCCTAGTTTTGGGGAAGGGAAATTATGAGAGTTAGCATGGAAATATTTGTCAGTGTGAGTGGGTTTCCTATAAACCTAGTGCATGAGGGTGCCATCATCTTTTTTCATGAGAAGGATATCTAATAAAGTTATGATGTTGTTATTTTTTGTTTCTATTGTAAACTTTATGTTCCCATGTTGGTTGTTTAGTTGATTAAATAAATCATCCAGACTATTTCTCCCATGTGTCCAAAAAAAATTGGTATCATCGACATATTTTTGTTGATTAAGGTTGGTTGTCATTGATGTCAACCCTTGAAGAAAGCCCCGTAGCACAAAGGTTTGGTTAATGGACCCAATATTGTTTGATGTAAATATGACTCATTATTGTTTTTTCATGGTTAATAAGAAGTAAATATGGATGAACTCGAAAGTGGTCCCCTTATGGTGAAATTCCTCACAGGAAGACGCTTTGCGGAGTAATAGAACCCATGCTTAATTGTGGAATAATGAGATGAAGGACAATGAATTTGTCAGGGGAACTATCTTATATGGATAGTTCTTTTCGTGCCATTTCTGGTGGTATGTGGAATGTCACATAACTCCTCACAGTTTGAGAGTTATGGTCTTACGTAGTTGGAGGACCCTCATATGTCATCTAGAAGCCCCAAAAGGTCAAAGTAGTCAAAGTGGTTTAAGAGATTTTAAAAGGTAAATAATAAAGTGAAGTAATGTGTGTATTATAATTCAAATTGAATACAAAATAAAATATTTCAATAATAAATTTAATGGAGAAATTAGAAGTGGGTTAACCCTAAAATAAGGAAAGAGGGGCCAAGTGACCTAGAAGATGTTTTTAAGGAAGCTACTTGGAGAGTATAAATAAGAGGCTAGGCTCTCTCATTTTAATCACACTTGAGAATATTGAATATATATAGGTGTCTGGGGTAACCAAGGATATCTAAACTAGAATTATGAGTGAAGGTGAAGAAAAGAAGGCTGAAATGCAAGGAAGGATAAATTCTTTTGATGGTGCTTTCTAAGGTATGTTTTTTCAGGTCATCTCACCATTTTCACCATAACGTTTTTTATATAATTATTCAGACCTTGAAATTTCTATTCCATTGAGGAAACATATCCAAGTAGTTGTGGTAAAAAATTTATCTTGTGGGTCGTTGTAGTTTTGGAGTTACACTTCATGGAAACTAGGGTTTGTGGCTAGTCCTGAAACTAGTCAAAAATAGGTGTTTCAAGTAAAAACGTCATAAATTATTCATAAAATATCCAAAGTTAGTGAAACAAAATGTGTTGGTTATATTATAGTATTTAGTATGTTGTGTAATAGTTTCATATCGATTCAAAAAACATTTTGTGCAAGGCATGATTTACAAGGTCAATCTCTAGAATAAGCCAGAATTCAGCAAGGTATGCCATTTTTTCTATAACTCCTTTTCGGAGAGGTCCCAAGTAGTGAAACTTGGAGGAATTGCATAAAACACACTGAATAACATTGTGTATCAGTTTCATATCTTTATACATTACAAGTTCAAATTTATGATTACTTCAAGTTAGGGTTGTTGACTAATCCAAAACTAGGCATGTGAGACTAAAGAAAAGTTTGATGAAAATGCTAGTCTCTTGTTGTTAAAGTTAAGGAAGTTTTGTAGGAATGTGATCATCTACACCAGGTCTATTACAAAAATACAAATCAGATTTGGATGATGAAATGGATGAGGGATTTTGGTTGAGATACATGTTGAGTACATGGTTGAGACAAGTAGTTGATGAGTTGGCACATACATGAGGTGTATAGTTGATGATGTTGGTACATATCGATAAGTCATAGTTGATGAGTAGTTGACACATGATTGGTAAATACTTGGTATATGGTTGGATGCACTTGTTTATGGTACAGGTTGATTATAGGTTGTTTGGTACAGGTTGGTGCATGGTTGATGCACTTGTTTATGGTACAGGTTGATTACGGGTTGTTTGGTACAGGTCGGTGCATGGTTGATGCACTTGTTTATGGTACAGGTTGATTACAAGTTGAGGTATAGGTTGATTCATGGTTGATGCATGGTTTAGATTTATTGGTACAAGTTTACAGTGGTATATATCACAGTGATAGGTTGACAGTAGTTCCATCATTCTACTTCTACTTCAGGGTGGCAGGATGGGGAAAAGACAGGTGATTGTAGCCACCTTTTGGTTGTAGCCAGAGAACATAGGGGTTTGTAGCCTCCTTCTGGTTGTAGCCAGAGAATTGGGGAGTTGTAGCTTCCCTCAGGTTGTAGCCTGAGAAACTAGGGGGTTGGAGCCTCTTTCCAGTTGCAGCTGGAAAACAAAGGAAGTTGGTGCTTCCAATGAATGTAATTTTCAAGACATATAAGAAAAATAATTCCGTGGGTTTTCTCCTGATTTGGGTTTCTATGTAAAACACTGGTGTACTGTGTATGTGTATGATTGTTCATTTTTTCATTGCTTATTTACTCTGTAGTTATTGGATGATAATGCTACATTGATATAACACTTGGATTATATGGTTAAAAATAATTAAAATTATTTATTACTAATTCACCCCCCCTCTCAGTAATCCAACAATTGGTATCAGAGAAAGGTTCCTTCAAGAAATAGTTTAACCACTGGAAGGAGATCATGGATTATTCTAAGAATGGAGTACTAATGTTTAATGGTCAGAATGGTTTTAAGTATGAGATGTGGAGCAGAAGGATGGAAGTATTTTTATAGGCATAGGGACATTATATTTGGCTATCAGTTGTTACAGGATATGATAGTTCAAAAATGGAAAAGGCTACAACCAAGAAGGAATTGAAGAAGAATAACAAAATGGCAATGGATTTCATCTGGGAAGGATTACCTAAACCGGTAAAATAAAAGGTTGGTAAATGTTCATCAGCCAAAGAACTTTGGGATAAGTTACATGACATATATTCTTCACCCATCGTAGATTTAGAAAATGCTAAAGAGGATGCAGATACAGAACAAGAAGAAAGATGCTCATCATGTCAGATAGATTCAGAAGAGGAAGAGTATGATGAAGCAAAAGTTGATTACAAATAAAAATTGATCATTGCAATTAAATATCTAAGGAAAGAAAGAGAAGAAAACAAGTCATCCAAGAAAGAATTGATGAAGCAAAAGAAAAGTGTTCAAGGTTCCGAAAATGATCAGCAGGTCATCAAGAATTTAAGATCTCAACTAGAAGAGGACAGAAGAATTGAAGAAACTCTAGAATATCAAAATAAATGTTTAGAATCCAACATAGCAGCACAAAAGGAAGACGCAGAAAAGAGAGAAAATATATTGATGGATCATATCAAGGAAAGAACCAATGACTTAAACCAACTTGAGGAAGAGTTTGGTCAAGAAGAGAGAAGACTGGAAGAAGAAATAATTGTATTGAAAATCCAACTTGAAGAAGCAAAGAGAAAAAAAGAGGTCATGAAGTCTCAGATAATGAAGAAAGAAGAAGAGGTTGAGAATCTTGAAGAAGAATTTTTCACACTAAGAGTCAAAATCATCAAGCTCAACAAGAAAGTTGAAGAGACAGAAACATCCACATCAGTTGTAGAGAATAAAGAGAAGCACTCTACGTTGCTAGAAAAGAAGAATGAAGAAAATAGAAAGAGTTATGCAAAAGTACTCAAAGGAAGGAATCATGGTCAACCAGAATCTAAGAAAATTGTTGAAGATATATCTTCAAGAATACCATCCATGTTCAAGCCACAAAGAAGCTTCAATCATGATCATGATCAGTCAAAGAAAACATTCAGAAGGACTACACCACAAAGAACATCATTCACTCCCAGGTATGAAAATTTATTTTATGGTCATTATTTTTATTGTACTAACTTTGGACATAAGGTTGCAGATTGCAGGGATTATAAAAGAAATGTTCAAGAAGACCGTGCCTATGTGGTCGCACGTAGCATTGAGTGTTACAAATGTCATAACTATGGACACATAGCGAGTGATTGTAGAAGAATGATCGATACTTCCATGAAATAGAATATTGATATCAGATATAAGAAAGTATGGATAAGAAAATAGGAAGAATAGATGAACAAAGACCAAGTACCAAAGATCGCAAGTTTAACAATAAAACGAGATGAAGAAAATTCTACAGAGAAAAGGAAAGATGTCAGATACAGAAAGGTTTGGAAAATAACTGAAAGAAAGGAAGGACGGGTAAATAAGGAACAGGTTCAAGAGATTGTACTTTCAAACATTGTAGTGAAAGATGAATCCGCAGATAGAAAGAAAGAAGTCAGAGCCGAGAGAGATAATGAATCTACCAATGAAGATGATGATGAATACACATCAGAGAATGAATTGTTCGGAGCCATCCAGCTTAGAGACCCCCAAGTAATATGAATATTAGAAAGGGGGAATCTATGTGATAGCTGTGATAGACCAAAGAACCATCCTTCGAGCAGCTTGCAGAGTTTGAAAAGACATATTTAGAGAAATCAATTAGAAAAAGTACAGTTTGATAGTTAATGATAAATGGGTTAGCATTATGGATAGTTGCGCAAGTAGAGTCTTGGACAGTATGGACAGATATGGATTTGTAAGAACACTTAGTAGGTTTGGATAGATATATGATAGTGGACGAGAGCATAGATTCATAGATTGGTTCAAAGAGTGGTTCAAAGACAAAGGAACATTATCGTAATGGATGATAATTACACAGGAAATGGCTCAAACAATGCTAATGGATTACAAATTGATAGATATATTTTGGACACGGGCAGTGTATACAGAAGTTCACATTCAAAATAGAGTAATGCTCAGAAACAACACTGATAAAACTCCTTATGAGCTATGGAAAGGAAGACCAAGAAATGTGAAGCACTTCAGAGTTTTTGGAAGCAAATGCTACATCAAAAGAGAAGATGGTAGAATGGGAAAGTTTGACTCTCATGTGAAAAAAGGAATATTTGTTGGTTACTCAAGTACAAGGAAAGCATAAAAGTGTTACAATCTAATATTAAACAAAGTTGTAGAAAGAATCAACGTAACAATTGATGAAACAGGCAAACCAGAATCAAAGGAAGAAGAAAATAATCAATGTAACAACTTTTTGAAGAAGAAGCAGAAGATGAAGTAGAAGAGGTAGATGAAGAGAATCCGACAAAAACAGAAGAGCAAGTTCAACAAGTATCTCCAAAGACACCTAGAAAATGATTATAGAAGAATCATCCTTCAGATCAGATTATTGGAAACAAAGATGTAGGAGTTGAAACTAGAAGAAAAATCTGTTCACCAAAACAAACACACCTAGCACTCTTATCTACAATTGAACCAAACTGTTTTAAAGAAGACAACAAGGATTAATTTTGGAATAAGGCCATGAATGAAGAATTGGATCAAATAGAGAAAAATGATACTTGGGAACTGGTTCCAAGACCAAAGAATAAGAATGTGATCGACACAAAGTGGGTCTTCGGGAATAAATTGAATGAAGATGGACAGGTTACAAGGAACAAAACTAGATTGGTATGTAAAGGATATGCACAGATTGAAGGAATTGACTTTGAAGAAACATTTTCCCCAGTTGCCAGAATGGAAGCAATCCATTTGCTTTTAGCTTATGCATGCTCCAAAAATATTAAAGTGTACCAAATGGACGTAAAATCATCTTTTCTGAATGGGGAACTTGAAGAAGAAGTCTACATTGAACAACCAGAAGGATTTAAATTTTCAAAGAACACAGATTATGTCTGTAAATTAAAGAAGTCCTTGTATGGTCTAAAATAGGCTCCTAGAGCATGGTACTCTAGACTGGATAAGTATCTATAGCAGGTAGGGTTCAGAAAAGGAAGTGCAGACAACAACCTCTACATCAAGGTAAGTCAAGGTAATATTTTATTAATTGAAGTTTATGTTGATGATAGTGATGATGACAAGTTAAGCCAGAAATTTTCAAAAGACATGCAGAATGAATTTGAAATGTTGTTACTTAGAGAACTATCCTTATTTCTGGGACTTCAAATACATCAAAGCAACCAAGGATTTTTTATTTCTCAAACCAAGTATATCATAAAAATGCTAAAGAGGTTCGGAATGGAAGATTGCAAACCAGATATCACTCCCATGCAAACCAATTGTAAGTTGAGCAAAGATGATGATTCGAAGTCTACAGATCATAGGAAATACAGGTTAATGATTGGCAACCTACTATATGTGACAGCATCTAGACCAGATGTAATGCAAGCAGTTGGACAGGTGGCATGATTTCAAGCAACACCAAAGGAATCGCATGTATTAGCAGTAAAGAGGATTTTCAGATATCTCAAAGGAACATAAGATTTTGGATTATGGTATCCAAAAGGAAAAGATCTATCACTTATTGCCTACACAAATGCAGATTGAGCAGGTTTTATTGATGACCGACGAAGCACCAGTGGAGAAACGTTCTACTTAGGTGAGTGTTTGGTATCACGGCTAAGCAAGAAACAATCATTGGTATCTCTATCTACAGCCGAGGCAGAGTATATTGTAGCAACAACATGTTGTACACAGGTTCTTTGGATGAAACAAATTTTGACAAATATACAGGTTGAGTATGATGAGCCCATTCCAATATATTGTGATAATGCAAGTGCCATCAATATCTCAAAAAACTCGGTCATGCACTCCAAGATGAAGCACATTCCAATCAAGTATCACTTTCTATGGGAACAGGTTGCAGAAAAGAACATCAGAGTTGAGTATGTGGGCACAAAAGAACAAGTGGTAGACAT
>JZKD02S1679538.1:1485008-1501017 GCA_000966675.3 Picea glauca
TCCAGTTGCAGCTGGAAAACAAAGGAAGTTGGTGCTTCCAATGAATGTAATTCTTCAAGACATATAAGAAAAATCATTCTGTGGTTTTATCCCGATTTGGGTTTCCACGTAAAACGTTGGTGTACTATGTATGTGTATGATTGTTCATTTGTTCATTGCTTATTTACTCTGCAGTTATTGGATGATAATGCTACATTGATATAACACTTGGATTATATGGTTAAAATTGATTAAAATTATTTATTACTGATTCACCCCCCCTCTTAGTAATCCAACAATCTTTTCCATTCCTTTGGTTTTAGAGGGAAAGAGTTTGTTATGACCCAAGGGGGGCATATATGGGGTTAAATGTATATGATATGACCCCAAGGGGGGACATATATGGGGATAAATGTACATGTATATGTAATAGGGTTGTCCTAATAGTAAAGGGGGCTTATGTGTAGTGTGTGAATAATATATATAGAGATCATTTATTCATTATTGAGGAGATGTGAATTGTGATGTATGAATATATTTGGGTATTTGGAGGAGGTTCTCCTATTATTTAAGGATTTATCATGTAACTCATGTGTCTTATCAATATTGGAGTATCATGTAACTCATGTGTCTTATCATGTAACTCATGTGTCTTATCAATATTGGTGTGTATTTTTGGTTTATTATGATATCTTAAGCATTTGGTACATAACATTTGGTTTTAGAGCATCAATCCTAGGGTTTTGCTTCTTCAAACGAGTCATATTGGAATTTTCATTGTAAATTATTTTTTGGGATGATTTAGATAGAAAAATTTTGAGTTTACTTAGACGACATATCAAGGTACTTGTGGTAAAAAAATTAGGTTATGGGTCATTATACTTTCAGAGATATATCCCGTGGAAGTTAGGTCATTTTACTAGCCCTGAAATCAATCTCAAACGAGTCATTTTAGTAATTTTTCTATAAATTCTTATTAGTGATGTTTGAAAATGTGAAATTTGTAGGATAATAAGAAAATATATTGAATTTCAATTGGTAAAAATTTCAGAGTTTGAATCATTTTAATTTATGTGATATAGTCTATGGAAGGTAGGGTTATTTGACTAGTTCTTATAGTGAGGATCCAAAAGGTAGGGTTATAGTGAGGATGCAAATTCAATGCCACTAGTTGCATTTGAAAGATAATAGTCCATATTAATTTAGGTACAAATTTGATCTAGGTGGATATTGGTGGCCACCCACCTATTCCAACTGGCTCCTCTTTTCAATTTTTAGTGCAACACATTCTTCTGTACTTCTTTGTAATTGTGGGTTCCACACTTCCAGGGCTATATAAATCCCTACACATATTCCAAGTGGATACTGGTAGCATCCCACCTAATCCAACAATCTTATTTTGTATGTTTTCATGTCAGCGCATCTTGTTGTACTTCTAGAGCCGTTTTGGGGCACTAAACAATGTTTTTTTGGCTCGCCACAGTCAAAATATAGACCAAGTTATAGTTTGAGGGCGTAATGTGTATTTATCGAAAGTACCTTTCCAACAAGCTATCACGCACCTAAAATAGAGATTGTATGAAATTGTTACGACCCTAGGAAGTTGATGGACTAACTTACCCAAACATGGCCCACATGAATTTTCACGTTTCATCTCCTAGGGTTAGGTTTTTGGATGTCTAGGGTTTTGGATTCATGTTTATCATAAAAATGCCTTCAGAGCCTCATTATAATTATCTTATTGCAAATGAGAGTAGACATCACATCTCTTCTCAGAGATAAAGATGGCACCATTCTAGCGAGTCTTGCACTATGTATTTTTACAGTCTCTTTACAATTCTTTCATTAATAAAAATCAAGTATTATTCTATTTCTTTGTTTCTGGAAATTATCATGAGTATTTCATTGTAATATCTTTTCTTTCATTATGTTCCAAAAATAATTTGGATCAATGGTATTAGAGTAGGCTCCTCTTGATCATTTTTTAGTGCACTTCCCCGACGAGGTCCTAGTATAGCCAGTTGGGTCTCACGTTTGTCTCTCTTGAGGAAAATCACTCTCGCATGCCTAAGAAAACCTCGATGGTAGCAAAAAATAAAAATAGTGGAGCATAACATTATATTAACCTATTTTGTGAGCAATCTATGGCATGACAGAGCGACAAAATGATGGAAAATTTCACACACATCCTTCAACTCCTACCGATAGAAACAAGTGCATCTTCATCAAGTGAACATTTTGGAGGAACCTCTCCCTTCAAGATACAAGTTAATTTTTATATTCTGATAATTGAAGGTTGGATAGATGTGGATTCCCTAGAAAAATAGTTAAATCTATTAGAAGGTTATTTCTCTGTTCAATTTTTTTTCGGCGGGGAAAATATCACCTTCGCACTCCTCAAGGCTCTCCCCCATGTCAAACATTTGTGGGAAAATTACTGGGAGAAAATTTCCACAGAGGAATTTGGAATATATGGGGCTAAGCCCACTTGGGATTTTTTTGTGGATGTGGTCAAGGAAAAATACTACCCTGTTGATAACTATGAAGACCAATACATGAGATGGACCACATTGTGGCAAGAGAAGATCCAAGTAGTACCAGAGTTCACAAATACTTTCCATACCTTACGCACCACGTTGGGTATAAAATACTTCAACTGACATCTGGTTATGAAATACCATGGGGCTCTTCATAGGTACATCCAAACCGAAATAGATTTCCTAAACATCTCACCATTGGGAGCTTCCTATCAATATGTTGTCAAAATCAAGAAAAATTTATGAACCAGAACAAATGGGAATTCAAGTTTGCAAATCTGCAACAACCAAAGCACAATAAAGACAACCCTAACCAATAGAATCTAGATAACCAATCCAAGACATAGGACAAAAAGGGTAAAGTAAAGATGAAGAATGACAGTGGGAAGTGGTGTGACTTCCACAAAATCCCCTAGAACAACACTGATGAATATCACTCAAAACAGTCATTGATGGCCGAGGTCAAAGACATAGAGTCGAACCTTGACTCATAATCCAATCTAGAAAATATTGAAAACACACAAATCATTGACGTAGACCCCACTTCTATTGTCGCGACCACAACAATTCAACTAGAAGAACCAGTAGATCCTAAAGAGGGGGAGATCCTCTTCCATTCACAGATGTGGTTGAAGTGGACACCATTGCATTTCATTGTTGATAACGATAGCCAGAAGAACCTCATCTCATCTAAGGTCTTGAAACTGTTGGCATTGTCGACAACACCACACCTGTAGCCATACAACATCTATTGGCTTCACCAGGGATGAGATATTCATGTCAGCCAACATTTTGGCCTATCCTATGGAATCCATCCCTTCAAGGATGAGGTAGTGTGTGATATTTCCTCTCTTGATCTCTATGATGTTGTTTTGGGCCAACCATATATGTCGAAACTTCATGTGTTCTATGAGTCTAGACCCCGTAGTTTCATTATTACTACAGGAGGTCAGATCAACAAGATACCAGAGGTAGTTCCGACTACTGCTCCACCAAAACAACACTGCAAGGTAATCTCGCATACTGTGAAATTCATCCTCTTCACAGTCTGTTCAAATGATGCACAAAATACCATTATAACCACTACAAACTCAACACATTTTATCCAGCAAAAATAGATTCTCGAAGAGACAAAAGATATTGTTTCTTCACCTATAATGGTGCCTACACAATTCCCCATCCAACCCAGAGACAACAATTTGGTGGAACATATTCAACCCCTCTAGCAACAGGTTGGTGACAATCTTCCACAAACCAAGAAGAACAACTTCTCCAACAAGGAACACAACTCACCAAGCGTCAGATTCAGAAATTGCTTTTCCCTCTTCCCTGGTCACTCAATGCAATGGAGACCATTGCTTCCTAATGGGGGAGGATTGATCTAGGTGGATGTTGATGGCCACCCACCTATTCCAACTGGCTCCTCTTTTCATTTTCTAGTGCAACATGTTCTTCTATACTTCTTTGTAATTGTGGGTTCTACACTTCTGGGGATCTTTGAATACCTACACATATTCCAGGTGGATACTAATGGCCTCCCACCTAATCCAACTAGCTTATTTTGTATGTTTTCATGTCAACACATCTTGTTGTACTTCCAGATCCATTTTGGGGAACTAAACAATGTTTTTTGGGCTCACTACAATCAAACTGTAGATGGAGTAAGAGTTTGATGACGTAATGCATAGTTATCTAAAAGACCTTTTCAACAAGCTATATCATCCCTAAAACGGAGATCGTACGCAAAAGTTACGACATCGGGAAGTTAATGGACTAACTTACCCAAATGGATCCCACATGACTTTTGGAGTTTCATCTCCTAGGGTTACGTTTTTGGATGTTTAGGGTTTTAGAATTCATGTTTATCATAAAAAGGCCTTCATAGCCTCATTGTAATGATCTTCTTGTGAATGAGCGTAGACGTCACATATCTTCTCAGAGATAAAGTTGCCACCATTCTAGTGAATCTTGCACTATGTATTTTTACAATCTCTTTACAATTATTTCATTAATAGAAATCAAGTATTGTTGTATTTCTTTGTTTCTTGAAGTTTTCATGAGTATTTCATTATAATATCTTTGTTTTCATTTCATTCCAAAAATATTTTGGATCAGTGGTATCAGAGCAGGTTGCTCTTGATTGTTTTTTAGCGCATGTCCCCGACGAAGTCTGAGTATATCCAGTTGGGTCTCAAGTTCGTCTCTCTTGAGGACAATCACTCTCACACACCCAAGAAACCCTCGATGGTGGAAGAAAAGAAAAATGGTGGAGCAGAGAATTCTATTAACCTGTTGATTAAGCAAGCTCTCGCGTGACAAAGGGATGAAATGATGGATAATTTCATAGACATCCTTCAATGCATGCTAATAGAAACATGCACATCTTTATCAAGTGACCACTTTGGAGGAACCTCTCTCTTCAAGGTACAACTTAATTTTGATATTCCCATATTTGAAGGTCATATAGATGCAGATGCCCTAGAAAAATGGTTAAATCTATTATAATGTTATTTCTCTGTTCAAAAATTTTCTGACAAGGAAAATATCACCTTCACACTCCTCAAGGCTCTCTCCCATGTCAAACATTGGTGGGAAACTTACTGGGAGAAAAGTTCCACAGAGGAATTTGGAATATATGGGGTCAAGCCCACTTGGTATTTTTTTGTGGATGTGGTCAAAGAAAAATACTACCCTGTTGATAACTATGAACATGATTACATGAGATGGACCAAACTGCAGCAAGAGAAGAGCCAAACAGTACTGGAGTTCACAAGTGATTTCCACACCTTGTGCTCCAAGATGGGTATTAAATACTATGAGTGGCATCTGGTTCTGAAATACCATGGGGCTCTGCATAGGTACATCCAAACAGAAATGGATTTCCTAAACATCTCATCATTGGGAGTTGCCTATCGATATGTTGTCAAAATCGAGAACAAATTTAGGCACCATAACAAATGGGAATTCGGGTATGCATATCTTCAACAAACAAAGCATGGTAAATATGGCCCTAACCAAAAGCCTTTAGAAAATCAATTCAAGGCATAGGAAAAAAAGGGTAAAGTAAAGATGAAGAATGACACTGGTAAGTGGTGTGACTTCCACAAAACCCCCTGGCACAACACCGATGAATGTTGCTCAAAACAGTCATTGGTGGTCGAGGTCAAAGACACAAAGCCGAACCCTAATTCAAAATTCGATGTAGAAAATATTGAAAACAAACATATCATTGATGCATACCCCATTGCTACCATCGTCGCCGCAACAATTCAACTAGAAGAACCAGTAGATCCTGAAGAGGGGGAGATCCTCTTCCATTCACAGATGTGGGTGAAGGGGACCCCATTGCATTTCATTGTTTATAACAACATCCTGAAGAATATCATCTTAGCTAAGGTCATCAAATAGTTGGGGTTATCGACAACACCACACCTGCAACCATACAACAACAGGTGGCTTCACCAGGGATGAGATATTCACATCAACCAGCAGTGTCGCATGTCCTATGGAATCCATCCCTTCAAGGATGAGGTAGTGTGTGATATTTCCCCTCTTGATGTATGTGATGTTGTTTTGGGGTAACCATATATATGGAAACATCATGATGTCTATGAGTCTAGACCCCGTAGTGTCATTATTACTCTGGGAGGTCAGCTCTACAGGATACCAGAGGTAGTTCTGAGTACTACTCCACCAAAACAACACAACAAGGTAATATCTCATATTGCAAAATTCATTCTCTTCACAGACTGTTCAAAGGATGCACATAAGACCACTACAGCCTCAAAACCTTCTATCCAGCAAAAAAATATTGTCAAAGAGATAGAAGATATTTTTTCTTCACCTACAATGGTGCCTACACAATTCTCCATCCAACTTAGAGACAACATGTTGGTGGAACAGATTCAACCCCTCCAGCAACAGGTTGGTGACAGTCTTCCACAAGCCAAGAAGCACAACTTCTCCAACAAGGTACACAACTCACCAAGCATTAGATTCATAAGTTGCTTTTCCCTCTTCCCTGGGCACTCAATGCAATAGAGACCATTTATTCATAAGGGGGGAGGATTGATCCAGGTGGATATTGGTGGCCACCCACATGTTCTAACTGTCTCCTCTTTTCATTTTTTAGTGCAAAACATTCTTCTATACTTCTTTGTAATTGTGGGTTATACACTTCTAGTGTTGTCTGAAGCCATGGACATATTCCAGGTGGATATTAGTGGCCTCCCACTTAATCCAATTGACTTATTTTATATGTTTTCATGTCAGCACATTTTGTTGTACTTCCAATGCCGTTTTGGGAAACTAAACAATGTTTTTTTGGCTCACCATAGTAAAACTGTAGGCAGGGTCATAATTTGACGTCGTAATGTGTATTTCTTGAAAATACCATTCCAATGGGCTATCACGTGCCTAAAATGGAGACCGTATGAAAAAGTTACAACACCGGGAAGTTAATGGACTAACTTGCCAAACGAGGCCCACATGAATTTTGGAGTTTCATCTCCTAGGGTTACATTTTTGGATGTCTAGGGTTTTGGAATTCACGTTTATCATAAAAATGCCTTCAAAGACTCATTGTAATGATATTCTTTTGAATGAGCGTAGCCGTCACATCTCTTCTCAGAGATAAATATGCCACCATTCTAGCGAGTCTTGAACTATGTATTTTAACAGTCTCTTTACAATTATTTCATTAATAGAAATCAAGTACTGTTGTATTTATTTGTTTCTAGAAATTTTCATGAGTATTTCATTGCAAAATCTTTGTTTTCATTTTGTTCCAAAAATAATACGGATTAGTGGTATCAGATCAGCATGCTCTTGATATTTTTTTATTGCATGTCCCTGATGAGGTCTGAGTATAGCCAGTTGGATCTAAAGTTTGTCTCTCTTGAGGAAAATCACTCTCGCACGCCAAAGAAACCCTTGATGGCAGCAGAAAAGAAAAATGGAGGAGAAAAATATTCTATTAACTTGTTTCTTGAGAAATTTCTTGTGCGACAGAGGGATGAAATGAGGGATAATTTTGCACACATCCTTCAACGCCTGTCGATAGAAACAAACACATCTTCATCAAGAGACCATTTTGGAGGAACCTCTCCCTTCAAGCTACAAGTTAATTTTGATATTCCCATATTTGAAGGTCAGATAGATGTGAATGCTCTAGAAAAATGGTTAAATTTATTAGAAGGTTATTTCTCTGTTCAAAATTTTCCTAACAGGGAAAATATCACCTTCACTCTCCCTCATGTCAAACATTAGTGGGAAATTTACTGGGAGTAAAGTTCCACAGGGAAATCTAGAATATATGGGGTCGAGCCCACTTGGGATTTTGTCGGTGGATTCGATCAAAGAATAGTACTACCTTGTTGATAAATATGAATACCAATACATGAGATGGACCACACTGCGACACAAGAAGAGCCAAATAGTACTAGAGTTCACAAATACTTTCCATACGTTGTGCACCAAGCTCGATATCAAAGACTTCGAGCGGAATCTAGTTCTAAAATATTGTGGGGCTCTGCATAGGTACATACAGACCGAAATGGAATTCCTAAACATCTCATCATTGGGAATTTCCTATCGATGTGCTATAAAAATGGAGAAGAAATTTATGCACCAGAACAAATGGGAATTCAAGTCTGCAAATATGCAACAACCAAAGCACGGTAAAGATAGACCTAACCAAGAGCCTCTAGACAACCATACCAAGACAAAGGAAAAAAAAGGTAAAGTAAAGACAAAGAATGACACTAGGAAGTGATGTGACTTCCACAAAATCCCTTGGCACAACACCGATGAATGTCGCTCGAAACAGTCATTGGTGTCTAAGCTCAAAGACACAGATTCGAACCCTAATTCAGAATCTGATCCAAAAAATATTTAAAAAATACCAATCATCGACACAGACCCCACTGATACTGTCATGACCACAACAATTCAGCTAGAAGAACCAATAGATCCTAAAGAGGTGGAGCACCTCTTCCTTTCACAGATATGGGTGAAGGGGACCCCATTGCATTTCAATGTTGATAACGATATCCAAAAGAACCTCATCTCATCTAAGATCATCAAACAGTTGGGGTGTTTTACAACACCACACCTGCAACCATACAATATCATGTGGATTCACCGGGGATGAGATCTTCACGTCAACCAGTATTTTCGCATGTCCTATGACATCCATCCCTTCAAGTATGAGGTAGTGTGTGATATTTCCCCTCTTGATGTCTGTGATCTTGTTTTGGGCCAGCCATATATGTGGAAATGCCATATTTTCTATGAGTCTAGACCACATAGTGTCATTATTAATATGGGAGGTTAGCTCTACATGATACCAGAGGTAGTTTTGACTACTGCTCCACCACAACAACACCACAAGGTAACCTCTCATAATGCAAAATTCATCATCTTCATAGTTTGTTCAAAGGATGCACAAAATACCACTACAACCACTGCAACCTCAACACCTTCTATCCAGCAAACACATATTGTCAAAGAGACAGAAGATATTGTTTCTTCACCTATAATGGTTCCTACACAATGTCCCATCCAACCCATAGACAACAAGTTGGTGGAACATATTCAAACTCTCCAGCAACAGGTTGGTGAAAGTCTTCCACAAGCCAAGAAGCACAAGTTCTCCAACATGACACACAACTCACCAAGCGTAAGATTCGGAAATTACTTTTCCCTCTTCCTTGGGCACTCAGTGCAATGGATACCATTGCTTCCTAAGGGGGGAGAATTGATCCAGGTGGATATTGGTGGCCACCCAAATGTTCCAACTGGAACCTCTTTTCATTTTTTAGTGTGGCACGTTCTTCTATACTTATTTGTAATTGTGGGTTCTACACTTCCAGGGTTGCCCAAAGCCCTACACATCTTCCAGGTGGATACCAGTTGCCTCCCACCTAATCCAAATAGATTATTTTGTATTTTTTCATGTTAGCACATCTTGTTGTACTTCTAGAGCCATTTTGGGGCACTAAATAGTGTGCTTTTGCCTTGACACGGTCAAACTGCAGACAGAGTTAAAGTTTGATGGTGTAATGCATAGTTCTTGAAAATACCTTTCCAACGGGCTATCACGCACCTAAAATGGAGATCATATGCAAAAGTTACGACCCTTAGAATAATGGACTAACTTATTCAAACATGGCCCACGTGAATTTTGGCATTTTATCTCCTAGAGTTAGGTTTTTGGATGTCTAGGGTTTTGGCATTTATGTTTATCATAGAAAGACCTCCAGAGCCTCATTGTAATGATATTCTTATGAATGAGCATAGCCTTCACATCTCTTCTCAAAGATAAAGTTGCCACCATTCTAGCAAGTCTTGCACTCTGTATTTTTACAGTCTCTTTACAATTATTTCATTAATAGAAATCAAGTATTGTTGTATTTCTCTATCTCTAGTAATTTTCATGAGTATTTAATTGTAATATCTCTGATTTCATTTCGTTCCAAAAATAATCTCGATCAGTGGTATCAGAGCAGTCTGTTATTGATTGTTTTTTAGCACATGTCCCCGACGAGGTTAGAGTATAGCCAGTTGGGTCTCGAGTTTGTATCTCTTGAGGATAATCACTCTCACATGCCCAAGAAACCCTCGATGGAAGTAGAAACAAAAAATGGTGAAGCATAATATTCTATTAACCTTTTTCTTGATCAATCTCTTGCGTTACAGAGGGATGAAATGATGGACAATTTCGCACACATCCTTCAATGCCTGCCAATAGCAACAGATGCATATTTATCCCTTCAAGGTACAAGTTAATTTTGATATTCCCATATTTGAAGGTCAGATAGATGTGGATACCCTAGAAAAATAGTTAAATCTATGAGAAGCTTATTTCTCTTTTCAAAAAAATATCAACAGGGAAAATATCACCTTCGCAGTCCAAAAGTCTCTTCCCCATGTCAAACATTGGTGGGAAAATAATTGGGAGAAAATTTCCACAGAGGAATCTGAAATATATGGGTTTGATCCCACTTGGTACATTTTTTGTGGATCTGGTCAAAGAATAGTACTACCTTGTTGATAACTATGAAGACCGGTACATGATATGGATCACACTACAGAAAGAGAAGATCCAAACAATATTGGAGTTCAAAAATACTTTCCATACCTTGCACACCAAGTTGGGTATCAAAGACTCCAAGCGACATCTGGTTCTGAAATACCATGGGACTTTGCATATCTACATCCAAACCTAAATGGATTTCCTAAACATCTCATCATTGGGATTTTCCTATTGATATGTTGTCAAAATCAAGCGGAAATTTAGGCACCAGAACAAATGGGAATTCAGGTCTGCAAATATGCAACAACCAAAGAACGGTAAATACGGCCCTAACCAATAGCCTCTAGAAAACCAATCCAAGACAGAAGAGAAAAAGGGTAAAGTAAAGATGAAGAATGAAACTGGGAAGTGACGTGATTTCCACAAAATCCCCTCGCACAACACCGATGAATGTCATTCGAGCCAGTCATTGGTGGTCAAGGTCAAAGACACGGAGTTGAACCCTAATTCTGAATCTAATCAAGAAAATATTGAAAACAAACAAATCATTGACGCAATCCCCACTACTATTATAGTGACCACAACAATTCATCTAGAAGAATTAGTAGATCCTGAAGAGGGGGAGCGCCTCTTCCATTCATAGATGTGGGTGAAGGGGACCCCATTGCATTCCATTGTTGGTAACAGCATCCAAAAGAAACTCATCTCAGATAAGGTCATGAAATGGTTGGGGTTGTAGAAAACACCACACCCGCAACCATACAACATTGGTTGGCTTCACCAGGGATGATATATTCATGTCATCTAGCCGTGTCTCATGTCCTATGGCATCCATCTGTTCAAGGATGAGGTAGTGTGTGATATTTCCTCTCTTGATGTCTTTTATATTGTTATGAGCCAACCATATATGTGGAAGCGTCATGTTTTCTATGAGTCTAGACCACGTAGTGTCATAATTACTCTGGGAGGTCAGCTCTACATGATACTAGAGGTAGTTTTGTCTACTTCTCCACCAAAATAGCACTGCAAGGTAATATCTCATACTGCAAAATTCATCCTCTTCATAGTCTGTTCAAAGGATACACAGAAGACCATTACAGCCTCAAGACCTTCTATCCAACAAAACAAAATTGTCGAAGAGACAGAAGATATTGTTTCTTCACCTACAATGGGGCCTACACAATGCCCCATCCAACCCAGAGACAACAAGTTTTTGGAACATATTCAACCCCTCTAGCAATAGGTTGGTGGCAATGATCCACAAGCCACCAAGCAAAAATTCTCCAACGAGGCACACAACTCACCAAGCGTCAGATTCAGAAACTACTTTTCCCTCATCCTTGGGCACTCAATGCAATGGATACCATTTCTTCCTAAGGGGAGAGGATTAATCCAGGTGGATATTGGTGGCCACCCACCTATTCCAATTGGCTCCTCTTTTGATTTTTTAGTGCAACACGTTCTTCTTTACTTCTTTGTAATTGTGGGTTCTACACTTCTGGGGTTGTTTGAATCCCTACACATCTTCCAAGTGGATACTGGTGGCCTCCCACCTAATCCAACTGGCTTATTTTGTATGCTTTTATGTCTGCACATCTTGTTGTACTTCCAAGGCCATTTTGGGGCACTAAACAATGTTTTTTGTCTCGCCACAGTCAAACTGTAGACAGAGTTAGAGTTTGATGGTGTAGTGCATATTTCTCGAAAATACCTTTCCAACTGGCTATCATGCACCTAAAACGAAGATCGTATGCAAAGGTTATGACCCCAGGAAGTTAATGGACTAACTTACCCAAATGGGGCCCACATCAATTTTGTTGTTTCATCTCCTAGGGTTAGGTTTTTGGATGTCTAGGGTTTTGGAATTCATTTTTATCATAAAAAGGCCTTAAGAGCCTCATTGTAATGATCTTCTAGCGAATGAGCGTAGTCGTCACATCTCTTCTCGGAGATAAAGCTGTCACCATTCTAGCAGGTCTTGTACTTTATATTTTTACAATCTCTTTATAATTCTTTCATTAATAGAAATCAAGTATTGTTGTATTTCTCTATTTCTGGCAATTTTCATTATTATTTAATTGTAATATCTCTGCTTTCATTTCATTCCAAAAATAATTTGGGTCAATGGTATTAGACTAGGCTACTCTTAATGGCTTTTTATTGCAAGTCCCCCAGGAGGTCTGAGTATAGCCAGTTGGGTCTCTAGTTTATCTCTCTTGAGGACAATCACTCTCGCACACCCAAGAAACTCTCGATGGTGGTAGAAAATAAAAACAATGGAGTAGAATATTCTATTAACATGTTGCTTGAGAAAGCTCTCGCGTGACAGATGGATGAACTGATGGAGAATTGTGCACACATCCTTCAATGCCTACTGATAGAAACAGACACAACTTCATCAAGTGACCATTTTGAAGGAACCTCTCACTTCAAGGCACAAGTCAATTTTGATATTCCCATATTTGAAGGTCAGGCAGATGCAGATGCCCTAGAAAAATGGTTAAATCTATTAGAAGGTTATTTCTCTATTAAAAAAAAAATTGACAAGGAAAATATCACCTTCGCGCTCCTCAAGGCTCTCCCCCATGTCAAACATTGGTGGGAAACTTACTGGGAGAAAATTTCCACATGGGAATCTGGAATATATGGGGTTGATCCCACTTGGGATTTTTTTTTGGATGCGGTCAAAGAATAGCACTACCCTTTTGATAACTATGAATACCAGTACATGAGATGGACCACAATGTGGCAAGAGAAGAGATAAACATTACTAGAGTTCACAAATACTTTCCATACCTTATGCACCAAGCTAGGTATCAAAGACTCCTAGTGGCATCTGGTTTTGAAATACCATGGGACTCTGCATAGGTACATCCAAAATGAAATGGATTTCCTAAACATCTCATCATTGGGAGTTTCCTATCGATATGACGTCAAAATCGAGTAGAAATTTAGGCACTAGAACAAATGGGAATTCGGGTTTGCAAATATGAAACAACCAAAGCATGGTAAAGATGACCCTAACAAACAACCTCTAGACAACCAGTCCAAGACATGGGACAAAAAGGGTAAAGTAAAGATGAAGAATGACACTAGGAAGTGTTGTGACTTCTATAAAATCCCCTGGCACAACATGGATGAATGTTGCTCGAAACAGTCATTGGTGGCTAAGGTCAAAGAAATGGAGTCGAACCCTGATTCAGAATCTGATCTAGAAAATATTGAAAATAAACCAATAATCGACATAGACCCCACTGCTACTTTCCCGATGACAACAATTCAGCTAAAAGAACTAGTAGATCCTTAATAGGGGGAGTGCCTCTTCCATTCATAGGTGTGGGTGAAGGGGACCCTATTGTATTTCATTTTTTATAATGGCATCTAGACGAACCTCATCTCAACTAAGGTCGTCAAACAATTGGGTTTGTCGACAACACCACACCCACAACCATACAACATCAGGTTGCTTCACCGGGGACGAGATTAAACCCCTCCCACACATAGAGACAATAGGTTGGTGGAACAGATTAAACCCTCCTGCAATAGGTTGGTGATAATCTTCCACAAGATAAGAAGAACAACATTTCCAACAAGGCACACAAATCACCAAGTGTCAGATTCAAAAACTGTTTTTCCCTCTTCTCTGGTCACACAACTCAACGGATACCATTGCATCCTAAGGGGGGAGGATTGATCCAAGTGGATATTGGTGGCCACCCACCTGTTCCAACTGGCTCCTATTTTCAGTTTTTAGTGCAACACGTTCTTCTGTACTTCTTTATAATTGTGGGTTCTACACTTCTGGGGTTGTTTGAAGCCCTACACATCTTCTAGGTGGATATTGGTGGCCTCCCACCTAATCCAACTGGATTATTTTGTATGTTTTCATGTCAGCACATCTTGTTGTACTTCCATGTCTTTTTTGGGGCAATAAACAATGGTTTTTTTTTTCTCACCACAGTCAACTTGTAGACGGAGTTAGAGTTTTATGTTGTAATGTGTGGTTCTCAAAAATACCTTTCCAATGGGCTATCACATGCCTAAAATGGACATCGTATGCAAATGTTATGACTCTGGGAAGTTAATGGACTAACTTACCCAAACGGGGCCCACATGACTTTTGGAGTTTCATCTCCTAGGGTTAGATTTCTAGATGTCTAGGGTTTTGGAATTCATGTTTATCATAAAAATACCTTCAGAGTCTCATTGTAATGATCTTATTGCGAATGAGCATAGCCATAACATCTCTTTTCAGAGATAAAGATGCCACCATTCTAGGGAGTCTTGCACTCTGTATTTTTAAAGTCTCTTTACAATTCTTTCATTAATAAAAATCAAGTATTGTTGTATTTCTCTGTTTTTGGAAATTTTCATGAGTATTTCATTGTAATATCTCTGCTTTCATTTCATTCCAAAAATAATCAAGATCAATGGTATTGGAGCAGGATGTTTTTTATCATTTTTTAGCGCATGTCCCCAACGAGGTCCAAGTATATCCATTTGGGTATCAAGTTTGTCTCTCTTGAGTACAATCACTCTCGCACACCCAAGAAACCCTCGATGGTGGTAGAAGAGAAAAATGGCAAAGTAGAAGATTCTATTAACCTGTTGCTTAAGAAATCTCTCGCACGACAGAGGGACGAAATGATGGAGAATTTCACACACATCATTCAATGTCTCCTGATAGAAATATGTGTGTTATAACCCTATAATTCATAGTATCATCTGGTGACTGGAAATGTTATCTCTTTAAGTGTTTTTGTTTGTCAAATGATTTTCCATTCTACAAATGATTTGAGAAAAAGAAAAGAAAAAGAAAAAGAAAAAGAAAAAGAAAAGAAAAAGAAAAAGAAAAAGAAAAGAAAGAAAAAGAAAAAGAAAAAGAAAAGAAAGAAAAAGAATAAAAGAGGGCATAAAAGAAATTCAATAGAGCCCCATGAAATAAAAATGACTTGTTCCATACCTTTCAAGCATGACCAAGTTCTTTTAAATTGATGTTGATAGGATTAGTGAATAAGCTTGGCTAAACTGTTTAATCTTAGCCAGGTGATTTAGGTTAGTTAGTGAATAAATTTGACCAAACTTCCTAATCTGTGTCAGATAACCCCAGGATAGAGTAATTTCTTAGTCCAACAATTTAATCTGGGCTAATTGTCCTAGGTAATTAGGTTAGAGCATAGGGTAGTTTTCTTTATCTCAATAAAACAAGCATGATGATCATGTTGAACTATATCTTTGAAGTTTAAAAGGTTTGATGTCTAACCCCTTGGTGATAAAAACATGGAAAATCTTGGGAAAACCCACGATGTGTACTTATCCTAATTTTTTCAGAGAACATATGCCTTCACGCCCATAGTTAAGCACAGCGCATATATGAACGTCTCAGATGTTCATGCTCAGATCTACGGTTGACAAGTCTTTCCGGACCCCCCCAGCCGTTCTACCTTTAATGGTGGGG
>JZKD02S1679538.1:1501291-1544639 GCA_000966675.3 Picea glauca
TCCAGAATGGATTGTTTTTTGGTGGGCCCCTTATCTCTACATGGTAGGAATCCATTGGTTCTGAATCCCACCACCTCCCATGGTCTGACATACCCTGTCACCCCATGACGTTATTTTCCACGTTCTCCCCTAAAGATCATATCTCATTATTCTGTCAGTCCTCTCACCTTGTTACAAGTCCCTTCACCATGGTCAAGTCCCAATTAGCTCCCGCCACGTCGCATGGTTGTATCCGTCATTCATTGTCACCTTCCATCTCACACTCTAAATGACCCATTGGCCATTTATTATTGGATAACTTATCTGTTAACCTGCTGACCTTTCCCCTATGCCCAACGGGTATCTGTTTGCTCAAAAATACCTTCACCCTTCATTCCCTCATCATTTACCATGTCGTCGCACTAGATAATTTTTCCACATTTTCCTCTCCATTACAGTCAGTCGCCCAAAGCCATAGTCATCCCCGCTAACCATTTTGTTTTACTTGCAGGTATTGTTACAGTGATGGTGCCAAAATCAAAGAAAACAAAGGCCAAGAAAAATCCTTTCCTCCCACCTCCTGTCGACCTCAATAAGATCCCTCTGGCTAACAAAGACCATTTAATCGTAGACACCAGATACAAATTTGACTTCGCAGATTTACAGTCGTGGCTAAAGGACGTTTTCTTGGACCAAAGTGATGAAATTGGGCTCTGGGATTCAAACCTTCCCTTGTACCTTTTCCCCCAGGTTCACCATTTCCCCAAATTCACCCTCAAATGCCAAGCCCATTACATCCTCGACCAGAGAGCCATAGTGTCCTCATCAGGAGAAATTATTTTCCTCACTACACCTAAAACCATTGATCAGATGATGCAGATACTCAGATCCAAATCCGTCTCACCGTTCAACCTTGAAATCATCACATAACTATACCAGAAATTATCATTCCCCCAAAGAGCTCAAATTTTCTAGCTTTTTCACCCACAGGCCACTCAGCTCCCCACTACAAATCCCCCGTATCCTTCATCCCTGTTCTCAATGAAGGGAAACTAGGTCATCTCATCGTTCTGTGCCCTGGTTGGGTATTTTTCTGATCAATGGGTGGATGAACCCATATTGGGTTTTTTGTCCATCTTCTCCACATATGACAAACCCACCACTCAGCTCGACTACAGCACTTTCCTAGCGGAAAACATTCATGAGCAATTCTTAAATTTTTCCACGGAAGGCATGTTCTGGTATTCCTCAATACTGGCTTACATGTTCATTTTCTTCCAAGCAGACAATTTTTCCTTTTCAATGCAGAAGATGGACAAGGATGGGAGGTCGTAGGCAGTAACATCATGGACTTCACTACTCAAGCAAAACTCTTCAGAATTCAGTTTCAAGTAGTTCATCGAGAAGTTCTACCACCCAGTGGTGAGTATGCTCAGTGGCAGACCTGAGCCAAGGATAAACGAGGAGATTCAGAGGATCCTTCACCTCTCAAACCTTGCAAAAATGGGAGACGGGTACCTGTACCAAGACCACACATAGATCAAAGTGTATGGGTGTGAATTGGCTCCATATAAGTTGCCCAAATATCTTCCTGTGAGGATATTTTCCCTGGAATACATAAGACAAATGATTAATTCATATGACATACATTTTGTGTCTCTGAAGAAGAAGCAACAGCTTAGGATCAAAGGGAAAATAGGATCGTTCATATGTAATAGCCGAGGCGCTGGGGAGGAAGCAGATAGACTGTTAAAGGAGATGAAGTTTTTTGTTAGCTTCATATGGCATTATGACCCCTGCGAGATAATTTCAGAGATGAGGATTAAAAATAAGAATATCCCATATGTTCATACATCCAGGCCTGGGATAGAGAATTTCGCCAACCAGACAGAATGGGAGCCAAACACTCTGGTTGAGACAAAATGGCAGGACCTTTCGGTCACTATCTCACAGATGACTACACCACAGGTTCCCAAAGAAAAAAGGGTCGGGAAGGACACTTCACCTTCCATCACTAAAGTATCGTCTAAAGAGTTCCAATTACACACCAAGAGGCCAAAAACTATTCAGGCACCTGACACGGATAGTGAAAAGGGAATTCAATCCACTACAACTATGGAGGTTGATCGGTCGCTCCTTAGTACAAGCAGCAAACAAATAATGACTACAGTGTTGCTCAAGAAGCCTACAGATACTCCACCAGTCAACCAACCGAGAAAAACAGAACCAAAATTGAGTATTTTTTAGAAGTATGATATGATCAAAAAGAAAAATCAGACGCTGACCAGCAGCATGTATGCACAGTTCTAGAAGAAAACATCAATTGCACAACACAGACTGTTGTCTTCATTCGACACTAATAAGGGTAGAATGAACATGGTGTTTCTGCAAGAACATGTGCCAGACCCGAAAGTAATCATCGATTACAAAAGGGAAACATTCAAATTTCAAACTAGAGATGTGCATCCAGCTGACCGAATGGATCTGCACAGGAAAACTGGAGAAACGGTTTTCTCCACATTGGCAAATGCTTCTACTGCTACCTCCAAGTTACAGGTATCTTTGAGCAATGTCCAAACGCAACTGAAGTTAGAAAAAATATCATCCTTTGCCAAGGATAACAGGATTAAGATGTTGGAAGAACTGGTCCTCAAGATCAGATATGATCCTTCGAATGTGAAAGTAGTCGAGGATATGCTCAAAAAGAAAATTGTCGATATAGCATATCTGAGGAAACAATTGAAACTACCACCAACAGAAGATTCACAGTCAAAGGAAATAGCAGAGACCTAAGGGGAAAAGGATGAGATGCTCAAGTTGATCATGGAGAAGAATGCATAGTTGAAGGAAATGGAAGTGGAATTGGAAAAACTAGTGAAAGAGAAGGAGCAGTCAAAGCCCATGGAAGTCGTTCCACTGAGCGCAGTTCCACTCACAGGAGTGAGCACAGTGTCTGTAGCAGAAATTCCCTCGGCAACTCCACTGACATCTCTGGAGAAAATAGTTGAACTGGCTAAATTCATGGAAGAGATGAATTTGCAAGAGACGGAGATTAGCAGACTTAAAAAGGAGATTGAGAACCTTTAGGAACTCAAATCTTCCTTCGAAACCAGCTACTCTAAGAAGAAAAAAACTTCAAACAAGATTAAATAGGAATTGCAACAGCTTCAAAAGCAAACAGTGGCAGGAAAAACACTTGTTGAGGTCAAAGAAAGTGTCTAGATGGATATTACCAAGTCCATGAATGAAATATGACCGATGATACAAATCATGTTCGAGCAAAACGATTTGGTGCAAAGAAATCAGCATGCTATCGAGAATATAAGAGCAGAACTGGGAGAGATGCCCACAGAAGCTGCTGAGATCATCAAATTTATGAATTCCAAAACCAGAGAGGAGATAGAGGATTTGAAGATTGAAGATAGGACAAAGACCATCATTGAGGTCAAGAGGGTCTTGACCAAGAGAGGACTGATGCTACAGCTGGAGGAAAAGGTCCAGACCATGGACGTAGGAGTGCAAATATTTTTCATCAAGATCGAAGCTCTGCAGAAGAAAGGCCTTCCTGGTATGAGAGTTATAAATGACAAGTTAATAATGCTTGCCAATTAAAAAAAGAAACTAGCCACTGTGGCTAAGTATAGCTCAAAATTCTCAGGAATACAAGGTAGTATCACGGGAAAGGAATTCTTAGATGCTTTACAGTTAGACATCAGTATACAACATGAGATTCGGTACATCTTCATCATCAAGCCAACTTTTGCCAAATATACAGAGATGGATGAAGTATACCAAAGATTGCTCAAAGTCAGTGTTCCCAGTAACATTCGATGGGAAGAGTTATGCAGTCTGATCAAGTAGGCGATGAGGTTTCCAAGCCTAGTCAACTATTTAGTCAGATGAGGTCATGCAGAGACCTCACCAATGGTTCACCCCATAAATCAGCATTAAGTTTCAACACATCATCAAGCAATTCCCTAAATTTTTGTATCTTGTTAAGTTGGTTAGCTAAATTTAGATTTGCCACGTCCTGATCTTTAATGACAGGATCGTATTTAATGTTGATTATAAATACTTCAAACTTTGAAGTACTGAGGGTTGATCTTTACGCCCTGCAAGCTACAAGACTGTAATTTTTATCTAGAGATCTTCCAGTAATATAAAGAGACGTTTTCACAGGATTCTCATGTGTTATTCATTGGTGATGTTTTCTTTTCTATGTTGAATGTTCTTCTTGCTCAGTTGTCATATTGTTTTCTAATCTAATCTTTTAAAAGTAATGCATGTTGTAGGATTTATCGTTGTATACCCTGTTTCAGATTTGAAAGATCTTTATGTTTATCTTTTTGATATTACAATGAAGAAATTATTAAATGCTTCTTTACTTTAATTGATATTCTCATCTGTTCTACTATTCATCACTTTAGTGCTAAATAATCCAACGAATGCATTATCTTGCCCTGTGAAAGAATCTTTTGTTTATGGTTTAGATTTCTATCTTTATAATACAGACCCCATAACCCAATGGATGCATAAATCCCCTTCAGCCAACTTAAAAAAAACAACAAACCAGTCAATCTTATTTTATATAACTAGCCTAATATCCTAAAGTTAAAACATAGTTAAATCATACAAAGAGATCCCTCTCTAAAACTGGTAGGGCTAGATTCCAGTTTCAAAGTGGTTGGATAAAGTTACCTCTCGTAGATTTCTTCTTTTCTGACAACCTCTGGGAATTTACAGAGCGTGAAACTTTTTCCAGCCAATCATTTAAAAAATCCAAACTCTGAACCCATTAGCTAGCCTAATATCTATTCAAACAAATCTATATCAAACAGAGAGATCCCTCTCTGAGTCTTAGAGGGCTAGATCCAAGACTCGAAGTGGTTTTGATGTTGCCTTTGTGACTGCCTCCATAGCCTTGGGCAAATTGCAGAGCATTAACAATGTGCATATTCATCAAGAGACCATTTTGGGGGAACCTCTCCCTTCAAGGTACAAGTCAATTTTTCTATTCCCATATTTGAAGGTCAGATAGATGCAAATGCCCTAGAAAAATGGTTAAATCTATTAGAAGGTTATTTCTCAGCTCAAAAAAAAATCGACAGGGAGAATATCACCTTCTCACTCCTCAAGGCTCTCCCTAATGTCAAAAATTGGTTGGAAACTTACTGGGAGAAAATTTCCATAGAGGAATATGGAATATATGGGGTCGAGCCCACTTGGAATTTTTTTGTCGATGCGGTCAAAAAATAGTACTGCCTTGTTGATAACTATGAAGATCAGTACATGAGATGGAACACACTGTCGAAAGAGAAGAGACAAATTGTACTAAAGAACACAAATACTTTCCATACCTTGCACACCAAGATGGGTATCAAACACTACGAGCGACATCTGGTTCTTGAATATCATGGGGCTCTCCATAGGTACATAAAAACTGAAATGGATTTCCTAAATATATCATAATTGGGTGTTTCCTATCAATATGCTGTCAAAATCGAGTAGAAATTTAGGCACCAGAAGAAATGGGAATTCGGTTCTGCAAATATGCAACAACCAAAGCATGGTAAATATGTCCCTAACCAAAAACCTCTAGACAACCAGTCCAAGACACAGGACAAAAAGTGTAAAGTAAAGACGAAGAATGACACTTGGAAGTGGTGTGACTTCCACAAAATCCCCTGGAAATACATCGATTAATGTCTCTTGAAACAATCATTGATGGCCAAGGTTAATGACACAGAGTCGGAACTTCATTTAGAATTTGATCTAGAAAATATTGAAAACAAAAATATCATTGACGCAGACCCCACTACTACTGTTACAACCACAACAATTCAGATAGAAAAACTAGTAGAGCCTGAAGAGGGGGAGTGCCTCTTCCATTCATAGATGTGGGTGAAGGGGACCCCATTGAATTTCATTGTTGATAACAACATTCAAAAGAACTTCATCTCAACTAAGGTCGTCAAACAGTTAGGGTTGTCGACAACACCACACCCGTAACCATACAACATCAGTTGGCTTCACCAGGGATGAGATCTTCACCAACAGTGTCACTTTTCCTATGGCATCCATCCCTTCAAGGATTGGGTAGTGTGTGATATTTACCCTCTTGATTTATGTGATGTTGTTTTGGGCCAACCATATATGTGGAAATGTCATGTTTTCTATGATTCTAGACCTCATAGTGTCATTATTACTTTGGGAGGTAGCCTCTATAGGATACCAAAGGTAGGTCTGACTACTACTCCACCAAAAAAACACCTCAAGGTAATCTCTCATACTGCAAAATTCATCCTCTTCACATTCTGTTAAAAGGATGCACAAAATACCACTACAACCACTGCAACCTCAACACCTTCTATCCAACAAAAATAGATTGTCAAAGAGACAGAAGATATCATTTCTTCACCTACAATGGTGCCTACACAATGCCCCATCCAACCCAGAGACAACAGGTTGGTGAAATAGATTCAACCCCTCCAACAACAAGTTGGTGACAGTCTTACCCAAGCCAATAAGCACAACTTCTCCAACAAGGCACACAACTCACCAAGAATCAGATTCATAAAAAAAAATTCCCTCTTCCCTGGGCACTCAACGTAATGGAGACCGTTGATTCCTAAAGGGGGGAGGATTTATCCAGGTGGATATTGGTGGCCACCCACCTGTTCCAACTAACTCCTCTTTTCATTTTTTTGTGCAACATCTTGTTCTGTACTTCTTTGTAATTATGGATTTTACACTTTTGGGGATGTCTAAAGCCCTACACATCTTCCAGGTGGATATTGGTGGCCTCCCACCTAATCCAACTGGCTTATTTTGTATGTTTTCAAGTCAGCACATATTGTTGTACTTTTGGGGACATTTTGGGGCACTAAATAGTGTTTTTTGGCTCGCCACAGTCAAACTGTTGATGGAGTAAGACTCTGACTATGTAATGTGCAGTTCTCTAAAATACCTTTCCAATGGGCTATCATGCGCCTAAAACAGAGATCATATGAAAAAGTTATGAACTTGGGAAGTTAATAGACTAACTTACCCGAACAGGGCCCACATGCATTTTGGCGTTTCATCTCCTAGGGTTAGGTTTTTGGATGTCTAGTGTTTGGGCATTCATGTTTATCATAAAAAGTCCTTCAAAGCCTCATTGTAATGATCTTCTTACAAATGAACAAAGTTGTCACATATCTATAAATCTACCACCATCTTAGTGAGTGTTAAACTCTGTATTTGTACAATCTTTACAATTCTTTCAATAATAGAAATCAAGTATTGTTGTATTTCTCTATTTTTGTAAATTTTCATGAGTATTTAATTGTAATATATTTGCTTTCATTTGGTTCCAAAAATAATATGGATCAGTGGTATCAGAAAAGGCTTCTCTTGATCATTTTTTAGCACATGTCCTCGACAAGGTCCAAGTATAGCCAGTTGGGTCTCGATTTTGTCTCTCTTGAAGAAAATCACTCTCATATGCCCAAGAAACTCTCGATGGAGGAAAAAAAGAAAAACAACGGAGCAAAAGATTCTATTAACCTATTACTTGAGCAAGATCTCGCACGACAGAGGGATGAAATGATGGATAAATTCACACACATCCTTCAACTATTGTCGATAGCAACAAACACATCTTCATCAAGCGACCATTTTGGAGGAACCTCTCCTTTCAAGCTACAATTTAATTTTTATATTCCCATATTTGAAGGTCAGATAGATGCGAATTCCCTAGAAAAATGGTTAAATCTATTAGAAGGTTATTTCTTTGTTCAATATTTTTCTGACAGGGAAAAGATCACCTTCACACTCCTCAAGGCTCTCCCCCATGTCAAACATTCGTGGGAAAATCACTTGGAACAAAGTTCCACAGAGGACTCTGGAATATATGGGGTCGAGTCCACTTGATATTTTTTTCTAGATGCAGTCAAAAAACAGTACTACCATGTTGATAAATATGAAGACCAGTACATGATATTATCCACACTGCGGAAAGAGAAGAGCCAAATAGTACCGGAGTTCACAAAAAATTTCCATACCTTTCTTACCAAGCTAGGTATCAAAGACTCTGAGTGGCATATGGTTATTAAATATCGTGGGGCTCTGTATAGGTACATCCAAACCGAAATGGATTTCTGAAACATCTCATCATTGGGAGATTCCTATCGTTATTCTATCAAAATCGATCATAAATTTAGGCACTAGAACAATTGGGAATTTGGGTCTACAAATATGAAACAACCAAAGCACGGTAAATACGGCCCTAACCAACAAAATCTAAACAACCATTCCAAGACACAAGACAAAAAGCGTAAAGTAAAGATGAAGATGACACTGGGAAGTGTTGTGACTTCCACAGAATCCCCTGGCACGACACCGATGAATGTCATATGAAACATTCATTGGTGGCTGAGGTCAAATACATGAAGTCGAACCCTAATTTAGAATTCGATCCAGAAAATACTGAAAATAGACAGATCATCGACGCAGACCCCACTGCTAGTTTCTTGACCACAACAATTCAACTAGAAGAACCAGTAGATCCTAAAGAGGGGGAGTGCCTCTTCCATTCACATATGTGGGTGAAGGGGACTCCACTGCATTTCATTGTTGATAACGACAGCCAGAAGAATGTCATATTAGTTAATGTCCTCAAATAGTTGGGGTTGTCAAAAAAACCACACCCGTAGCCATACAAGATCGGGTGGCTTCACCAAGGATGATATATTCCTATCATCCAGCAGTGTTGCCTATCCTATGGCATTCATCCCTTCACGGATGAGGTACTATGTGATATTTCCCCTCTTGATATATCTGATGATGTCTGATTCTAGACCTTGTAGTGTCATTATTACTCTGGGAGGTCAGCTCCATAGGATACCAGAGGTAGTTCCGACTATTTCTCCACCAAAAAAGCACCGCAAGGTAATATATGATACTGCAAAATTCATTCTCTTCATAGTCTGTTCAAAGGATGCACATAATACCATGACAAACACTACAGCCTCAACACCTTCTATTCAGCAAAAATAGATTGTCGAAGAGACATAAGATATTGTTTCTTAACCTACAATGGTTACTACACAATTCCCCATCCAACACAAAGAAAACAAGTTGGTGGAATAGATTCAACCCCTCCAACAACAAGTTGGTGATAGTCTTCCACATGCCAAGAAGTAGAACTTCTCCAACAAGGCACACAACTCACCAAGCATCAGATTCAGAAACTGCTTTTCCCTCTTCCCTAGGAACTCAATGCAATGGAGACCATTACTTCCAAAGTGGGGAGGATTGATCCAGGTGGATATTGGTGGCCACCCACCTATTCCAACTGGCTCCTCTTTTCAGTTTTTAGTGCAACACGTTCTCCTGTACTTCTTTGTAATTGTGGGTTATACACTTCCAGGGTTGTCTGAAGCCCTACACATCTTCTAGGTGGATACTGGTGGCCTCCCACCTAATCCAAATAGCTTATTTTGTATGTTTTCATGTTAGCACATCTTGTTGTACTTCCAAGGCCGTTTTGGGGCACTAAACAGTGTTTTTTTGGCTCGCCATAGTCAAAATTAAAACTTTGTTGTATTTTGAAGGTGTAATGCATAGTTCCCAAAAATAACTTTCCAACGGGCTATCACGTGCCTAAAACGAAGATCGTATGCAAAAGTTACGACCCCGAGAAGTTAATGGAGTAACTTACCCAAATGGGGCCCACATGACTTTTGGTGTTTTATCTCCTAGGGTTAACTTTTTGGATGTCTAGGATTTTGGCATTCATATTTATCTTAGAAAGGCCTTCAGAGCCTAATTGTAATGATCTTCTTGAGAATGAGTGTAGTCGTCACATCTCTTCTCAGAGATAAAGCTGCCACCATTCTAGTGAGTCTTGCACTCTGTATTTTTATAGTCTCTTTACAATTCTTTCATTAATAGAAATCAAGTATTGTTGTATTTCTTTGTTTCTAGTAATATTCATGAGTATTTCATTGTAATATCTCTACTTTCATTTCATTCCAAAAATAATCAGAATCACTAGTATCAGATCAGGCCACTTTTGATCGTATTTTAGCGCATGTCCCCGATGAGGTCCAAGTATATCCAGTTGGGTCTCAATTTTGTCTCTCTTGAGGACAATCACTCTTGCACACCCAAGAAACCCTCGATGGTGGCTATAAATAAAAATGACGGAGCAAAATATTCTATTAACTTGTTGCTTGAGAAATATCTCACGCGACAAAGGGACAAAATGATGGAGAATTTCACACACATCCTTCAATGCCTGTTGATAGCAGCAAACATATTTTCATCAAGTGACCATTTTGGAGGAACCTCTCCCTTCAAGGTACAAGTTAATTTTGATATTCTCATATTTGAAGGTAATATAGATGCGGATGCCCTAGAAAAATGGTTAAATATATTAGAAGGTTATTTCTTTGTTCAAAATGTTTTCGATAGGGAAAATATCACCTTCGCACTCCTCAAGGATCTCCCCATTGTCAAACATTGGTGGGAAACTTACTGGGAGAAAAGTTCCACAGAGGAATCTGGAATATATGGGGTCAAGCCCACTTGAGATTTTTTTGTGGATGTGGTCAAAGAACAATACTACTCTGTTGATAACTATGAAGACCAGTACATGAGATGGACCACACTGTGGAAAGAGAAGAGCCAAAAAATACCAGAGTTCACAAATACTTTCCATATCTTGTGCACCAAGTTGGGTATCAAAGACTCTGAGTGACATCTGGTTCTGAAATACCATGTGGATTTGCATAGGTACATCCAAACCAAAATGGATTTCCTAAACATCTCGTCATTGGGAGATGCCTATCGATTTGTTGTCAAAATTGAGCAAAAATTTAGGCACCAGAACAAATGGGAATTCGGGTCTATAAATCTACAATAACCAAAGCATGGTAAAGATGGCCCTAACCAACAAACTCTAGACAACCAGTCCAATACACATGAAAAAAAGAGTAAATTAAAGACAAAGAATGACACTGGGATTGGGTGTGACTTCCACAAAATCCTCTGGCACAACACAGATGAATGTCTCTCAAAATAGTCATTGGTGGTTGAGGTCAAAGACACGGAGAGGAACCTTGATTCAGAATCCGATCTAGAAAATATTAAAAAAAGACAGATCATCGATGTAGACCCCATTGCTATTGTCACGACCACAACAATTCAACTAGAAGAACTAGTAGATCCTGAAGAGGGGGAGTGCCTCTTCCATTTCCAGATGTGGGTGAAGGGGACCCCATTGCATTTCATTGTTTATGATGGCTACTAAAAGAACCTCATCTCAGCTAAGGTCGTCAAAAAATTTGTTTTGTCGATAACACCACACCCACACCCATACAACATCAGTTGGCTTCACCAGGGACAAGATATTTGTGTCAGCCAACAGTGTTGCATGTCTTATGTCATCCATTGCTTCAAGTATGAGGTAGTGTGTGATCTTTCCCCTCTTGATGTCTGTGATGTTGTTTTGGGCCAACCATATATGTGAAAATGTCATGTTGTCTATTAGACTAGACCCCGTAGTGTCATTATTACTCTGGGAGGTCATCTCTATAGGATACTAGAGGTAGTTCCAACTACTACTCCAGCAAAACAGCACTTCAAGGTAATCTCCCTTACTGCAAAATTCATCCTCTTCACATTATGTTCAAAGGATGCACAGAAGACCACTACAACTAATTCATCCTCAACACCTTCTATCCAGTCAAAACATATTGTCGAAGAGACATAAGATATTGTTTCTTCACCTACAATGGTGCCTACACAATGCCCCATCCAACCCAGAGACAACAAGTTGGTAGAACAAATTCAACCCCTCCAGCAACAGGTTGGTGATAGTCTTCCACAAGCCAAGAAGAACAACTTCTCCAACAAGGCACACAGCTCACCAAGCATCATATTCAGAAACTTATGTTCCTCTTCCTTCGACACTCAATGCAATGGAGACCATTACTTCCTAAGGGGGTATGATTGATCTAGGTGGATATTGGTGGCCACTCACTTGTTCCAACTGGCTCCTCTTTTCATTTTTTAGTGCAACATGTTCTTTTGTACTTCTTTGTAATTGTGGGTTCTACACTTCTAGGGTTGTATGAAGCCCTACACATCTTCTAGGTGGATACATATGGCCTCCCACCTAATCCAAGTGGCTTATTTTGTATGTTTTCATGTCAACACATATTGATTTACTTCCAGGGCCATTTTGGGGAACTAAATAATGTTTGTTTTGGATCGCCATAGATAAAATATATACAAAGTCAAAGTTTGATGGCATAATGCGTAGTTCTTGAAAACACCTTTCCAACAGGCTATCACACACCTAAACTTATCACTTCCGATGTTGACAATGTTAGGTTAAACTTGACTCAGTGAAAAGGTCAAAGACATGAATCTGAACCTTGATTTAGAATCTGATCCAAAAAATATTAAAAAAAACAGATCATCGACGTAGACCCCACTACTACTGTCGTGACCACAACAATTCATCTAGAAGAACCAGTAGATCCTAAAGAGGGGGAGCTCCTCTTCCATTCATAGATGTGGGTGAAGGGGACCCCATTGCATTTCATTTTTATAACGGAAACCAAAATAACCTCATCTTAGCTAAGGTCGTCAAACAGTTGGGGTTGTCGACAACACCACACCTGCAGCCATACAACATCGAATGGCCTCACCAGGGACGAGAACTCCACGTCAGCTAGAATCATTTTCTGTCATATGGCATCCATCCCTTTAAAGATGAGGTAGTCTGTGATATTTCCCCTCTTGATGTCTGTGATGTTGTTTTGGACCAACCATATATGTGGAAATGTCATGTCATCTATTATTATAGACCTTGTAGTGTCATTATTACTCTGGGAGGTCATCTCTACAGGATACTAGAGGTAGTTCTAACTACTACTCCACCAAAAAAACATTGCAAGGTAATCTCTCATACTACAAAATTCATCCTCTTCATAGTCTGTTCAAAGGATGTACAAAAGACCACTACAACCACTACAACCTCAACACCTTCTATCTAGCAAAAATAACTTGTACAAGAGATAGAAGATATTGTTTCTTCACCTAAAATGGTTCCTACACAATGTCGCATCCAACCCAGAGACAACAGTTTCATGGAACATATTCAACCCCTCCAACAAAAATTTGGTGACAGTCTTCCACAAGCTAAGAAGCACAACTTCTCTGACAAGGAACATAGCTCACCAAGTGTCAGATTCAGAAACTGTTTTTCCCTCTTCTCTGGGAACTCAATGCAATGGATACCATTTCTTCCTAACAGGGGAGGATTGATCCAGGTCGATATTGGTAGCCACCCACCTATTCCAACTGGCTCCTCTTTTCAATTTTTAGTGCAGCGCATTCTTCTATACTTCTTCATAATTGTGGGTTCTCCACTTCTGGGGTTGTCTAAAGCCCTACACATCTTCTGGCTTATTTTGTATGTTTTCATGTCAGCACATCTTGTTGTACTTCTAGGTCCATTTTGGGGAAATAAACAGTGTTTTTTTGGATCTCCACAAACAACCTATAGACAGAGTCATAGTTTTACAACATAATGTGTATTTCTCAAAAATACATTTCCAACGGGCTATCATGCGCCTAAAACGAACATCGTATGCAAAAGTTACGACCCCAGGAAGTTAATGGAGTAACTTACCCAAACAGGGCCCCCATGAATTTTGGTGTTTCATCTCATAGGGTTAGGTTTTTGGATGTCTAGGGTTTTGGAATTCATTTTTATCATAAAAATACCTTCAGAGCCTCATTGTAATGATATTCTTTCGAATGAGTACAACTATCACATATATTCTCAGAGATAAAACTACCACCATTCTAGCAAGTTTTGCACTCTGTATTTTTACAGTCTCTTTACAATTATTTCATTAATATAAATCAATTATTGATGTATTTCTTTGTTTCTGGCAATTTTCATGAGTATTTCGTTGTCATATCTCTTCTTTCATTTCGTTCCAAAAATAATTTGGATCAGTGGTATCAAAGTAGAATGCTCTTGGTCATTTTTTAGCGCATGTCCCCGACGATGTCCGAGTATAGCCATTTGGGTCTCAATTTTGTCTCTCTTGATGCAATCACTCTTGCACACTGAAGAAACCCTCGATGGTGGCAGAAAATAAAAAAAGTGGAGCAGAAGATTCTATTAACCTGTTTCTTGAGAAAGATCTCGCGCGGCGGAGGGAGGAAGTGATGGATAATTTCATACACATCCTTCAACACCTACCGATAGCAACAAGTGCATCTTCATCAAGCGACCATTTTGGAGGAACCTCTCCCTTCAAGGTACAAGTTAATTTTGATATTCCCATATTTCAAGGTCAAATAGATGTAGATACCCTAGAAAAATGGTTTAACCTATTAAAAGGTTATTTCTCTATTTAGAATTTTTTCGACAGGGAAAATATCACCTTCGCACTCCTCAAGACTCTCCCCCATGTCAAACATTGGTGGGAAACTTACTCGTAGAAAAGTTCCATAGAGGAATCTGGAATATATGGGGTCAATCCCACTTGGGATTTTTTTGTGGATGTGATCAAAGAATAGTACTAACCTGTTGATAACTATGAAAACCAGTACATGAGATGGACCACACTGCAACAAGAGAAGAGCCAAATAGTACCAGAGTTCACAAAAACTTTCCATACCTTATGCACCAATATGGGTATTAAAGACTCTAAGTGACATCTGGTTCTGAAATACCGTGGTGATCTCCATAGGTATATCCAAACCAAAATGGATTTCATAAACATCTCATCATTAGGAGCTGCCTAACAATATGCTGTCAAAATTGAGCAGAAATTTAGGCACCAGAAAAAATGGGAATTCGGATCTACAAATCAGCAACAAAAATAACACGTCAAAGATGACCCAACCAACACCCTCTAGAAAACGAGTCCAATACACAGGACAAAAAGGGTAACGTAAAGATGAAGAATGACACTAGGAAGTGGTGTGACTTACACAAAATCCCCTGGCACAAGACCAATGAATCTCGCTCGAAGCAGTCAATGGTGGTCGAGGTCAAAGACACGGAGCCAAACCTTGATTTGGAATATGATCTAGAAAATATTGAAAATAGACAAATCATCGACACAGAACCCACTTCTACTTTATATATATTTCATGCCAATATGGGTATCAAAGACTCTAAGCAACATCTGGTTCTAAAATATCGTGGGGCTCTCCATAGGTACATCCAAACTGAAATGGATTTCCTAAACATCTCATCATTGGGAGATTCTTATCGATATGCTCTCAAAATCAAGCAGAAATTTAGGCACGAGAACAAATGGGAATTAGGTCTGCAAATATGAAACAACCAAATCATGGTAAAGACTTCCCTAACCAAAAACCTCTAGATAACTAGTCCAAGACATGGGACAAAAAGGGTAAAGTAAAGACAAAGAATGAAACTAGGGAGTGGTGTGACTTCCACAAAAGCCCCTGGAAATACACCGATTAATGGCGCTTGAAATAGTCATTGGTGGTTGAGTTTAATGACACAGAGCCAAACCTTGATTTGGAATCCAATCCAAAAAATATTGAAAACAGACAGATCATCGACGCAGACCCCACTACTATTATTGTGACCACAACAATTCAGCTAAAATAACCAATAGATGTTGAAGAGGGGGGGAGCCTCTTCCATTCACAGATGTCGGTGAAGGGGACCCCATTTCATTTCATGATAACGACAGATATGAGAACCTCATCTTATCTAAGATCATCAAATAGTTGGGGTTGTCGACAACACTACACCCGCATCCATACAACATTGGTTGGCTTCACTAGGGATGGGATCTTCACATCAGATAGTAGTGTCATATGTCCTATGGAATCCATCCCTTCAAGGATGAGGTAGTGTGTAATATTTCCCCTCTTTATGTCTATGATGTTGTTTTGGGCTAACCATATATGAGGACACATCATTTTTTCTATGATTCTAGACCCTGTAGTGTCATTATTACTCTAGGAGGTGAGCTCTACAAGATACCAGAGGTAATTCCGACTACTACTCCACCAAAAAAACACCGCAAGGTAATCTCTCATACTGCAAAATTCATCATCTTCAAAGTCTATTCAAAGGATGCACAGAATACCACTACAAACACTGCAGCCTCAACACCTTCTATCCAACAAAAAAGAATGTCGAAGAGACAAAAGATATTGTTTCATCACCTACAATGGTGCCTACACAATGCCCCATCCAA
Source organism: Picea glauca (assembly GCA_000966675.3). Classification (NCBI taxonomy): domain Eukaryota; kingdom Viridiplantae; phylum Streptophyta; class Pinopsida; order Pinales; family Pinaceae; genus Picea; species Picea glauca. The sequence goes on from JZKD02S1679538.1 coordinate 1,517,524, forward strand.
ACCAAAGACAACAAGTTGGTGGAATAGATTCAACCCCTCCAGTAATAGGTTGGTGGCAATCTTAGAAAAGCCAAGAAGCACAACTTCTCCAACAAGGAACACGACTCACCAAGCGTCAGATTCAAAAATTGTTTTCCCCTTTCCTTGGGCACTCAACACAATGGATACCATTGCATCCTAAGTGAGGAGGATTGATCCAGGTGGATATTGGTGTCCACCCACCTGTTCCAACAGGCTCCTCTTTTCATTTTTTAGTGCAACACATTTTTATGCACTTCTTTGTAATTGTGGGTTTTACACTTATGGGGTTGTTTGAAGCCCTACACATCTTCCAGGTGGATACTAGTGGCCTCCCACCTAATCCATCCGACTTATTTTGTATGTTTTCAAGTCAACATATCTTGTTGTACTTCTAGGGACGTTTTGGGGCACTAAATAGTGTTTTTTTGGCTTACCAAAGTCAAAATGTAGATAGAGTAATGTGTAGTTCTCGAAAATACCTTTCCAACGGGATATCATGCGCCTAAAACAAAGATCGTATGCAAAAGTTACGACCCTGGGAATTTAATGGACTAACTTACCCAAACAGGGCCCACGTGAATTTTGGTGTTTCATCTCCTAGGGTTAGGTTTTTAGATGTCTAAGGTTTTGGCATTCATGTTTATCATAAAAATTCCTTCAAAGCCTCATTGTAATGATCTTCTTGTGAATGAATGAAGTTGTCACATCGCTTCTCGGAGATAAAGCTACCACCATTCTAGTTAGTCTTGCACTCTGTATTTGTAGAATCTTTACAATTATTTCATTAATAGAAATCAAGTATTGTTGTATTTCTCTATTTCTGGCAATTTTCATGAGTATTTCATTGCAATATCTTTTCTTTCATTTCTTTCCAAAAATAATCTAGATCACTGGTATCAGAGCAGGATTATCTTGATCATTTTTTAGTGCATGTCCCTGAAGAGATCCAAGTATAGCCAATTGGGTCTCGAGTTTGTCTCTCTTGAGGAAAATCACTCTCACATGTCCAAGAAACCCTCGATGGTGGCAGAAAATAAAAATGGTGGAGCATAATATTCTATTAACCTATTGCTTGAGAAAGCTCTCACATGACAAAGGGACTAAATCATGGATAATTTCACACACATCCTTCAACAACTGTCGATAGAAACACGCACATCTTCATCAAGCGACCATTTTGGAGGAACCTCTCCCTTCAAGATACAAGTTAATTTTGATATTCCCATATTTGAAGGTCAGATAGATGTGGATGCCCTAGAAAAATGGTTAAATCTATTAGAAGGTTATTTCTCTGTTCAAAATTTTTCCGATAGGGAAAATATCACCTTCGCACTCCTAAAGGCTCTTCCCCATGTGAAACATTGTGGGAAACTTACTGGTATAAAATTTCCATAGAGGAATATGTAATATATGGGGCCAATCCCACTTGGGATTTTTTTGTGGATGCAGTCAAAAACCAGTACTACCCTGTTGATAGCTATGAAGACCAGTACTTGAGATTGACCACACTACGACAAGAGAAGAGCCAAACAATACCAGAGTTCACAAATAATTTTCATACCTTTCTTACCAAGATGGGTATTAAATACTTCGAGTGGCATCTGGTTCTGAAATACCATGGGGATCTCCATATGTACTTCCAAACCGAAATGGATTTCTGAAACATCTCATCACTGGGAGCTACCTATCGATATGTTGTTAAAATCGAGTAGAAATTTAGGCACCAGAACAAATGGGAATTTGGGTCTACAAATATGAAACAAACAAAACATGGTAAAGACGACCCTAACCAACAACCTCTAGAAAAACAGACCAAGATGGAGGAAAAACAGGGTAAAGTAAATATGAAGAATGAAACTGGGAAGTGGTGTGACTTCCACAAAATCCACTGGCACAACACCGATGAATTTCGCTCGAAACAATCATTGGTGGATGAGGTCAAAGACACGGAGCCGAATCTTGCCTTGGAATCTGATCTAGAAAATATTGAAAACAAACAGATCATCGACGCAGACTCCACTGCTACTGTCACAACAACAACAATTCAACTAGAAGAACCAGTATATCCTGAAGAGAGGGAGTGCCTCTTCCATTCACAGATGTGGGTGAAGGAGACCCTATTTCATTTCATTGCTGATAACGACATCCAGAAGAACCTCATCACAGATAAGGTCCTCAAATAGTTGGGGTTGTTGAAAACACCACACCCGCATCCATACAACATTGGGTGGCTTAACCAGGGATGATATCTTCATGTCAGTCAGAAGTGTCACTTGTCCTATGGCACCCATCCCTTCAAGGATGAGGTACTGTGTGATATTTCCCTTCTTGATGTCTCTGATGTTGTTTTGGGCCAACCATATATGTGGAAACTCCATGCTGTATATGAACCTAGACCCCGTAGTGTCATTATTACTCTGGGAGGTCAACTCTATAGGATACCAGAGGTAGTTTTGACTATTGATCCACCAAAACAACACCGCAAGGTAATCTCTCATACTGTAGAATTCATCCTCTTCACACTATGTTCAAAGGATGTATAGAAGACCACTACAACCATTACAACCTCAACACCATCTGTCCAGCAAAAACAAATTGTCGAAGAGACAAAATATATTGTTTCTTCACTTATAATGGTGCCTACACAATGCCCCATCCAACCAAGAGACAACGGGTTGGTGGAACAGATTCAACCCCTCCAACAATAGGTTGGTGACAATCTTCCACAAGCCAAGAAGAAAAACTTCTCCAACAAGGCACACATCTCACCAAGCATCAGATTCATAAAAAAAAATTCCCTCTTCCCTAGGCAGTCAATGCAATGGAGACCATTGCTTCCTAAGGGGGGAGGATTGTGGATATTGGTGGCCACCCACTTGTTCCAACTCGCTCCTCTTTTTATTTTTTAGTGTAGCATGTTATTTTGTGCTTCTTTGTAATTGTGGGTTCTACACTTTTCAGGTTGTTTGAATCCCTACACATCTTCCAAGTGGATACCGGTGGCCTCCCACCTAATCCAACTATCTTAATTTGTATGTTTTCATGTTAGCACATCTTGTTGTACTTCCAGAGTCATTTTGTGGATATTCATTTTACGGGCTATCACGCATGTAAAACGAAGATCCCATGCAAAAGTTACGACCCTAGGAAGTTAATGGACTAACTTACCCAAACGGGGCCAACATGAATTTTGGTGTTTCATCTCCTAGGGTTAGGTTTTTTGATGTGTAGGGTTTTGGAATTCTTGTTTATCATAAAAAGGCCTTCATATCTTCATTGTAATGATCTTCTTGCAAATGAGCATAGCCGTAACATCTCTTCTCAGAGATAAAGTTGCCACCATTCTAGTGAGTCTTGCACTCTGTATTTTTACATTCTCTTTACAATTCTTTCATTAATAGAAATAAAGTATTGTTTTATTTCTCTATTTCTTGCAATCTTTATGAGTATTTCATTGTAATATCTCTTCTTTCTTTTCATTCCAAAAATAATGTGGATCATTGGTATCAGAGCAGGCTACTCGTGATCATTTTTTAGTACATGTCCCTGATGAGGTCCGAGTATAGCTAGTTGGATCTCGAGTTTGTCTCTCTTGTGTACAATTACTCTCGCAATCCCAAGAAACCCTCAATGGCCAAAGAAAATAAAAACGGTGGAGCAGAATATTCTATTAACATGTTGCTTGATAAATCTCTCGCACGATAGAGGGATGAAATGATGGAGAATTTCATACACATCCTTCAATGCTTGCCGATAGAAATAGGCACATATTCATCAAGCGACCATTTTGGAGGAACCTCTCCCTTTAAGGTACAATTTAATTTTGATATTCCCATATTTGAAGGTCATATAGATGCGGATGCCCTAGAAAAATGGTTAAATATGCTAGATGGTTATTTCTCTGTTCAGAATTTTTCCAACAGGGAAAAGATCACCTTTGCACTCCTCAAGGATCTCCCCCATGTCAAACATTGGTGGGAAACTTACTGGGAGAAAAGTTCCACAAGGAAATATGGAATATATGGGGTAGAGCCCACTTGGGAATTTTTTTTGGATGTGGTCAAAGAACAATACTACCCTATTGATAACTATGAAGACCAATACATGAGATGGACCACACTGTGGAAAGAGCGTAGCTATCACATCTCTTCTCATAGATAAAGTTGTCACCATTCTAGCGAGTCTTGCACTCTATATTTTTACAGTCTCTTTACAATTCTTTCATTAATACAATTCAAGTATTGTTGTATTTCTTTGTTTCTTGCAATTTTCATGAGTATTCGATTGTAATATATGTGCTTTCATTTTGTTCCAAAAATAATCTGGATCAATGGTATTAGAGCAGGCTGCTCTTGATCGTTTTTTAGCGCATGTCCCCGACGAGGTCCGAGTATAGCCAATTGGCTCTCGAGTTTGTATTTTCTGGGGCATATAACTCTTGCATGCCCAAGAAACCCTCGATGGCAGCAGAAATAAAAAAACAATGGAGCTGATGATTCTATTAATCTTTTGCTTGATCAATCTCTCATGCGATAGAGGGACAAAATGATGGAGAATTTCGCACACATCCTTCAACACTTGTCGATAGCAACATGTGCATATTCATCAAATGACCATTTTGGAGGAACCTATCTCTTCAAGGTACAAGTTAATTTTGATATTCCCATATTTGAACGTCAGATAGATATGAATGCCCTAGAAAAATGGTTAAATCTATTAGAAGGTTATTTCTCTATTCAAAATTTTTTTGACAGGGAAAATATCACCTTTGCACTCCTCAAGTCTCTTCCCCATGTCAAACATTGGTGGGAAACTTACTGGGACCAAATTTCCATAGAGGAATTTGGAATATATGGGGTCGAGCCCACTTGGGATTTTTTTTTGGATGTGTTCAAAGAACAGTACTACCCTGTTGATAACTATGAGTACAAGTACATGAGATGGACCACACTACGCTAAGAGAAGAGTTAAATAGTAGTAGAGTTCATAAATACTTTCCATACCTTGTGCACCAAGCTCGATATCAAACAATATGAGAAACATCTAGTTCTGAAATACCGTGGGGCTCTACATAGGTACATCCAACCTGAAATTGATTTCCTAAACATCTCATCATTTAGAGTTGCCTATTGATATGATGTCAAAATCAAGCAGAAATTTAGGCACTAGAAAAAATGGGAATTCAAGTCTGCAAATATGAAAAAACTAAAGCACGGTAACGAAGAGCTTGACCAACAGCCTCTAGACAACCAGTCTAAGGCACATGACAAAAAGGGTAAAGTAAAGATGAAGAATGACACTAGGAAGTGGTGTGACTTCCAAAACTTCCCCTAGCACAACATCGATGAATGTCACTCAAACCAGAAATTGGTAGTCGAGGTCAAAGACACAGAGTCGAACCCTGATTCAGAATCCGATCCAGAAAATATTGAAAATAGATAGATCATCGATGCAGACCCCACTTCTATTCTCATGACCAAAAAAAATCAGCTAGAAGAACCAGTAGATCCTAAAGAGGGGGAGTGCCTCTTCCATTCACAGATGTGGGTGAAGGGGACCCCATTGCATTTCATTATTAATAATGACAGCCTGAAAAACCTCATCTCAGCTAGGGTCATCAAACAGTTGGGGTTGTTGACAACACCACACCCGCTACCATACAACATCAGGTGGCTTCACTAAGGAATAGATCTTTGTGTCAACTAGTAGTGTCGCATGTCCTATGGAATCCATCCATTCAAGGATGAGGTAGTGTGTTATATTTCCCCAACTGATGTATGTGATGTTTTTTTGGGCCAACCATATATGTGGAAACAACACTTTTTCTAAGAGTCTAAACATCGTAGTGTCATTATTACTCTGGGAGGTCAGCTCTACAGGATACCAGAGGTAGTTTCGACTACTACTCCACCAAAACAACACCGCAATGTAATCTCTCATACTACAAAATTCATCCTCTTCATAGTCTGTTCAAAGGATGCACAAAATACCACTACAACCACTGCATAAAAACCATATTGTTGAGGAGATGGAAGATATTATTTCTTCACCTACAATGGTGCCTACATAATCCCCCATCCAACCCAGAGACAACAGAATGGTGGAACATATTCAACCCCTCCAGCAACAGGTTAGTGACAGTCTTCCACAAGCCAAGAAGCACAACTTCCCCAACAAGGCACACAACTCACCAAGTGTCAGATTCAGAAACTGCTTTTCCCTCTTCTCTGGGAACTCAATGCAATGGATACCATTTCTTCCTAAGGGGGGAATATTCATCCAGGTGGATATTGGTGTCCACCCACTTGTTCCAATTGGCTCCTCTTTTCATTTTTAAGTGCAACACGGTCTTCTGTACTTATTTTTCATTGTGGGTTCTACACTTTTGGGGTTTTCTGAATCCCTACACATCTTCTAGGTGGATATTGGTGGCCTCCCACCTAATCCCACTAGCTTATTTTGTATGGTTTCATGCCACAACATATTTTTTTACTTCTAGGTCCGTTTTGGGGAAATAAACAATGTTTTTTTGTCTCACCACAATCAACCTATAGACATAGTCATATTTTGACAATGCAATGTGTATTTCGCGAAAATACCTTTCCAACAGGCTATCACGTGCCTAAAACGAACATTGTATGAAAACGTTATGACACTGGGAAGTTAATGGACTAACTTACCCAAATGGGGCCCACATGAATTTTGTTGTTTCATCTCATAGGGTTAGGTTTCTGGATGTCTAGGGTTTTGGCATTCATGTTTATCATAACAGGACCTTCAAAGCCTCATTTTAATGATCCTCTTGTGAATGAACGTATCCATCACATCTCTTCTCAGAGATAAATCTACCACCATTCTAGCGAATCTTGCACTTTGCATTTTTACAGTCTCTTTACAATTATTTCATTAATAGAAATCAAGTATTGATGTATTTCTCTGTTTCTGGGAATTTTCACGAGTATTTCATTGTAATATCTCTCCTTTCATTTCGTTCAAAAAATAATCTGGATCAGAGGTATCAAAGCAGGCTACTCTTAATCTTTTTTTAGCGTATGTCCCCGACGCGGTCCAAGTATAGCCAGTTAGGTCTTGAGTTTGTCTCTCTTGAGGACAATCACTCTCACACACCCAAGAAACCTTCGATGGTGGCACAAAAGAAAAATAGTGGACCAGAAGATTATATTAACATGTTGCTTGAGCAAGCTCTCCTGCGACAGAAGGACAAAATGATGGAGAATTTCACACACATCCTTCAACACCCATCGATAGTAATAGGTGCATCTTCATCAAGTGACCATTTTGGGGGAACCTCTCCCTTCAAGATACAATTTAATTTTGATATTCCCATATTTGAAGGTCAGATAGATGTATATGCCCAAGAAAAATGGTTAAATATATTAGAAGGTTATTTCTTTGTTTAAAAAAAATTCGATAGGGAAAAGATCACCTTCGCACTCCTCAAGGCTCTCCCCCATGTCAAACATTGGTGGGAATATTATTGGGAGAAAATTTTCATAGAGGAATCTGGAATATATGGGGCCAAGCCCACTTGGTATTTTTTGTGGATGTGGTCAAAAAGCAGTACTACCATGTTGATAACTATGAAGACCAGTACATGAGATGGACCACATTGCAGCAAGAGAAGAGACAAATAGTACCAGAGTTCACAAATACTTTCCATACCTTGTGCACCAAGTTGGGTATCAAATAATTCAAGTGACATATGGTTCTAAAATACCGTGGGGATCTCCATAGGTACATCCAAATCAAAATGGATTTCCTAAACATCTCATCATTGGGAGTTTCCTATCGATATGATGTCAAAATCTAGAAGAAATTTAGGCACCAGAACAAATGGGAATTCAAGTCTGAAAATTGGCAACAAACGAAGCATGACAAAGACGGCCCAACCAATAGCCTCTATACAACTAGTCCAAGACACACGAAAAAAAGGGTAAAGTAAATACGAAGAATGACACTGGGAAGTGGTGTGGCTTCCACAAAATCCTCTGGCACAACACCGATGAATCTCACTCAAAACATTCATTGGTGGTAGAGGTCAAAGACACGGAGCCGAACCCTAATTCAGAATCTGATCCAGAAAATATTGAAAAAAAATATATTGAAAACAACAGACCCCACTGTTATTGTCATGACCACAACAATTCAACTAGAAGAACCAGTAGATCCTGAAGAGGAGGAGCACCTCTTCCATTCACAGATGTGGGTGAAGGGGACCCCATTACATTTCATTGTTGATAATGAAAACTAGAAGAACCTCCTCTTAGCTAAGGTTGTCAAATAGTTGGGGTTTTCGACAACACCACACCTGCAACCATACAACATCGGGTGGCTTCAGCAAGGATGAATCTTCGTGTCAGCCAACACTGTCACTTGTCCTATGGCATATATCCCTTCAAGGATGAGGCAGTGTGTGATATTTCTCTTCTTGATGTTTGTGATGTTGTTTTGGGCCAACTATATATGTGGAAACTATTAGAATATAATGGATGTGCTCGTTTAACCATATACAATATCACTATTTCCACCCAACCATAGGTTGAAGCCACCCCCGAGCACCTTAACCTTGACAGGGAATCATTCTGGAAGCAAACCCTAGATTGGATAGTCAAACAAAGGTGGTGCACCTTTCTCCAAGGATAACGCACCAAGAAAGAGTAACAAGAGCTGATCAGAGAGTCCAAACCATAACCAAGGCAGAGTCCAAGCCAAAACCGGAATCTACTAGTTGCAATAGCTACAACAACAACTCTCCTCCAAACTTGTGAAAAAAATACCCAACTGCAGTGTGCACAAGTGTTGCTTCTGCAATTCTGAGAATCCTGGCCAGAATGAAGACTAGCCTCCTGTATTTATAGTATTTCTGGAAGACTTCCTGGACTGACTTCTCATTCTGGATACTAATTCTTTAGTATATAACATTTCCTTTAGCCGACTTCTTCTCTTGGAGGACAATAACCTAATACAAGTCGTTCTCTTGATCCAACTTGTCTTCTAGGGATATTAACCAATTAATTAGGGTTTCTTCTTGCTTTCTGGAATATCAACACTCCCTCCTAGCTAGGGAGGTATTGAAGGTAATGGTCTTGAGCACAAGCATACCATTCACCCGGTAGAATCAACATAGTCGTATAGACTATCTCATAATTAGATCATGAGCACCATCATCATTATCAGTGTCATCAACTACATCATCTCTTGAAACCATACTCCATCTGAGTAATCTGAAATGATGTTGGATAAGTCACTCACTCCATAGAGTGACACAGGAACCATTCTTCTAATCTGGACATATGATCTAGAAGAATAAATTTCCTAGACCATTCTTCATTTGGGGAATCTCTGTCCATTGATCATCCATCTAGCTAATGATCATTTCCAACACTATTTATAGTCTTCAAGGCAATCAAAACAATTTTATTCAATAGAACACAATTGTTTCTATCCATAGTAGTACACAACTACAATCCAATGGTACATTGCTACACCAAGTAGCACACAAATACTTGATCAGTGACATATAGTCACAATCAGTGGAACACATCCACCATAGTAGTATACATCTATTGTTCGGAGACATACAGTCTCCATAAAAATCATCTGATATCAACCTGCACAAAAAAAATTGTTATGATATAAACTGAATCATCTGGGCCATTCTTCCACTCACATCTGTGAGATATGGAAGAGAATCTTCCCTTAGAAGGTAAAACATCAATGATGAGCTATCTGGACTATTCTTCTCAATAAAGGAATAATAATTGTTCTGATTTCTGAGCCTGGACCATTCACCTATCTGGGCCATTCCTATGGAACTAAACAAAGTGAAACCTGGAGAGAATGAGTCTGCCCTAGGGAATGCCTGTCCCTGATTGTTGAACCTAGACCATTCACCTATCTAGTCCATTCCTCTGGCACTAAACAAAGTGAAACCTAGAGAGAATGAATCTTCCCTAGGGAATGATTATTCGAACCATTTCCTAAGGAAATGATTGTCCTGCACCAACCTCCAAAATGGACCATTCTTTGAAACTGCTCACAACTGTGAGCTTCGAAAGAATGACTATCTGGTGAGGCAGTCCAATCTTATTTACCACTACTTAGAGTGACCGTCAAGAAGAGATATTGTCCTGGACCATTCCCCCACACTGGCCACAAGGGGAATCATTGTCTATGGTACATCAACAATCCATCGAACCATTTTCATTACGAAAATGATCGTTTGATTTGGACCATTTTTCAAACTGGAAAATTCCTGTCCGACAGAAATCTCAAACCATTTTCCAAACTGGAAAGGAGTTGCTCATCCTGGACCATTTTTCGAACTAAAAAATGACTGTCCATAAATCAATAACACATCAGTTCTCCCTCCCAACCTGGGATTCATCTCTTACTTTTTCAATAAGAAATTCGTCTCCACGAGCTCCAGCTTGAGTACGCAAACTCTTTCATCTTGGACAAAGACCTTACCAAAATATCTGCTTATCTGCTCATATGTGGAGATATATATATTGGAGAACCACTTCTCTTTTCTGGACTTCATCACAGAGAATGTAATGCTTGATCTCAATGTACTTTGGTCTTTCTGGAACACTAGTTTTCTCTTAAGGCTTCATATAGATCTGATCAATATAGTATATCATTGTTGGATTCATCTTTGTTTCTTGCTAGCTCATAACATCATGGTAAGGGTCAAACTGGAACATATACAAGTGGCACTTCTTCTATCATCATGAGAGTTTTTCGTGGATTAGCAATCCATCATCCTGGACTTTTGAGTAACCATTCTGATACTATGTCTTTGTTATAGAAAGTTTTTCCATCACGCTTCTAATGTGCATTGGAGGATCTGCACCAATTTGTTTGAATCCATACAAGATCTTCTTCCATCTGCATACAAGAGTCTCTTTCTCTTATACCTCAAAACCTTGAGGTTACTTTGCATACGCTTCTTTGTTCAATTATTCTGGAGAAAAATCTTTGTATTCATCTAATGTAAACTCCAAACCATGGATATTGTGGACAATATAATGTCTCATGTAGAGGTATATTTGTTTTACTAGAACAAGAAATCATCATAGTCTTCTCCCTCCATCTGGGATAACCTCTAGTTCTGGATCTCGCAATGATTTCATTCATAATTCTTCCATACATTGTTCTTCATTAGTTCCTCTACTTGATTTATTTTAGTGAGTTTAGATTAGGCTGGTAGTCTTGTGATTCTCAATACAATGATTGGTTGTTCTGGATTTTCCTTCTCTTTAGGAATCTTCATGTTCTTCCTCACATTTCTCTTTATCTCTTGGGTCCATGGATTTTTCTATAGATTCCATGCCCTGAAGATTCCAACTTATTTCTTTCATCATAAGATCATGGATGTGGATGGACAACCAAGGATACTTTAAGGCTTATTTTAGAAGAAGACTTCTTCTAAATTTACTTTGAACACATGTTGCTTTTCATGGTTGCTACCATGGATAGATACTTCATCATTTTCAATGGATCATATTATTTAGGATTAGCTCCCTCCTAGTCCTTGCTTCATGCATGAATGTATACTCTTCTTTTGGAAATATATAATCGGCTCCCTCCATCTAGGACAGTCCACACTTCCGTCTGCATCCTTATTGCCTTCTGCAAAGAATCACAAATATTTTTCTAATTTCCTCTTGATTGTTGACTTCTTTCTGTCTTTACTTCTTCTAGGTTTCTTCAAGATTGATTCTGATTTTGGCTTATCTTGCAGTTGTTACTTATGAAATAACTTCCACATGAATTGTTACTAGGGTTTGTTGATGTACTTCATCCTTTCATGTGTATTTCCAGACTTGCAGTCATTGTGATAGAAATCCTTATCTTGTTGTTCTTCCATAGGTATAGTTTCTCTTTGAACATATCATGTTCTAAGAAATAGATATGAAAGATATGTATAGAAAACATGGTATATACAAGAACTATTAAGAGTATTGTTACATTGTCTTAGAAGAAGAGGTATGTTTTGTCCTGCTTGGCTTTCTTTGAGGGTTCCCTCTCTTTGGAAACTGATGTTTCATGTGTTTCCTTCCTTTTCTTTAACTCGAGACAATGATTCTTGTAGTGACCATACTTTCGAAAATTGAAGCATTGCATTCTTGACAGATCTTTCTCTTGATTTGGTTTCTTCCTGGAGCCAAACTTCTTTTTATTCCTGAAATTCTTCATCTTTGTTGTGAAGGTCTGATCATCGTATTTCTTTTGGGGTTTCTCTTTTTCACTAATCCTTGATTCTTCTTGTGCACAGCAAGTCCAAAGTTCTTCAAATGTAGGATAATCCTTCCTTGTGATCATGCTTGCGGAAAATGCATCCCATGTCTTGGGAAGACCATTGAGTATTATATTTACAAGTTCCTTCTATGAGATGATCTCTTCAATAGCTCATAGTTGATCTCTTAACTGAGAGATCATCACAAACTATGATGTTATGCTATCATCATCATTCATATTCATGTCATGGAGCTCATTCTACAGACTCATTACTTGTCCAATATTTCTGACTGAGAAAAGTTTTGTTAGGGAATTGTACATCTTTTTAAATGAATCAATATGGGAGATGTAGGGTATCAAGTGGTACTTTATATAATCCATTATGATACTCATGGCATTGATGTCATTGTCTTTGAACTTCTCCATAACTGCAATGTTCTACAGCTCCTTCTCTTTTCCTTCTTCAAACTCTGGTTCCAAAATATTTTCGTTCATGATATCCATCACTTTGTTCTTGGAAAGGATGAGATCAATCCTTTTCTTCCATGCTCTGAAGTTAGAATCCCCTTCTAACTTATTTTCTAACTTCATAGAGTAAGTCATGGCTTCTTTGACTTTGTCAACCCTAGATTTGACCAAAAACTAAAACTTGATGTCTTAGCTTGCTGAGAGTACCCCTTCACTTAAGGTGCCTCAATGAGAGGGTTAGGGTTTTGTTGTTGCAGCAAAATTGGCTGCAACTGCAACTGCAACTGAGAAAATCCTCCCAATATGTATTCTAGCGGTTAGACTGTCTGAAGATAGTGTGGGCCCATAACTTGTTAGAATATAATGGAAGTGCTTGTTTAACCATAGACAATATCACTATTGTCTCCCAACCATAGGCCGAAGCCACCCTCGAGCACCTTAACCTCGACAGAGAATCATTATGGAAGAAAACCCTAGACTGGATAGCCAAACAAAGGTGGTGCACCTTTATCCAAGGATAGCACACCAAGAAAGAGTAACAAGAGCTGATCAGAGATTCCAAACCATAACCAAGAGAGAGTCCAATACAAAACTGAAATTTTCTAGTTGCAGCAGCTGCAACAGTAGCTCTCCAAACTTATGCACAAACTGCCCAACTGTAGTGCGCACAAGTGTTGCTTCTGCAGTTCTGAGAATCCTGGCCAGAATTAAGACTGGCCTCCTGTATTTATACTATTTCTGGAAGACTACCTGGGCCGACTTCTCATTCTGGGTACTAATTATTTAGAATATAACATTTCCTTTAGCCGACTTCTTCTCTTGGAGGCTAAAAACCTAATACAAGTCATTCTCTTGAGTTGAATTGTCTTCTAGGGTTATTAACTAATTAATTAGGGTTTCTTCTTGCTTCTTGGAATATTCTATTCTCGTCAGGTTTACACGTGGAGGTAAATACCTCTCGCTGCTACCATAATATCAACATAAACGCCATTTTTTTTATGAGTCTATACCCCATAATTTCATTATTACTCTAGGAGTTCATCTCTATAGGATACTAGAGGTAGTTTTGACTACTTCTCCACCAAAACAGCACCACAAGGTAATATCTCATACCGCAAAATTGATCCTCTTCACAGTCTCTTCAAAGGATGCATAGAAGACCACTACAACCATTGTAGCCTCAACACCTTCCATCCAACAAAAATAGATTGTCGAAGAGACATAAGATATTGTTTCTTCACCTAAAATGGTGTCTACACTATGCCCCATCCAACCCAGAGACAATAGGTTGGTGGAACAGATTCAACCCCTCCAACAAATGGGTTGGTGGTAGTCTTCCACAAGCCAAGAAGCACAACTTCTCCAACAAGGCACACAACTCACCAAGCGTCAGATTCAGAAACTAATTTTCCCTCTTCCCTGGTCACTCAACATAATGCAAACCATTTCTTCCTAAGGGGGAGGATTGATTTAGGTGGATATGGGTGGCCACCCACCTGTTCCGACTGGCTCCTCTTTTCAGTTTTTAGTGCAACACGTTCTTCTGTAATTCTTTGTAATTGTGGGTTCTACACTTTTGGGGTTGTCTGAAGACCTACACATCTTCCAGGTGGATACTGGTGGCCTCCCACCTAATCCAACTGGATTATTTTGTATGTTTTCATGTCTGCACATCTTGATGTACTTCCAGGGTCGTTCTAGGGAACTAAACAATTTTGTTTTTATTCGACATAGTAAAACTGTAGACAAAGTCATATTTTGAAAGGTGTAATGTGTAGTTATCGAAAATACCTTTTCAATGGGCTATCTCACACCTAAAATAGAGATCATATGAAAAAGTTACAACCCCAGGAAGTTAATGGAATAACTTACCCAAACGGGTGCACATGACTTTTGGCGTTTCATCTCCTAGGGTTAGGTTTTTGGATGCCTAGGGTTTTGGCATTCATGTTTATCATAAAAAGGCATTCAGAGCCTCATTGTAATGATATTCTTGTGAATGAGTGTAGTCATCACATCTCTTCTCAGAGATAAAGATGCCACCATTCTAGAGAGTCTTGCACTCTGTATTTTTACAGTCTCTTTACAATTATTTCATTAATAGAAATCAAGTATTGTTGTATTTCGTTGTTTCTGTCAATTTTCATGAATATTTCATTGTAATATCCCAACTTTCATTTCGTTCCAAAAATAATCTGAATCAGTGGTATCAGAGCAGGCTTCTCTTGATCATTTTTTAGCACACGTCCCTGACGAGGTCCAAGTATAGCTAGTTGGGTCTCGACTTTGTCACTCTTGCACACCCAAGAAACCCTCGATGGTGGTAGAAAATAAAAATGGTAGAGTAGAAGATTCTATTAACCTGTTGCTTGAGCAAGCTCCTACATGACATAGGGACAAAATCATGGAGAATTTAACACACATCCTTCAATGCCTGCTGATAGAAATAGGTGCATCTTCATCAAGCAACCATTTTGGAGGAATCTCCCCCTTCAAGGTACAATTTAATTTTTATATTCCCATATTTGAAGGTTAGTTAGATGCAGATTCCCTAGAAAAATGGTTAAATCTATTAGAAGGTTATTTCTTTGTTCAAAAATTTTTCGACAGGGAAAAGATCACCTTCACACTCCTCAAAGCTCTCCCTAATGTCAAACATTAGTTCAAAACTTAGTGGGAGAAAATTTCCACAAAGGTATCTGGAATATATGGGGCCAAGCCCACTTGGGATTTTTTTGTGGATGCGGTCAAATAAAAATACTACCTTGTTGGTAACTATGAAGACCATAACATGAAATCAATCACACTGGGGAAAGATAAGAGCCAAACAGTACCGAAGTTCAAAAATACTTTCCATACCTTGCACAGCAAGATGGGTATCAAAGACTCCAAGCGGCATCTGGTTCTGAAATATTGTGGGGCTCTCCATAGGTACATCCAAACTGAAATGGATTTCCTAAACATCTCATCATTGGGAGATTCCTATCCATATGTTTTCAAAATCGAGCAGAAATTTAGGCACTAGAACAAATGAGAATTTTGGTCTGAAAATATGCAACAACCAAAGCACGGTAAAGATGTCCCTAACCAAAAGCCTCTAGACAACCAATCCAAGACATAAGAGAAAAAGGGTAAAGTAAAGATAAAGAATGACACTAGGAAGTGTTGTGACTTCCACAAAATCCTCTAGCAATACATCAATTAATAATGCTTGAAATATTAATTGATGGTCGAGGTTAAATAGATAGAGTCGAACGTTGATTCAGAATACAATCCATAAAATATGGAAATAGAGAGATCATCGACACATACCCCACTTCTACTGTCATGACCAAAACAATTCATCTAGAAGAACCAGTAGATCCTAAAGAGGGGGGGCACCTATTCCATTCACATACGTGGGTGAAGGGGACCCCATTGCATTTCATTGTTGATAGTGACAATGAGAAGAACCTCATATCAACTAAGGTCATCAAATAATTGGGGTTATATACAACACCACACTCGTAGCCATACAACATTGGTTGGGTTCAACAGGGACGATATCTTCGCGTCTGCCAGCAGTGTCGCTTGTTCTATGGCATCCATCCCTTCAAGGATGAGGTACTATGTGATATTTCCCCTCTTGATGTATGTGATGTTGTTTTGGGCCAACCATATATGAGGAAACGTCATGTTTTATATGAGTCTAGACCTCGTAGTGTCATTATTACTCTGGGAGGTCAACTCTACAGGATAGCAGAGGTAGTTCCGACTACTTCTCCACCAAAAAAACACCACAAGGTAATCTATCAGACTGCAAAACTCATCATCTTCACTGTTTGTTCAAAGGATGCACAAAATATCACTACAAACACTGCAGTCTCAACACCTTCTATCCAGCAAAAAGAGATTGTCGAAGAGACATAAGATATTGTTTATTCACCTATAATGGTGCCTACACAAAGCCCCATCCAACCCAGAGACAATAGGTTGGTGGAACATATTCAACCCCTCCAACAACAAGTTGGTGACAGTCTTCCACAAGCTAAGAAGCACAAATTCTCCAACAAGGCACACAACTCACAAAGCGTCAAATTCAGAAACTGTTTTTCCCTCTTCCCTGGGAAATCCACACAATGGAGACCATTGCTTCCTAAGGGGGGATTATTGATCCAAGTGGATATCAGTGGCCACCCACCTATTCCAACTGGCTCCTCTTTTCATTTTTTTGAGCAACATGTTTTTTTGTACTTATTTGTAATTGTGGGTTTTACACTTCTGAGGTTGTTTGAATCCCTACACATATTCCGGTTGGATACCAGTGGCCTCCCACCTATTCCCATTGGAGTATTTTGTATGTTTTCAAGTCAACACATTTTGTTGTACCTCTAGGGCCGTTTTGGGGCACCAAACTGTGTTTTTTGGATCACCACAGTCAAATTGTAGACATAGTGAGTGTTTGACTATGTAATGTGTAGTTATCGAAAATACCTTTCCAATGGGCTATCATGTGCCTAAAATGGATATCATATGCAAAAGTTACGACTTGGAGAAGTTAATGGACTAACTTACCCAAACAAAGCCCACATGACTTTTGGTGTTTCATCTCCTAGGGTTAGGTTTTTGGATGTCTAGGGTTTTGGCATTCATGTTTATCATAAAACCTCCTTCAGAGCCTCATTGTAATGATATTCTTATGAGTAAATGATTTTTTCACATCTTTTCTCAGAGATAAAGATACCACCATTCTAGTGAGTCTTGCACTATGTATTTGTACAATATTTACAATTATTTCATTAATAGAAATCGAGTATTGTTGTATTTTCTTGTTTCTGGAAATTTTCATGAGTATTTCATTGTAATATCCCTTCTTTCATTTCATTCCAAAAATAATATGGATCAGTGATATCAGAGTAGGTTGCTCTTGATCATTTTTTAGTGCATGTTCCTGACGAGGTCTGAGTATAGCTAGTTAGGTCATGAGTTTATCTCTCTTGAGGAAAATAACTCTCGCATGCCCGCGAAACCCTCGATGGTCGCAGAAAAGAAAAATAATGAAGCAAAAGATTCTATTAACCTTTTTCTTGAGCAAGCTCTCGCGCGAAAGAGGGACGAAATGATGGAGAATTTCACACACATCCTTCAACGACTGTCAATAGCAACAAGCACATCTTCATCAAGCGACCATTTTGGAGGAACCAATCCCTTCAATCTATAAGTTAATTTTGATATTCCCACATTTGAAGGTCAGATAGATGTGGATGCCCTAGAAAAATGGTTAAATCTATTAGAAGGTTATTTCTCTGTTCACAAGTTTTTTGACGAGGAAAATATCACCTTCGCACTCCTCAAGGATCTCCCCCATGTCAAACATTGGTGGGAAACTTATTGGGAGCAAAGTTCCACATAGGAATCTAGAATATATGGGGTCGATCCCACTTGGGGTTTTTTTGTGGATGCGGTCAAAAAACAATACTACCTTGTTGCTAACAATGAAGACTACTACATGAGATTGACCACATTGTGGAAAGAGAAGAGCCAAACAATACCAGAGTTCAAAAATACTTTCCATACCTTGCTTACCAAGATGGGTATCAAAGACTCTAAGTGGCATCTGGTTCTAAAATACTGTGGGGCTCTCCATAGGTACATCCAAACCGAAATGGGTTTCTGAAACATCTCATAATTGGGAGTTGCCTATTGATATGTTGTTAAAATCAAGCAGAAATTTAGGCACCAGAACAAATGGGAATTCAGGTCTGTAAATCTACAACAACCAAAGAATGGTAAAGATGAACCTAACCAACAACCTATAAACAACGAGTCTGGGACACATGACAAATAGGTTAAAGTAAAGACAAAGAATGACACTTGGAAGTGGTGTGACTTCCACAAAATCCCCTGGCACAACACCGATGAATGTCACTCGAAATAGTCATTGGTGTCTAAGGTCAAAGACATGGAGTCGAAACCTGATTTGGAATACGATCCAGAAAATATTGAAAACAGAAAAATCATTGACACATACCCCACTGCTACTGTCATGACCACAATAATTCAACTAGAAGAACCATTAGATCCTAAAGAGGGGGAGTGCCTCTTCCATTCACAGATGTGGGTGAAGGGGATGTGATGTCTTGTTCCCAAGAGTAGGTCAGCAGGGAGTGACTTAGTAGTCTATATGTTCCTGTAGACTATAGTTAGACACAAACATGGAATAAGATGGAGAAATAAGGAGGAATTGATGGGTAAACGATGAATTAAGCCAAAATAGTTAGGAAAAGTCACGTAAGCCTAAGTCAACGAAGAATTAGAATGAAAAGGTGATAAAGGGGGACTTAATTAAATAATTAATCACTTTAGGAGGAAAAGCGCCTAGCTTAAGTGAGGTCAATGGTGAAATAGATTGGGAAAGGTATAAAGGGAGGAATTTGACCTAATTCCTCATTATGCATTGTTATGATTTGATGTTGAGAGTTCCCAGACGAGGAGGAGAACCGACCTTATTGTTTTGTGGATTTTTGGAGGAAACCACCACCATTGATTGGTTTCGGTGTTGAGAGACACACCCTAGCCCATCAGAGATACCATCCAAGTATTTCACCATACTTTTCAAGAGTATCCATTGCAAAGTGCACAACTCAGCCACTGAGGGCGCAAGTTAGTTTGAGGGTTTGGAGAGATACA
This sequence comes from Picea glauca, assembly GCA_000966675.3. NCBI lineage: Eukaryota > Viridiplantae > Streptophyta > Pinopsida > Pinales > Pinaceae > Picea > Picea glauca. The sequence continues at coordinate 1,536,946 of JZKD02S1679538.1, forward strand.
CGAGATCCGTATCTAGATTGCAGTTTCCTTCCAACCCATTTGAGATCTAGCCAGGGTGCTTCTCTTGAGCCATATATTGTCAGATTTTGACGGTGGAATATTGCAGATCGACTCATTCATCCATTTAGGACATCGCTCTTCCAGACAAACAGTTGGTGTTGGATGTAGAGTATCAGAGCAGATCCGAGAAAATCCCTCTGACCCATTTCCTTATTTGGTGAGATGATTGTTTTGAGCCATATAGCAATAGATTCCATTGGTGGAATCCTTTGGGGTGCATCCAGTTCCCCCAAGAGGTGTGAAAACCCCCGAGGGGTCTAGATCCAGTGCCTCAGAGACCAAATTCAAGATCCATCACTCACCCATTTCAATCTAGAGGTTAGGGTGCTTCTTTTTTAGTAGTTTCCAGTGTATTCCAATGGTCTTAACTCCTGGATGAGTTTTCCAGCTGGTAGCGGTTACCGTATTTCTCCGGAATCACATATTTTCGTCAATCTATCCATGCATGCATCAGATCTACTATCATCTTCTGATCACAGGTATTTTTATGTTATTTGATTATATTCCAGTGCTGATCCATGAGATCTGGCTGACGTTTATATTCTATATTTCTAGTAGGCTATTGTATTTCCTTGCTTGAACCGTATAATACATGATATTGGGCAGTTGATGTTCTTTACTTCTGCATGCATCCTTTATATGTTGTTTAAACCATAAATATGAAACATTCACATGCAATAACCAACATGCACATGCCATAACCCACATGCACCTATAATAACCATCAAGATCTCAAACATACAACTGAAACACATCCAGAAACCCCCATTGTATCAGATCTACAAGACAAAATAATATATCAGTAGCAAATATCTTGATCAGCGGGATCAGTGATATTTCAGTGGTATCAGAGCTTTAGTCCTGCCAACCTGTGACTAAAGACAATGAATACAATAGAAGAACCAGATGGTCGTGAGCACGCAGGTGATGAATATGTCACTTACAATAAGCACAGTGAAAGAAGGGATAAGCCTAACTTTCCTCCCTTCCCTCCCAATTCAAAGGAAGACGAAGAGGCACACAGAGAAGCAGAGAGAAGAGTAGAGCGTGAGGCTGAGTGCAAAGTAGAGAGGAGGCTAGGTGACAAATATGAGCGACCAGAGGGTAGCGGTAAGGGCCCCATGGATCCAGATGTAGCCTTCATGCAGGTTATCAGTGATATGTTAGCTAGTAAGTGGACCATGTCTCAATCTTTGGCTCAGGTAGTGGATAGACTGGCTACGGTAGACATTCTGAGCACAGAAGCCCCACATGCAGCATAGGGGAACTTAGGGGCAAGTAGTAAACCCCAGTCACCCACTCTCACATACACCCCTATGAGTAGGATTCCACGTCCATTGTTTCCCAGTTTCTAGAGCACACCCCTAGTAGCAGCACAAATACCGATAGCACAGAGACCGCCCACTCATGCAGAGGACATTGTAGAGTATCAGAGAGAGTATGCAGCATTGGGCCATGACTTCCATCAGGATATGACCTTAGTCAAGTATTGTGGAATTAGACTCAGGAACCGCCCCAGAGAACCGTAGAGGGGAGGACCACAGTAGCAGCAGCAGCAAGGGCATAACATTGACTTCATCCGAAAAGTTGGTAAGCTCACCATACCTTCTTTTGACAGATCGTCCAAATGCACTGCGAGAGCTTGAGTACAAAAACTAGACACCTACGACAAGCTCAACCAGATGACCGAGTCAGAGACCATCATTTTCACCACCCTACACTTGGAGGGTGAGGCACACGAGTGGTGGTATCATGGATTGGTGACATTGGGTCACAATCGAATCACCTCCTACATAGAGTTCACAAAGAGACTCATGGATAGATTTGATAGGAGGGATCCAAAGATCCATTTTAGAGATTTAGCCCAGTTGAGACTAATTGGCACAATAGAGGCATTCGTCTCAGAGTTTCAAAGGGTAGCAGTGGCAGTGACAAACATATATGAGCCTCAATTGGTCATGCTATTCACAGAAGGGCTCGTAGAACCCTTGAGAGGATGGGTGAAGGCCTCCTGCCCCATACCTTGAAGGATTCCATCTGACGCACTAGAGATTTGGTGGATTCAATGCCAAAAACTAAACCCTTCACCAAATCCTTTATACCACATAGAGACAAGGATCGGAAGAATATTCTAAGGGAATGGAAGGGCAAGCCCAAGTTGGATGATGATATGTGATGGGAGTTGATGAGGAAGAAGCTTTTCCTCTCCTGCAGAGACCCTTGGGTCCCAGGGCATAGATGCATGGGGAAGGGACAGATCCACTATATTGAAGTGGAATCAAGCAGTGAGGAGGAGGATGAGGATATTTAGGCACTGACAGACAATGATTCAGAGACTGAGACCACTCATGATCCAGATCCACAGTCGAAGAAACCTCAGATATCGGTAAGGGAATAGCCCCAAGAGGAGGCAAAACCTCGTAGAGAGGTGAAAGGGGGAACCATAGCCACCCTTTCAGGAGTACCCAGGTACAACACTCTTAGGCTCAAGGGCATTGTACAAGGGCAACGCATGACAGCTTTAGTTGATGGTGGGGCCACCCACAACTTCATATATTCATCCTTAGTAGCCAAGAGGGGGTTACGCATAGAGGAGTTTGAGGGATTCCATGTGGCAGTGGTTGATGGATACACGATGACATTCTTGGACATGATCCCTGACCTAGAGGCCAAACTAGGCAACTACATCTTGACTGACATATTCTATGTAGTTGACCTATCAGATACTGATGTCGTGTTATGGGTATAGTGGTTATATTCATTGGGGGAGATTGGGCTCAACTATTAGACGTTGACCATGAGCTTCATAGATGCTAGTGGATCGAGATTTGTGCTAAGAGGCATGTCTACAGGGGCCCCTCGAGCAATATCGACAAAGAGGATGGAGAGGATCTTTCATCACTGTGATGTGGCTTACGTAGCAAAATGTTTGATCACCACGCGAAAGGACTCATAGGGTAGGGAGCAGTACCATCCACAGATTAGAGAGCTTCTGGGATGTTATGAGCCAGTATTTGGGTCGATACCACCAGGGAGACCACCAGATATGGGTTTTGAGCACATGATTGAGTTAGAGGCAGGGGCTACACCGGTGATTACAGCACCCTATAGGCACCCCAATAAATTTAAGGATGAAATTGAGAAAGAAATCAAAGAATTTCTCTCTATGGGGCACATCAGGCCCAACATGAGTCCTTTTGCATCTTCAATTGTCTTGGTACTAAAGAAGGATGGCACGTTATGGATGTGCATTGATTATAGAGTGCTCAACAAGAAAACGATCAAGAATCATTACCCCATTCCACTCATAGATGAGTTGATGGATGAGTTACATGGGGTAGTCTTCTTCACTAAGATTTATCTATGCTCAGGATACCATCAGATCAGCATCAGGGACCAAGACATTGAGAAGACAACGTTCCAATACCATTTCATACACTTTGAGTTCTTGGTCATGCCATTTGTACTCACCAATGCACCAGCCACTTTCCAGTCTTGCATGAAACATATCTTTAGAGGAAAGTTGAGGAAGTACCTTCTGGTATTTTTCGACGATATATTGATCTACAACAAGACATGGGATGAGCATTTAGCACATTTGGGAAAGGTCTTGGATATTGTGCAGGCACAGTCTTTATATGCCAAGGAATCCAAATGTGAATTTGGCATGAGGGAACTGTTGTACTTGGGGCATATCAACAGTGGGAAAGGAGTACAGGTTCACTAGAAAAACATCAGGGCCATTGTGGATTGGCCAATGCCCAAGAATCTCATGGAGCTGAGAGGATTCTTTGGGTTATGCAGTTTCTACAAGCGGTTCATCAAGGGTTTTTCACAGTTGGGATAACCACTCATAGACTTGACCAAGAAGGGTGTTTTTCATTGGACAGAGGAGTCACAGCAGACATTCAACAAAATGAAGGAGGTTATGAGCACATGCCCTGTTCTATCCCTTCCAGACTTTTCGTAGTTGTTTGTCTTAGAGTGCGATGCATCAGGGGTGAGGATTGGAGAAATTTTGATGCAGGGGGCCCACCCTATTGTGTTTGAGAGTAGGAAGCTCAACAAGATGGAGAGACTCTATCCTATTTATGACAAGGATATTCTAGTGATCATGCATGACTTAACCAAATTCAGGCAGTATCTCATTGGCAGCGGGTTTGTAGTGAAGACTGATCATAACAGTCTCAAGTATTTCCTTGATCAGAAAGACCTTAGTGAGAGGTAGAAGAAGTGGGTCTCAAATATCCAATCCTTTGACTTTGAAATTGAGTATATCAAGGGAAAAAGGAATATCGTAGCAGATGCCTTGTCCAGGAGGCCAACAAGATGTTTGATGATGGACATTTGTACTGATTGGAAATCTCATTTGTTCGTGGAATAATCCAAAAAAATAAATTCTTGTGAGGTGATGGACGAACAAGTGATTGATGATAGATACTGGGTTCTTAATGATGTCATTTTCTACAAGGAACGGATCTACTTGGTTCCAGAATCCACCTTGAAGGGGGAAATTCTGAAGGTATGTCATGATTCACCTACAACAGGGCATTAGGGGTACTTCAAAACATATAGGCAGATCTGGGAGAGATTCTCACGGAAGGGTCTGAAGGATGATGTGTTGAAACACATACGAGAGTGCACGACTTGTCAGCAGAACAAGTCCGAGTAGACACACCCCACAGGGCTACTACAACCTCTACCCATTCCAGAGCAAAAATGGGAGACCATTTCCATGGATTTCATTATAGGCCTCCCTAGGGTGCAGGGAAAGGACTGTATATTTGTGGTGGTTGAAAAACTAACTAAATTTGCACATTTCTTCGTCATACCCACAGACTACAAGGCCATACAGGTAGCAGAGTTGTTCTTCAGGGAGGTATTTTGGTTGCACCGGTTACCTAGGAAGATAGTCAGTGATAGGGATGGGCACTTCATCAGTGCATTTTGGCAGGAGCTTTTCAGATTGACAGGCACAGAGCTAGCCACGAGTACCAGCTACCACCCACAGACAGATAGGCAGACAGAGATCATCAACAAATGGGTGGAAGGGTATCTGAGGAACTATGTGGGGGGGAAGAAACAAACTTGGGTGAGATGGTTACATATGGTTGAGTATTGCTACAACTCAACTTACCATATGTCTATCACGATGTCACCATTCAAGGCATTGTATGGATACGATGCACCCTCCTTTATACAGACTATGTTTGGGGACAGCAGGGTCCCGGGGGCCAAGGATTGGGTGGAGGAGAGTTAGAGGATTCTTCAATTAGTAAGGGAGAACTTGCAGTCAGCTCAGAATCAACAGAAGATATATGCAGACCGACATAGAGTTGAGCACAGTTTTGAGGTAGGGGATTTGGTTTTTCTGCGATTACAACCATACCGACAATCCTCCTTGAAGAGGAGCGGAGAAGAGAAGTTGAAGCCAAAGTTTTGCAGGCTATACAGAGTCATTACGAGGATAGGTGAGGTGGCATACAAGCTAGAGCTACCGGAAGGTAGAAATATTCATAACGTCTTTCACATCTCTTTCCTTAAAAATGTTGTGGGACAAAAGGTTAGCATTTCAGAGGAGTTTCCACCCTTGGATGAGGAGGGTCAATTGGAGCTAATGCCAGAGGGGATACTAGAGAAGAGAGAGCACAGATTAAGGAGCAGAATCATCAAAGAGTACTTGGTTAGATGGAGGGGTCTACCAGTGGAGGATGCCACATGGGAGGGAGAGCATATCTTACAACACCTAGGATTTGTTGGACACCTGAGAGGGGGGGGGTGAATCAGTTGTTAGCATGCTTAAACAATTATTCTTATTTTAAACTATTTACAGAGCACTCAATGATAATCACAATAATGCAGGGAAGTAAGCAATAGAACATTTAGCATCATCCACACATATGAGATACACAGAGATAGATATTTCATGAGGAAACCCATAAAGGGTAAAAACCTCTTCTTCTTTATATGATAAGTAATCTTTACATTCTATACATTATCATACGTATGAGCACCAACTCATAATGAGGCTACAACCTCTATTTTGCAAGCTGCTACTTGTTGAGAGCACCGACTCCCTGGATTCTCTAGCACCCACTAGAAGGAAGCACCGACTCCCTGGTTTCTCTAGCACCCACTAGAAGGAAGCACTGACTCCCTGGTTTCTCTAGCACCCACTAGAAGGAAGCACCTAATTTCTCTAGCACCCACTAGAAGGAAGCACCAAATCCCTAAGAGTTCCAGCACCAACTGGATGGAATCACCAACTTCCTAAGAGTTCCAAACACCAACTTCCTAAGAGGTCCAGCACCAAATTCCTAAGAGTTCCAACACCAACTGGATGGAAACACCAACTTCCAGTTACATAGGCACCAACCTGTATATCAAAGAACCAATGTTCTCCCTTGCACCACCCTGCCACCCTGGTTTCTTTGGCTGCAAGTAGATGGAAGCTACAACTCCCTATGTTCAAGCACCCACTTGAACCTCTGAGGACAACAGTCCTCCCTACCACCTCCCTACCACCCTAAAATTATCAATCTTTGCTACTGAAACTTATTATAGTGATATAATGTTCATCAATGGCTTACCAGTCTCATCACTATTCTACTACACTGCCCTGCTCTGTCTGCCTCACTGTCTTCCTGCACGCATGCCTTGCGCTTTCTGTTCTTCTACCTTTTATGCTCTGTGCGCCATGTCCATTCAATGCACCATTCCTCTTCTGTGTATTTCAGCTGCTGCACACTGCCTCCTTCTACACGCCCAAATCACTCTCAACAGCAACACTCATCTCTTCTTTGTTCTGCATTCTTATAGTCTCTATGCACCTTGTGCATACTATATGCACAAATTTATGCATGCTCTACACCCCTCCATTGTTCTCCACATCAGGATATTCAATGCCACTCCACATTGCCATCGCTTCACTCCCTCGAGCATCAACACACTCTCTTTGTTCTGCATGTTCTCCTCATGTTGAGTCCTCTTCCTGATCATCATGGCAATTCCTCAGCTTTTCTGGAAGTTATACCCATGCGTTCATCATCACTCGGTGTTATGCTAAGATTCCTTAGCTTGTCTAGTAGTCGAGACTCTTCATCTTCTCTATCATAGTCGAGCTCATCCTCTCTGTTGCAGTTACAGGCTTCAACGCTCTTCCATCTGTCAATCGCCTCTATGAACAGTCTTCATTCCATTGGCAGATGCCTTGAGACTCTTCAGCTCCTCTGGAAATCACACTGAGGCCTGTTTGATTTTTCTGTGCAGAAACAATCAATGGTTTCTAGCAATTACACTGTGAACCTCTTGAGCCTTATTCCTTTGGCACCTTTCACCTTTCCTTTCACATGTGGCCTCAGGTGGTGACCACACGCCTGTTCAGAAGGCGCTTTCGCGATTCGCATTTCGACGATTCCTGTTGTGAGGCATCTTGACTCTCTAAGTCGCGATCTCTGAAATGGAGATTAGCTTCATGCTAGCTCCTCCCTTGAGCCTTTATCGATGTGACCATAGGTTATGACTAGGGGCCAATTATGAACACACATTTCACATTTCGTCATTCCTGTGGTGAAGAGTCTCGACTTTTCATGTTACAATCGCCAAAAAGGTGTTAGAAAAATAGGACCGCGGAG
>JZKD02S1679538.1:1548557-1566422 GCA_000966675.3 Picea glauca
CTTCAGATGTCCTTTCTTCCCACAATTCCAACACTCTATATTTCCAAGTCTGGATTTGGATCTGCCCTTCCTAGAATTTCTGTGGTTTCCTGAGCCCTTTCCTCTATCCTTTTGTATTCCCCTGTTCTCCATGTTCAACGCATTTCCTGACGTCTCACTTGTGCTTTTCCATTGCATTTCCTCACTAAGTATAACACTAACAACATCATCAAATTTTAAATTATTTGACCAAAGACAAAGTTACTTACAACCATGACCAACCCATTCCAGCTTTTTGGCAATGAGCACAAGATTAGAAGAGCCCTAACCTCATCATCAAAGTCCACTTTTACAGAACTTAGTTGATTAGTAACCGTATTAAATTCATTTAAATGATCTGCAATAGACCCACCTTTTTACATCTTCATATTAAATAATCTCTTCATTAGAAATACCTTATTCGACGTCGAGGGTTTTTCATACAATTTAGCCAACGCATCCATCAAACCCTTCATTGTCTTTTCTTTCAAAATATTGAAAGACATTGATGCTTCCAGGCTCAACCGTATCATTCCTAGAGCCTTTCTATCAAGAATATCTCATTCTTCGTCCTTCATGGCCATCGGCTTCTTTGCTACTCCCCTTAATGGTAGGAATAGATCCTTCTGATATAAATAGTCTTCCATCTGCATCTTCCATAACTGGTAGTTTTAGCCATTAAATTTCTCGACCCTAAACTTTCCATCTTCCAACATTACTCCCACTCGAACCAGGAACCCTCTTTTCCTGTGAGTTACCTTACGCTCTGATACAAGTTGTTAGAAAAACAAGACCGCAGAGAAATAAACTAAAACAAATGCAGAAACAAAACACAGAAGACACATAATACAAGAGAGACGTAGATTTACGTGGTTCACCCAGTGTGGGCTACGTCCACCATAGAAATTGTCAGGTCCTTCCTTTATTATTATCCAGCAAATGAAGGGATACAACCTACAGAAAAACCCATTGTAACTTCCTCTTCTTTCTCTCACAGTCTCCTCTCTCAGAATACAATATTCACCATCATCCATAGCCGCAATACATTTCCCTCATAAAAGAGGGTTGCCTTCCAGGGAAAAAAACCCTAACATAATATCTATCATTAGATCTGCGACCTTATAATGAACGGTCCATATTTATAATGAAATTACAATATACTTTTACAAGGCAATTTTTGCTTCGGCGGCTTCACCCTTGAACCCCCACCGAGGGACGTTGCCCCTGAACCCCCTTTGGGGGCCCGCTTTCCCCAGACCCCCCAGCCAGGGGGATAGCCCCCCAAGACCCCGCAGAGGGGGTACCCCCCCTCTGCACTCCCCCGCGTGGAAGAGTGTACATACTTCTGGGGTGTAAATACTTCATGGGGTATAAACACGGCTGAAAGTAAAAGACCTCTAAATCAGGAAGATAATCAGGCTCCACAACCAACAAAAGGAGCTTAGCTTGGTGCTAGCTCCTCCCTCTCACATGACCACTGACGGTGACCATAGCCTACACCAAAAGGTATTTCAATGTTTCGCATTTTGGGGATTTGGCATTTTTGTGGTGAAGTGTTTCGACACTCCAAGTCACCAACCTTGAAATTTTTGGCATTTCTCATTTCGACATTTCATCATTTCTGTGTTGAAGTGTTTTGACACTCCAAGTCACGAACCCCAAAATTTTCGGCGTTTCACATTTCAGCATTTTTGTGTTGAAATGTTTCGACACTCAAAGTCACGAACCCTGAAATTTTCAGCGTTTCGCATTTCGGCGTTTCGGCATTTCTGTGTTGAAGTGTTTCGACACTCCAAGTCATGAACCCTGAAATTTTTGGCGTTTTTCATTTCACAACTTTGGGAATATTTTGATGAATATTCTCGACTCTTCATGTTGCAATCACCAAAACTCCAAAATCGAGTTAGATCAACGGTTCACAATCTTGATGGTTCGACGGTCTAGATCTTTTCATGATTTCTCATATCGCAAGTTCCTGTCGTGAGTTGCTTCCTTGAGTCCTCCAACTCCCAGTATCTAAAACTTTAAAATGGAGTCAGATCAATGATCCATAATCTCCCTTTGATCAACAACTTAAATTAAGTCATGGTTTCGCATTTCGCGATTTCGTCATTCTTGTCGTGAGTGTTCTTGACACCTCCAACTCCCGATATCTGAAACTTAGAAATGGAGTCAGATCAATGGTCCACGATCTCCCTTTGATCAATGAATCAGATTAAGTTGTGGTTTCTCATTTTGTGATTTCAACATTCTTGTCGTGAGTGTCCTAGACACCTACAACTCCCAGTATCTGAAACTCCGAAATGGAGATTAAGTCGTGGTTTCGCATTTCGTGATTTTCTGTCGTGAGTTGCTTCCTTAGCTCCTGGAGTTTACGCTTCTGAATGGGATCCAACGATCACTTGTTGAACTTTCCATTTCCATGCCATTATCTCTGTGTTGTTGGTCATGATATTTTCCATCAATGACAAACACACATACTTTGCACTATCTCTTCTGATCTTATCGAGCTTGCTCTACTGCATCTTCCCAAAATACTTCTGGTGCTCGCCTGACACATTCTTCCTGTACTTAAGCCATCGTCATTGTTGTACTTGTCATCAATGACAAGAATACACTGCCTATAAAACATGCCAACAATCTCCCCCTTTGGCGTTGATGGAAAAAAAGGCACCTGGACTCTTTTCTCCCCCTTTGACATCAATGTCAGAGAAAACACACTCCCCCTGAGTTGTTGCAGTATTTTTATGAGGTATCAGATATTAAACCAACACAAACTCCCCCTGACAGGATGGAATCTCTTATTTGAGGCCTGCAGAATATTTGTATCTAAACCAGAGTCTTCTCCTTCTGATTCTTGGACCTGTTCATCTTTATCTTTCGTTGTATCCTCTGTAGTATATTCAATATTTCTCACCTCTCTTACTAGGACTTCTTCATCAACCTTTTCTTGTCATAACTGGATGACTCTCCCTGTCACTATTCTCTCTTCTTCTGACTATTTTCCCCCTTTGTTCCTAAAAGGTTATCTTTCCTTGATAATGCCTTTCCTCTTGTTATCTCTACAGGATGTCATGTATATCATTTTGTAAAAAAAAATGCTATTGTTGAAGATGTTATTGTCCTACTGAAACACTGTGTAATTGTAGCTTGTACTTTTTAAATAAACCTTGGATCTCCCCATTGATTCTCATCAATCTCTATTACTACAATTTCATTTTTCTTCCATGATGCATACAATCCAAGGCTTTTATGACCATATTCAATCACAAAAAAAACTGCTACAACCACTCTCATACCTGCTTTTCTTTTTCACAGACGAAGGACCTGTATCAGGTTTCTTAGGAGTACTGATTTCTTCCTTGTTGTATCCAATACCAGATTTTTCATTTGGTGATCTCTGACTATCCAAGAGCTTATCTAGGGTCATGGAGCTGTTTAAGAACTTGCTTTGGGTGTTTGACTTCTCAACCTTCAAAACTTCAGCTTCCATCTTATGACATGATTCTTCTTCTACTTCTTCCATGGGATAGATGCTAACTAAACATTCTTTTATTGTATCTGTGTCTTCTTATTTACTTGCAAGGGAGGATTCAATATCAACATCATTAATTGTCCTTATGCCTTTATTCACCACTTGTCCTGAGTTTACATTTACCTTACACTCTTTGGACATGAACACCTCTTCATTGCCTATGTCACACTTTTGAATTGTACTGAGCAAATTTTGTTTCAGACCATCCACAAGAAGAATGTACTGGGAATCTCCTTTGACATTACTCAAACTCACCATCCCTTTATCCTTGTTTTTACCTGGTTCATCATTTTAAAGGGTCACATTTCCTGTTTTGATTTTTCTTATTGACAGAAGCTTATCCTTGTCTCCAGTCATGTGCTTGGAACATCCACTATCTATATTCCCAGAGGCCTTTTGTTTTTGAGTTGAAAGTGCTAGACCACCTTTTTCACTATATTTCCTTTTCCATGTGTTGGCCTTTCTATCTAAGAAATTTATCCTTGGATCTGCTTTGTAATTATTCAGATGGCAGTTTGCAACTTTGTGGCCAAAGTTGTGACAGTTATAGCATTCAATCTCATTGTTCACTAGGTCAAAGTTATTGTTGCACCGTTGTCTACTCATTGATTGTTTATTATTTCTTGATCTCCTCAATTTCATGTCTCTAGACTTAATTTGGAAATTTGCAATCTGTGATGATTTGTTACTTGTCTATGTCATTCTTTGTTGTGGTAGATATTTATTCCTTGGAAATATTAATTGCTCATGTCTAAGTCTTAAGGAACAATTTACATCTTTGTGACCAAAGTTAGAGCAATAGAAACAATATCCATAGAAAAATTCTTTACACCTGGAAAATGGTTGTCTTCTTTGAGAAAATCGATTTCTTCAATGTTGATGATTTCCTTGAGTAGGGAGTGTATTATTTCCCTGTTCTACAGATTCAGTTCTGGCACCTTTTTCTTTACTCCTGCTGGGCGGTTGATTATCTTCCTTTGTTTCTGCAGGTTTGTTGTCGTCATTGGTTGTAGATTTGACAAACTTGATGAAGTCTTTGTTGCTTGGATGACCACTACTTGATTCCTCTTCATAACCCAACCCTGTTTTCAACTTTGGATTTCTTTGCTAATTCAGAATGGTGGCTAATCCTTCTAAGGCTTTGATACTTAACAGATTTTGATGATACAAGGCTTGAAACTTCTCCAACTCTTTCCTAGTTTTCACTACTTCTTCTTCCAGAGATTTACATCTTGCCTTCTTTTCTGATAACTGTTGTTTCAAAATGTCCTCGATTTTATTTGCCTCTTCTAATTCCACTTTTAGCAGGGTAAAGTCTTCATCAGGTTGTTTACTATCTTTCTCAAACTATATTAGCAATTGTTTTTGCTTTCTGTTCTTAATTCCGAGTCTGTCAATCTCTTCCAGTGCACTCATCAGTTCTCCTTCCATATCAACCACAACTTCTTCTTCATTAGCCTCACTTCCTGTGATTTTATTATCATAATCATCTTGGGCCATAATCATGAATCCATTGTCCTTATCTTCACACGAGGAGTCATTATCTGTGTCTTCAGAAGAGTTAACATCATTTACACATAAACTTTTCTTTCTGCCAAATTTCTTAGGTTTGAACTTCTTTTCACCATCAGAGTTCTAATCATGTTTTTTGTGTGGACATTTATTTGCAAAATGACCTATCTTACCATAGTTGAAACATTTGAAGGGAAACTTACCTTGGTACTTTCCTGATCCTTTSTTTAGTCTTCTCACGAATTTTTCTTCAATTTCATCAGGCTCATAATCTTCATTCTTATCTGCTTTAAATGATTCTTCTCTAGAGGTGGGTTTATCTGTAACTATCCTCATTTCATATGCAGTCAATGTTCCTAGAAGTTGATCAAAATCCAAAGAGTTTATATCATTAAGTTCTTCTATAGCTGAGACCTTTGGGTTGAACCTATCTGGCAGAGATCTCAAAATTTTCTGAACTAAAGAGGGTTCCTCAATTTGTTCACCAAGTGTTGTCATTGAATTTACTAGTTCTTCAACTCTCATAAAATACTTCCCAATGGTTTCATCTCTTTCATCTGTAGCTTTTCAAATTGTACTCTATAGGTTTGAAGCTTGGCATATTTTACCTTCTCATTACCTTCATAACTGCTAATGAGTTTGTCCCACATTTCTTTGGCAATTTGAAGATGCATCACCTTTACAAACTCGGCTTCTGCAAGTCCATTCAAGATAGCATTCATTCCCTTAGCATTAAAGCTAAATTATAACTTATCATCCTTGGAAGCTAGAACAACATGATTTATGTATCCAATCTCTACTACATCCCAAACATCACCACCTAAGGCCATTAGGTATGTTCTCATTCTAACCTTCCAGAAGGCGAAGTTTGTTCCATTGAACATAGGGGCCTTATTGGTTGAATTTCCTTCATGGCTTGACATGTTTAAGCTCTAGAATCTACCCTTAGATAAAAGGGGTCGGATCTGATACCAATTGTTGGACAACTGAGAGGGGGGGGTGAATCAGTTGTTACTGTGCTTAAAAAATTATGCTTATTTTAAACTCTTTATAGAGAACTCAATGATAATCACAATAATGCAGGGAAGTAAGCAATAGAACATTCAGCATCATTCACACATATGAGATACACAGAGACAGAAATTTCTTGAGGAAACCCATAAAGGGTAAAAACCTTTTCTTCTTTATATGATAAGTAATCTTTACATTCTGTACATTATCATGCTTATGAGCACCAACTCATAATGAGGCTACAACCTCTATTTTTCAAGCTGTTACTTGCTGAGAGAACCAATTCTTTGGATTCTCTAGCACCCACTAGGAGGAAGCACCGACTCCCTGGTTTCTCTAGCACCCACTAGAAGGAAGCACCAACTCCCTGGTTTCTCTAGCTCCCACTAGAAGGAAGCACCAACTCTCTAAGAGTTCCAGCACCAACTTCCTAAGAGTTCCAACACCAACTGGATGGAAGAACCAACTTCCTAAGAGTTCCAGCACCAACTAGATGGAAGCACCAACTTCCAGTTACACGGGCACTGACCTGTATATCAGAGAACCAATGTTCTCCCTTGCACCACCCTGCCACCCTGGTTTCTTTGGCTGCAACCAGATGGAAGCTACAACTCCCTGTGTTCAAGCACCCACTTGAACCTCTGCTGACAACAGTCCTCCCTAGCACCTCCCTACCACCCTGAAATTATCAATCTTTGCTAGTGAAACTTATTACAGTGATATAATGTTCATCAATGGCTTACTAGTCTCATCATTGTTCTTCTACACTGCCCTGCTCTGTCTGCCTCACTGTCTTCCTGCACACATGCCTTGTGCTTTCTGTTCTTCTTCCTTTTATGCTCTGTGCGCCATGTCCATTCAATGCACCATTCCTCTTCTGTGTATTTCAGCTTCTGCACACTGCCTCCTTCTACATGCTTAAATAACTCTCAATAATAGCACTCATCTCTTCTTTGTTCTACATTCTTATAGTCTTTGTGCACCTTGTGCATACTATATGCACAAATTTCTGCATGCTCTACACCCCGCCATTGTTCTCCACATCGATATATTCACTGCCACTCCACATTTCCACCGCTTCATTCCCTTGAGCATCAACACACTCTCTCTGTTCTGCATGTTCTCCTCGTGTCAAGTCCTCTTCCTGATCATCATGGAAATTCTTCATCTTTTATGGCAGTTATACCCATGCGTTCATCATCATTGGGTGTTATGTTGAGATTCCTTAGCCTGTCTAGTAGTCAAAACTCTTCATCTTCTCTATCATAGTCGAGCTCATCCTCTTTGTTGTAGTTACAGGATTCAACGCTCTTCCATCTGTCAATCACCTCTATGAATAGTCTTCATTCCACTAGCAGATGCCTTGAGACTCTTCAGCTCCTCTGGAAATCACACTGAGGCCTCTTTGATTTTTCTGTGCAGAAACAATCAGTGGTTTATGGCAGTTACACTGTGAACCTATTGATCCTTATGCCTTTGGCACCTTTCACCTTTCCTTTCACATGTGGCCTCAGGTGGTGACCACATGCCTGTTCAGAAGACACTTTCGTGATTCACATTTCGACAATTCCTATTGTGAGGCATCTCGACTCTTCAAGTCGTGATCTCTGAAATGGATATTAGCTTTGTGCTAGCTCCTCCCTTGAGCCTTCGTCGATGTGACCATAGGTTATGACCAGGGGCCAATTCTGAACATGCATTTCGCATTTCAGCATTTCGACATTTCAGCATTTCTGTGGTGAAGAGTCTCGAATATTCATGTTACAATCACCGAAAAGGAGCTTAGCTTGGTGCTAGCTCCTCCCTATCACATGACCACTGACGGTGACCATAACCTACACCAAAAGGTATTTTGGCGTTTCGCATTTCGGCATTTCGACATTTCTGTGGTGAAGTGTTTCGACACTCCAAGTCACGAACCCCAAAATTTTCGACATTTTGGTATTTCTGTGTTGAAGTGTTTCGACACTCCAAGTCACAAACCCCGAAATTTTTGGCATTTCACATTTCGACGTTTCGGCATTTCTGTGTTGAAGTGTCTCAACACTCCAAGTCACGAACCCCAAAATTTTCAGTGTTTCGCATTTCGCAACTTTGGGACTCTTGTGATGAAGAGTCTCGACTCTTCATGTTGCGATCGACGAAACTCGGAAATCGAGTCAGATCAACGGTCCACAATCTTGATGGTTCAACGGTCCAGATCTTTTTGTGATTTCACATATCACAAGTTCATGTCGTGAGTTTATTTCTTGACTCCTCCAACTCTCGGTATCCAAAACTCTGAAATGGAGTCAGATCAATGATCCACAATCTCCCTTTGATCAACAACTCAGATTAACTTGTGGTTTCACATTTCGCGATTTTGTCATTCTTGTTGTGAGTGTTCTTGACACCTCCAACTCCCGGTATCTGAAACTCTGAAATGGATTCAGATCAATGGTCCACGATCTCCCTTTGATCAACAACTCAGATGAAGTCGTGGTTTCGAATTTCACGATTTCGGCATTCTTATAGTGAGTGTCCTAGACACCTCCAACTCCCGGTATCCGAAACTCTGAAATGGAGATTAAGTCATGGTTTCACATTTCATGATTTTCTGTCGTGAGTTGCTTCCTTGACTCCTAGAGTTTACACTTCTGAATGGGATCCAACAATCACTTGTTGAACTTGCCATTTCCATGCCATTATCCCTTCATTGTTGGTCGTGATCTTTTCCATCAATGACAAACATGCATACTCTGCACTATCTCTTCTGATCTTATCAAGCTTTCTCTATTGCGTCTTCCCAAAATACTTTTGGTGCCCGCCTAGCACATTTTTCCTGTACTTAATCCATAGTTATTGTTGTGCTTGCCATCAATGACAAGAATACGCTGCCTGTCAAACATGCCAACATCATTGATGTTGCTTGAGGACAAGCAATCTTGGGAAGGGAGGAATGTGATGTCCCATTCCCAAGAGTAGGCCAGATGGGAGTGACTTAGTAGTATATATGTTCCCGTAGACTATATCCAGGCACAAACAGGGAACAAGATGGATAAATAAGGAGAAATTGATGGCTAAATGATGAATTAAGCCAAAATACTTAGGAAAAGTCACTTAAGCCTAAGTCAACGAAGAATTAGAATAAAAAGGTGCTAAAGGGGGACTTAATTAATTAACTAATCACTTTAGGAGGAAAATCACCTAGCTTATGTGAGGTCAATGGTGAATTATATTGGAAAAGGTATAAAGGGAGGAATTTGACCTAATTCCTCATTATGCATTGTTATGATTTGATGTTGAGAGTTCCCAGAGGAAGAGGAGAGCCGACCTTACTGTTTTGTGGATTTTTGGAGGAAACCACCACCATTGATCGGTTTTGGTGTTGAGAGACACATCCTAGCCCATCGGAGATACCATCCAGGTATTTCATCGTACTTTTTAGGAGTTTCCATTGCAAAGTGCGCAGCTCAGCCAGTGAGGGCACAAGTCAGTTTGAGGGTTTGGAGAGTTGCACGAGATCTATATCCAGATTGCAATTTCCTTCCAACCCATTTGAGATCCATCTAGGGTGCTTATATTGAGCCATCTATCATCAGATTATGGTGGTGGAATCTTACAGATCGACTCATTCAACCATTTAGGGCGTCGCTCTTCCGGACAAACATTTGGTGTTCCATGCAAAGTATCAGAGCAGATCCGGGAAAATCCTTCCGACCCATTTCCTTATTTGGCAAGATAATCATTTTGAGCCATATAGTAGCATATTCTGTTGGTGGAATCCTTTGGGGCATATCCAGTGCCCCCAAGAGGTGCACAAACCCCCTAGGGGTCTAGATCCAGTGCCTCGGAGACTAGATTCGAGATCCGGCACTCACCCATTTCAGTCTACAGGTCAGGGCACTTCTTTTGGAGCAGTTTCCAGTGTATTTCGATGATCTAAACTCCCAGACGAGTTTTCCAGCTGGTAGCAGTTACCGTATTTCTCTAGAATTGCATATTTTCGTCAATCAATCCGTGCATGCATCAAATCTTCTATCATCTTCTGATTACGGGTATTTTTATGTTATTTGATTATATTCCAGTGTTGATCCATGAGATCTGATTGACGTTTATATTCTATATTTCCAGTAGGCTATTGCATTTCCTTGCTTGAACCGTATAATACATGATATTGGGTAGTTGATGTTCTTTACTTATGCATGCATCCTTTATATGTTGTTTAAACCATAAATATGCAACATGCACATGCAATAACCAACATGCACATGAAATAACCCACATGCACCTGCAATAACCATCAAGATCTCAAACATACAACTGAAACGCATCCAGAAACCCCCAGTGTATCAGATCTGCAAGACAGAATAATAGATCAGTCGCAAATATCTTGATCAGCAGGATCATGGATATTTCAAGGGACCCCATTGAATTTCATTCTTGATAACGACAGCCAGAAGTACCTCATCACTACTAAGGTCCTCAAATAATTGGGTTTGTCAACAACACCACACCCACAGCCATACAACATTGGGTGGCTTCACCAGGGATGAGATCTTCGCGTTAGCCAGTAGTGTCTCTTGTCCTATGGAATCCATCCCTTCAAGGATGAGGTAGTTTTTTATCTTTCCCCTCTTGTTGTATGTGATGTTTTTTTGGGCCAACTATATATGTGGCAATGTCATGCTGTCTATGATTCTAGACCTCGTAGTGTCATTATTACTCTGGGAGGTCAACTCTATAGGATACCAGAGGTAGTTCTGACAACTTCTCCACCAAAACAACACTGCAAGGTAATCTCTCATACTGCAAAATTCATCCTCTTCATAGTCTGTTCAAAGGATTCATAGAAGAGCACTACAACCACTGCAACCTCAACACCTTTGATCCAGCAAAAACATATTGTCGAAGAGACAAAAGATATTGTTTCTTCACCTACAATGGTGCCTACACAATGCCCCATCCAACCCAGATACAACAGGTTGGTGGAACATATTCAAACCCTTCAACAACAGGTTGGTGACAATCTTCCACAAGCCAAGAAGAACAAATTCTCCAACAACTCACACAACTCACCAAGCGTCTGATTTAGAAACTTGTTTTCCCTCTTCCCTGGGCACTCAACATAATGGAGACCATTTCTTCCTAAGGGGGGAGGATTGATCTAGGTGGATATTGGTGGCCACCCACCTATTCCAACTGCCTCCTCTTTTCAGTTTTTAGTGCAACATGTTCTTCTATACTTCTTTGTAATTGTGGGTTCTACACTTTCGAGGTTGTCTGAAACCCTACACATCTTACAGGTGGATAATGGTGGCCTCCCACCCAATCCAAATGGCATATTTTGTATGTTTTCATGTAAGAAAATCTTGATTTACTTCCATGGTCGTTTTGGGGAACTAAACAATGTTTCTTTTGGATCGCCACAGTGAAATTGTAGATAGATTTAGATTTTTACGGTGTAATGCATAGTTCTCGAAAAGACCTTTCCAATAGGCTATCACGTGCCTAAAACAGAGATCATATGCAAACGTTACAACCCCAGGAAGTTAATGGAGCAACTTACCCAAACATGGCCCACATGACTTTTGGTGTTTCATATCCTAGGGTTAGGTTTTTGGATGTCTAGGGTTTTGGCATTCATGTTTATCATAAAAAATCCTTCAAAGACTCAATGTAATGATATTCTTGCGAATGAGCGTAGTCGTCACATCTCTTCTCAGAGATAAAGATTCCACCATTCTAGTGAGTCTTGCAGTTTATATTTTTACAGTCTCTTTACAATTCTTTCATTAATAGAAATCAAGTATTGTTGTGTTTCTTTGTTTCTTGCAATTTTCATGAGTATTTCATTGTAATATCTCTTCTTTCATTTCGTTCCAAAAATAATCTAGATCATTGGTATCAGAGCAAGCTGCTCTTGATCATTTTTTAGCGCATGTCCCCAACGAGGTCCGAGTATAGCCAGTTGGCTCTCAAGTTTGTCTTTCTTGAGGAAAATCACTCTCACATGCCCAAGAAACCCTCGATGGTGGCATAAAAGAAAAATGACAAAGCATAAGATTATATTAATATGTTGCTTGAGAAATCTCTCGCATGACAGAGGGATGAAATGATAGATAATTTCGCACACATCCTTCAACACCTGCAGATAGCAATAGGTGCATCTTCATCAAGCGACCATTTTGGAGGAACCTCTCCCTTCAAGGTACAAGTTAATTTTGATATTCCCATATTTGAAGGTCGAATAGATGTGGATGCCCTAGAAAAATGGTTAAATCTATTAGAAGGTTATTTCTCTGTTCAAAATTTTTATGATAGGGAAAAGATCACCTTTGCACTTCTCAAGGCTCTCCCCCATGTCAAACATTGGTGGGAAACTTACTAGGAGAAATGTTCCATGGAGGAATATGGAATATATGGGGCCAAGCCCACTTCTGCTTTTTCTATGGATGTGGTCAAACAAAAGTACTACCCTGTTGATAACTATGAAGACCAGTACATGAGATGGACCACACTACAACAAGAGAAGATCCAAACAATAAAGGAGTTCATAAATACTTTCCATACCTTGCGCACCAAGCTAGCTATCAAAGACTCCGAGCGACATCTAGTTTTGAAATATCGTGGGGCTCTGCATAGGTACATCCAAACCAAAATGGACTTCCTAAACATCTCATCATTGGGAGTTGTCTATCGATATGATGTTAAAATCAAGCAGAAATTTAGGCACCAAAACAAACAAGAATTTGGGTCTGCAAATATGAAACAACCAAAGAACAGTAAAGATGTCCCTAACCAACAGCTTGTAGACAACCAGTCCAAGACACAAGACAAGAGGACCCCATTTCATTTCATTATTGATAACAACATCCTAAAGAACCTCATCTCAGCTAAGGTTGTCAAACAGTTGGGGTTGTTGACAACACCACACTCATAGCCATACAATATTAGGTGGCTTCACCAGGGACATGATCTTAACGTCAGCTAGTAGTGTCGCATGTCCTATGGAATCCACCCCTTCAAGGATGAGCTAGTGTGTTATATTTCCCCTCTTGATGTATGTTAGGAACCTAACCCCTCACGTAGGTAGAATAATATATTTTGATGTAATAAAGGTTAATATTAATAAGGCCTAGAAATAAGGAAGAATAATTCTAATGTAAGAAGACCTAATAGAAGCTTCTGCTTCTAGAAGGATCTTCCTCTAGATGGTTCTTTTGATAGACATATTTAGTATAAATAGGAGTCGAGGGTATGAGAACTTTTGTCTTGGATATTATTGTAATAGAGCTCTGCTCTATTGGAGGTTTCCCCCTCGAAGAGGCAAGTGAACATTGCTCTCAGTAATCAAAGTGCTCTTTCTGGTGTTATTCCGGTATCATTTTGGTATTATTGTGGTGTTGTTATGGTTATATTGTTGTTCATATGCCATTTCTAGCTATTTATTTATGTTCTGTATAATTTTTCATATTTGGAATATTACAAGTGGTATCAGAGCACCTTCCTCGGCAGAAAATTGTGGGTTAATGTTTTTTAGGGTAGAGACGTATTCTGGCGTCTTTAAGCTACAGAGATTTGTCGTTACATGCATAAACCCATGGTCAGGGATTCATACACACAAGAAATACAAGTGGTAATTAAGAGAACATATGGTTGCCACCCTTGTAACCCATTTTGGCACCCCTTCGAGTGGTAGCACATTAGACAACACCTATAAATGGATCGACCTAAATTTCCTGAAGCCCTCCTTAGATAAACCGTTCAGTCGCCTGACTGCTATAGTGCCACCGAGAACAACACTCGGGAAGATATTGTCTAGTACCTGGGTAGTCGGGTAGTACGATTAAGGGCACAGTCTATCCTCCTTAGTTAGTGCCCTGATATATTGGGTCAATTTCTACTATTGGACCTTACATGTATATCAAAGATCTATATCACAGGGCAAAGCCTTGTCTGTAGAAACCTTAAATACCTAACCTTTGGGGACCGAAAAAAAATAATAGAACAAACAAGATCTATTGTCGTACAACTGTATCTCCTGCATTCGAGTTGCCAAATTACTTCACATTTCTTCCTGATTAAGCATTTTGGAATTTCATCATTGTTGTATTCTTCAGATCAGATTATAACTCTATAGGTGTATAAAAAATAAAAAAACGAGTCTGGATCCAGTTGGCACCATTATTTGAGACCTATTTCATTGGATTTCTCTCTTTTCCCTTATCACATTCATACCTATCATTTTTCAACAAATGTTTTTACCCCACCCACCTCTTTTTGGTTCCCTCGTTATCATGGCCCACACCCATAGCCAAGACTTGGAAGCCCGCTTCAATATCTTTCACTCTAATTTGAATTTTTACAGAGACCCAACAAGAAGTGAGACAGATCAGTGCCAATATTGCCACCATCAATAAAAACATGAATTCCTCCATTGTCACCTCAATAAAGGAACTCAAACAAGAACTCAAACAAGACATTACTACCCAGATTGAATATGTCACTATGATGATCTGCACCAAGCTGCATATCCCTACAGATCCTCCCTTATTTGACCCACCTTTGCATACCGAAGGTGAAACTTCCTCTCATTCCCATAATTTTCAGCCCCATCACTTTCAGCGTGACCTACACCTTCCACATGTGGATGTGACCAAATTTCATGGCTTGGATCCCACTCACTGGGTAACTCAAATGGACCATTATTTCTCTTTGTACGACATTACGGATGAGTTGGCCAAACTCAGGTATGGTGTTATCCATCTAGATCAAGAATGTTGGCAATGGTGGAAATGGAGAAAAATTTCCCGCCAAGGGTATGTTACTTGGACACACTTTGTGGCAGATCTTTATGAACGCTTTAACACTGACACCAACCATTTAGGTCAGTTGACAAATTTGAAACAATCTGGCATAGTGGAAGACTTTATAGTTTATTTTGAGCGACTGGCTTATCGTACAAAGGTCATGTCTAATGTTTTTTTTCCGAGAATGTTTTATTAGTGGCCTCAAGGATGATATTTGTTCCCATGCCCTCATGGCTTGGCCTCAGAGTTGGGTGGAGGTTACTAAAAGAGATAAGGAAGCACAATATGTTGTCTCTTCTCAAAACCGGAAACCCTCCTTTATTCCTCACACTAAACCAATAAATACCACTCCTCCTTCTACTCCACTAAAGATCCAAAAATTGACTAGGGTTGAAATGGTTGAATGCCAACTCAAAGGCCTTTGTTATAATTGTGATGACAAATATTTTTCGGGACACAAGTGTAAGGAACAAAATCTTTTTATGGCCATATTAGAGGATGTTTCGGGAGAGGATGTTGAGGCTCCCCTTGTGTCTGTGTCACCTAAACCCACTGACATAACCCCTCCCTCAAACCCTTCCGAAGTAGAACCGATCATTTCCCTAAATGCTCTCATTGGCTTCTCTGCTCCCCAAACTCTCAAGCTAATTGGTCACATCAAGCATAGGAAGGTCATCATTCTTTTTTATAGTGGAAGCACCCATAATTTAATTCATCGCTGCATTGCCCAAGAAACTAATTGCTATATCTGTCCAGTCAATAATTTCCAAATCATGATTGCCAATGGAGGGTCCATGAAATGTGGAGGGCATTGTGAAAATGTGTGTCTCCAAATTGGTGACTACCACCTTAAATCTCATATATTTTCTATCGACATGGGAAGTTGTGACATTGTGTTGGGTGCAGATTGGCTAAGGACTTTGGGTACCATTCTCATGGATTTTAAGGAATTAACCATGCAATTCGACCAGGAGGGCCAACAATATAAGTTCCAAGGCATCATCGTCAGTTCTCCTGAGATCATTAGTTCCCATCGCATGGAAAAGCTGCTCAAAAAAGGTCATTCTGGAGTTATTTTCCAACTCCATGCCATACAAGCAACTGAGACACCCTCTTATGCCGCATGACCTCCAATCCATCCTCTCTAAACATAAAGTGGTTTTTTCCACTCCCCAGAGACTCCCTCCTTCCCATGGTGTTCATGATCATTCCATTCCCCTTGTACGAGTGCCTACTCTTCTCCTATGGTCATGGTCCTTAAGAAAGAAGGTTCTTGGCGCATGTGTCCTGACTTCTGTGCCCTCAACAAAATCACCATTAAAGACAAATTTCCCATTCCTGTCATTGATGACCTCTTGGATGAATTGAGTGGCACCCAGTTCTTTACTAAACTTGATCTTCGTTTTGGCTACCACCAGATCCGTATGAAAGTGGAAAACATTCCTAAGACTTCCTTTAGAACTCATGAGGGCCACTATGAGTTTTTGGTCATGCCCTTTGGCTTTTGTAATGCTCCCTCCACTTTCCAAAGCCTCATGAATCATGTCTTCCGTCCTTTTCTCCATCATTTTTTCTTAGTTTTATTTGATGATATCCTCATCTATAGAAAAACTTGGATAGACCATCTTTCTCGTGTGGATTGAGTTCTTCATCTACTCTCTTGGCACCAACATTTCCTGAAACAATCTAAATGTGCTTTTGGTGCCTTAGAAGTCGAGTACTTGGATCATCTTGTTGGCAAGGTCAGTGTTAGGGTGTAGCCTAAAAATATTGAAGCTATGCAAGACTGGCCTCACCCAAAGACTCTCAAAATCTTGTGTGGATTTCTGGGCTTAACGGGATATTATCGAAAGTTTGTTAAGAATTATGGAAAGATTGTGGCACCTCTCACTGCACTCCTTAAAAATAATTCTTTCACTTGGACTCCAATAGCTACTCGGGATTTTCAAACCTTGAAGATGGCCATGTGCACCACTCTAGTCCTGGCCCTTCCTAATTTCACAAAGAAATTTGTCCTAGACTGTGATGCTTCAGGGAAAGGAATTAGCGTTGTCCTTATGCAAGAGGGTCGGCCTTTGGCCTTTACCAGCAAACAACTGTCTGAACAAAATTTGGGCAAATCAATCTATGAAAATGAAATGTTGGCTATTCCTCATGTTGTTGATCTTTGGCGCCCTTATCTATTGGGGCAACGCTTCCAAATTAAAATAGATCATCAAAGCCTCAAGTATTTTCGGGAACAATGAATTTCCTCCCCGGAGCAACAAAAATGGGTGACTAAGCTCTTTGCAGGATATGATTATGAGATCATTTACAAGAAAGGAAAAGACAATGTGGTTGCAGATGCACTTTCCCGAAAATATGAAGATGAAGGGTCCCTTTTTTCTCTCTCCTTCATTGTACTAGATTGGTTCTAAGATGATCGCTAGGAATTTATACATGTTCCCAAAAGTGCACATCTGATACAAAAATTACAGTCCAATTCTCCAGTTTCCCCAGGGTTCTCTTGGCTCCATGATGAGCTCTGATACAAAGGTCATTTGTATTTAAGTAAACAGTCAAAACTTAAATCCACGATACTTTCTAAGATTCACACTACACCCACAGTTGGGCACTCTGGGTTTACCAAAACCTATGACATGGTCAAACGTTCTTTTTTCTGGGATGGTATGAAATAAGACATTCATAATTTTGTGGTTGAATGTTATGTGTGTCAACCCAACAAGAGAGAAATAGTCAAATCTCCTGGCACACTAATACCGCTTCTGATTCCACCTGCTATTTGGCGAGATATCTCTATGGATTTTATTGTAGGCTTAGATAAATAAGGCAATAAATCATTCATCGTGGTGGTAGTTGATAACCTTTCCAAGTATACTCATTTATGTTAAGAACCAAATATCAATATAGCATAGAAAAACCTCAGAAAAAGTACTCAATGCCTTGAAAAAGAGATAATTTTAGATAATAAGCCTCTTCGAGGGGGCAACCTCCTTT
>JZKD02S1679538.1:1575245-1610898 GCA_000966675.3 Picea glauca
GATTACAGGTTGAGGTATAGGTTGATGCATGGTTCAGACTTATTGGTATAGGTTTATAGCAGTATATCTCACAGTGATAGTGTGACAGTGGTTCCATCATTCTACTTCTACTTCAAGGTGGTAGGATGGGGCAAGGATAGGTGGTTGTAGCCACCTTCCGTTTGTAGCCGGAGAACATTGGGGATTGTAGCCTCCTTCTGGTTGTAGCCAGAGATTTGGGGAGTTGGAGCTTGTCTTAGGTTGTAGCCTGAGAAACTAGGAGGTTGGAGCCCCCTTCAAGTTGCAGCTGAAAACAAAGGAAGTTGGTGCTTCCAATGAATATAATTCTTCAAGACATATAAGAAAAAGCATTCCTTGGTTTTCTCCCGATTTGGGTTTCCACGTAAAACATTGGTGTACTGTGCATGTGTGTGATTGTTTATTTATTACTGCTCATTATTCGATAATAATTCTACATTGATATAACATTTGAAGAAAAAGGATTATAATTACATTATTACTGATTCACCCCCCCTCTTAGTAATCCAACAATAAATATTTTATATCATCATCCTTAATATACGAAGGTTGTAAGTTGAGGGTTTGGGTTAGACCTCAACTAAAAATCAATGAGAATACCTAAATTTACAAGAGATGAAGATAAAAACGAAATCAATCCTATGGAATGGTTGGGATTGCTAAAAGAATATGATAGGAATACTTTAACATTAAGAATTTGTTTTTCTAGTGAATCTTAGGAGTGGTGGATGAGTATTGATTTTGAGACTAGATGGAACATCACATCGGAAGAATTTGAAGAACTCTTCTCAAATATATGGATTAGAGATACGGAAATGGAGGCAGTGTATAAAATTCAAGAGTTAAAAGTAGAAAAAGAAGAGATCAAGAATAAGAGTGATGATTTATCTAAGATACAAGACCTTAATGAAACACTCATTAAAGAAGGTAAAAAATTAAAACAAGGAAAGACTAACAAAGGAAAGTGGGAAAAGGATGATTCAGGGGAAGATTTGAAAAAGAAAGATGAAGAGATATGTAGATTATGAAAACATAATAAAAAACTATTGGATGAGGTTAAAATATTGAAAGAAGAAAAGAAAAATTATGAAAATCAAGAAGAAATGAGGATCCGGGATGAAGAATCTAACAAGGGACATGAAAAGGAAATTTGTAAGAAAGTTGAGGAATCGGAAAATCAGAAATGCAATCCAGAATTGAAGAAGGATGTCATAATTTGATAAATAGGGTGACATTGTAGCTTCAAAAGGAGAAAGAAAAAAATATTCAAGAAGGTCACCAGAAGATACTCGAAGAATTTGAACTCCATCTAGAGGATGTACATGCTAAATATGATGGTATTATCTCCAAGGCTAGATTAATCGATGACTAAGAAAAGATGATAGAGGATGTCATTGTCTCTGAAAAGAAGATAGATGAAATGGATGTGCAGAATGAAGGGAAACCATCAAATGTGAAATCGTATCGATACCCTCATTACCAATAAATGTTTGAAGGGAGACAAGAAGGTCAATATCAACATTATCAAGGAATATTATGGAGTACTAGTCAATATGCATGGAACAAGGAATCACAAAACCACTCTTCAATAAGCTATTAGCATAGACCAACAACCACTACAAATTGGAGAAGTTGCAACGAAAATACATGGAATCAAATGAAAGAAAATTACGCAACAACTAGCCACCAAGGACTAAGACTGAAAAGAATCAATTTTGGATAGATGGATCATCATCAATGGAATAAATAAAGTAGGAACATAAGAAAATCAAATTACTTGGTTTCATTACATGTGAAGCCTTTAATTCTGAAGCTTTGAGGACAAAATTTTTTGAATGAGGGTACTATGTTATGACCCAAGGGGGGGATATATGGGATTAAATGTGTATGATATGACCCTAAGGGGGACATACATGCGGTTACATGTACATGTAAATGTATATGTTATAGGGTCAGCCTAATAGGGGGCTTTGTGTGTAGTGTGTGAATAGGTATATATAGAGATCATGTATTCATTATTGAGGATTATGTGAATTGTGATGTATGAATGTATTTGGGTATTTGGAGGAGGTTCTCGTATCCTTTAAGGAGTTATTTTGTAACTCAACTCTCTTATATATATTGGAGTTGTAGTCCATGCTCACATTGGTGTGCATGGTGTGTACTTCTGATTTATTTTGATATCTTAAGCATTTGGTACATGACAGAGTCTAATGCTTGTTTCTCTAGGCATTCCATGTAGAGGTTTGCAACCATAGGTGAGAGAGAAGATCCCATGGAAACTCCTTATGTTTTCTCATAAGAACTTCCCCATAAATTGAAATAGGTTGACTTCAGACATACCCTTACCAACAAATATGTCTCCTTTTTAGTGAGTTCCTTTATGAACTTGATGGCTTTGTCAGCTGGAATTTTGGTATACAATGAAACGACGTCAAAGATAACCATCATATCATATTTTTCCATCTTCAATTGTTTGAGATCATTAACCTAGTGGGTTGAACCTTTAACAAAGGATTCCATTTGGCTAGCCAAGTGCTTGAGTTTCTTTTCCAGATATTTCACCAAGTGTATGTAAGGGAATCAATTGTGTTCACAATTAGATAGAGGGGGATGTTCTACTTATAAATTTTTGGTAATCCATAGATTCTCAGGGACATGCAATTCCTTGGGGTGAGTTTATTTTTTGTTTCATCATCTAATGAGGATTCTTTAATGACCCTGCAGATCTCCTTCATAATCTTATTACTTGGATCCCCATTTAGTTTCTTATAACTACCAGTGTTTGTCAAATGCTCAAGCATCTTTTTTTCATAGTCTATAGTGTTCATTACAACTATGGCATTTCCTTTATTTTCTCTAAGGATTTTAATGTTCATGTTTTTTTCTCAATTCTCTCAGAGATGTGGTATCTTCTTTGATAATGTTATTCTTTGGTAATTTAGCTAGAGCACATTCTTGTCTAATGGTTTATGCCATATTAATGGGGACATATTTGATGGCATTCTCAATATTGAAAACTATATCTTTCACTTGAAGTTTTTCTGGAACAATGGAAAATTTTAGACCATATTCAATACTTTTTGGGCATCAACCTAGTGGGTTGAATATTTAACAAAGGAATCTATTTGGCCAACCAAGTAATTGAATTTTTTTGCTCGATATTTTTCAAAAGAGTATGTAGGGGAACCAATTGTGTTCACGATTTGACGGAGAGGGATATTATCCTTATGGATTTTTGGTAATCCATAGATTCTTGGGAGCATGCAATTCCTCGAGGTGAGCTTATTTTTTGTTTCATCATCTAATGAGGATTCTTCAATGACCCAATAGACCTCCTTCATAATATTATTACTTGGATCCCCATTTAGTTTTTTATAATGACAAATGTTTGTCAAATGATCAAGCATCTTATTGTCATAATATGTATTGTTCATTATGTTCATTATAACTGTGACATTTCCTTTGTCTTCTCTAAGGTTTTTAAGGTTCTTGTTTTTTCTAATTTCTCTCAGAGCTACAATCTCTTCTTTGCTAATATTCTTATTTGGTAATTTATCTCTTCTGATGGTGACAATTTTAGGTTAAACTTGACTCGGTGAAAGGATCAAAATCGTTAGGTCAACAATGGTGGTTTTGGGCACATGATTTTGGTAGCCCGTGGATTTAGAGCCTGTGGATTACATGTAATGAAAAGCTTTAAAAGGATAGTGATACTCCATTGTAATGTGCCAAAATTTGAGTGATGAAGGCTCATTTAGTTGGGGCCAAGAAGTTGGTTGGCTTGGTTGGGTTTAGTCAAGGGACTAATATATTTATTAATTTGTTTTTCTAGTTTGTGTTTTCCAGTATAAAATATTGTTGGTGCTATGTTATTGGTTGTTATATTTTATCTTCGTCACATTTTTATTTCCTTGCATTTGGTATTAGAGAAACATTTTGGCTTCAGGGAGACACCTTTGTTGATAAGGGTTTGGCTTGTTTTGGGCCTATGATAGGCTTGGTCTAATTTCGGTGCTACAAAATATGATGAAGAAAGATTGAGTGCCCTATATATCGGAGTACATAGCTAGGGTTTCAACAAAATAAGTCCCACAAAGAGAAGTTGTAGGAGATAGATTTGTCTATGACTAAGGATTTTGGTTGCACAAAGAGAGCACCATATGTGCAAAGGTGAGAGGATGGTGGCATATGTGCCGAGATAGAAAAAATGAAAAAAAAAAAGTTTATTATAATGGAGTTGAAAATTTTTATTGCATGTAAATGGGAATACAAATGTAAGACTTGGTTAGGCATGCGTAGCCTTGAAAAATTATTGATAAATTATGGAGGTGTACCTAGGTGATGTGGGGGACATGTCGGATTGTCAGATAGCCTAGTTATAAACTTTGAGGGGGATAGGGCCTGGAGGTGAGTAGTGTAGACTCACTTTCCTATTTGGCTAGATTTGGTCAAGGAAAACCCAAATTCAAGTTTAAAGGGGAATGTTTCAAGTCGGTGAAAGGGTCAAAAGTCGTTAGGTCAACAATGGTGGTTTTGGGCACATGGTTCTATAGCCTATGGTTTTAGAGCTCGTGGATTACATGTAATTAAATCCTTTAAAATATTGGTGATATTCCATTATAATGTTCCAAGAGTTGAGCGGTGAAGGCTCACTTGGTCGAGGTCGAGAGGTTGGCTAGCTTGGTCGGGTTTGGTCAAGGGACTAATATATCTATTAGATAGTTTTTCCGTTTTGGATTTTTTAGGATAAAATATTGTTTTTGTTATGTTCTTGGTTGTTATAATTTATCTCTCTCACATTTTTATTTCCTTACAAACAACCTGTTCTTGTCTAATGGTTTCTAATATAATTTGTCATGTATCTTGGTATTTATTGGGTGGAAAATTTGCAGGAATTGGTTTGTAGGGCCCATTTTAGTGGTAGGTCTCAATTTGGAGATTTGGGGTCTAGAACCTTCCAGATGCATTTTGAGGCATCCAACAATGTTTTTTAGGTTCAAAACTTTGTAAGTATTGGTCCTTGAGACAGCCTCCTTGATTGTTGAGGAGATCAGTGTCAAGGCATTCAATAGTTGGGTATATAATTGCTTGGATGGAGATGGGGAAGATCCAAGTAAAGTTAAATCTAGTTCAATTAATCTTCAAGCAGTAAGTTTTCAGGTTTACAGATTATGTCAAAAACTAGAGAGTTGATCATAGGAAACATGAATCAAAGATATAATTGTTTATAACTCAAATGAAAGGAAGACATAAGGAAAAAGACTAGAAGAATATTTCATGAAATCTAAAATGCTTTTAGATACATGAAGTCAAATACAAGTATGAACACAACCTACAACCACAAGTTTTGCAATGATGCCTTCAAATACAAATAAGTTGAAGCTTGTAGACTAGAAATATTGCAACAATTTTATCCATAATAGAAGAAAGAAGTACATAAATAGGGATCCAGCTCCAAGAGATCAAAGTCTCTGTGATGATCACAACCTGCAAATTTCCAAATTTCCCTTCTCAGAATATTACATAAAGCCCACTCTCTTTACCTCACACTCTCCAATGCCTTTGGAGCCCTCCAACCCCTCGCATAACATTCCATTCATAGAATATATAAATTTTACAGGATAGAGCTTAGATCTAAATTTTAAGGGATCGGGGATTTACTAATAGTAGTTAGTTGCATTTCAATAGGATTGAGACCACCTTTGACTTCCCAAAAAGAATCATTGGAAAGACTTTAAGGCCAAAAGGTAGGAGAGTTGTTAAAGATCCTAGATTTATGGGATTACTTTGAACAAAGATTTGTTGACGCTTTCTCATGAATCCCATCCTTTAGATGTTGTTGACAGGTTTTAAGAAATATAATCTTTGCTTAGAGAAGCCTGGGGAATCACCCTATCAGTTGCCACCTCTGAAATCTGCATACCTTGTTTTTATGAATAATATATTAATTTAATAGTGTTTATGTTTTAAAATGTTGACAAACGCTACCAAAATAATGGACATGAATTTTATAAAAATGAATACTTTCAGCTGCAAAATTGTCTGATAACCACCACCACCGGAATCAAGTGAAAGCTCTGATAACTCTTCAATTGTATCTTTGAGGTGCACCTTTGGAAAATATTTGATAAATGGTATAACCACTACTTGGTAATAAAGAGTAGATAAATGTCAAGGCTCAAGTGCATTGTTCAATCAAAACTAATGTAAGGGTAGAAACCAAGTATAATTTTTTCATTAAATAAATCAAACGCAACCTCAACCAACCCTCCCTTGCAACAAAAATGAATTGTTTCATTCATGGTACTCTGGTCTGGAAAAATACACTTCTCTTTCATCGCGATCAGCAAATTGAAGAGATCCTCAAGTCTATCTTTCTAGTCTATTTTTCTATTTGAAATGAGAGTGAAGGTGTTGTTGTGAAGGTGTATATTGTAAGGAAAACCTTGATGTTTAATTATCAGAGGCTGAGAACCTGTACCTATTTCTTTATAATTAGATAAACAATATGAGGAATTCTCAATAATCCCTTGAGACATATTAACAATATCTTCCACTTAATCATCCTCGGATACCAACAATTTTGAGAAGACAAATCTTCTACACCAACAAGAGGATTACACTCTAATTTATCATATGTTTTTTATTATACTTCATGATTACTGAGATATGAAACCCTAGCACCATCTTTTGATCTCAATTGTGTTGAAACATCATCAATGGCATAATTTAGTTGTGATATCTTTTCATTCAATGAATTATGAGTTGTCTCTAGGACACCTTCGTCTTCATCTAAAAATTTCTTCATATCCTTCATCACCCCATAAGGATTCCCCTGCTCCACTTTTATTGCTGCCATGGTATACTACATTCTCTCTCT
The DNA here is from genome assembly GCA_000966675.3 of Picea glauca. NCBI lineage: Eukaryota > Viridiplantae > Streptophyta > Pinopsida > Pinales > Pinaceae > Picea > Picea glauca. Next base: position 1,582,147 of record JZKD02S1679538.1, read on the forward strand.
CTTTTGACGGTCTACTCACAGTTGCAAACACATCCTTGATATATGGACTCAAAACTTGGCCCTTGCAATGATAAACATTGGTCAACTAGAGCTTTAGAGTTGTATTGAATACTGATATTCATATTTGTTGATGATATCATTCTCTGTGGGCTCTTTGGCACTTTAAACCTATGTCAACAATTGCAGCAATTAGGAGCAACTTGAACATTCAAACTTAGTGATCTTGGCATTTTTAATATGCACTTGGACACATCTCGACACTTCTGTTGGCACACTTGTTTATTGACACTTAGATTTTAAAAATGTAATGTGTGTTTTCAATGAGCATCAACACTTAGCTCTCCACTGCTTGGCGCAAATTGTGGGTCCCGAAACTCTTTTTATAAAATTAAATTCTTAATAAAATAATGAAACTCTTGGGATTTAACCTTGAACACTTGTAAATTTGATGATCTGGCATGTTCTCAGCTTATGACTTGTATTTCTTTGTTTCCTGCAATATTCATGAGTATTTCATTGTAATATCTCTAATTTCATTTCATTCCAAAGATAATCCAGATCACTGGTATCCGAGCAGGCTTCTCTTCATCTTCTTTTAGTGCATGTCCCTGACAAGGTCTGAGTATAGCCAGTTGGGTCTCGATTTTATCTCTCTTGAGTACAATCAATATTGCACATCAAAGAAACCCTCGATGGCGAAAGAAAATAAAAATGGTGGAATAGAACATTTTATTAACATGTTGCTTGAGAAAGCTCTCACGCGACAGAGGGACGAAATGATGTAGAATTTCACATGCATCCTTCAACACCTGTCGATAGAAACATGTGCATCTTCATCAAACGAGCATTTTGGAGGAACCTCTCCCTTCAAGGTACAAGTTAATTTTGATATTCTCATATTTGAAGGTCAAATAAATGTGGATGCCCTAGAAAAATGGTTAAATATATTAGAAGGTTATTTCTTTGTTCAAAAAAATTTCGACAGGGAAACGATCACCTTCACACTCCTCAAGGCTCTCCCCCGTGTCAAACATTAGTGGGAAACTTACTGGGAGAAAAGTTCCACAGAGGAATCTGGAATATATGGGGTTGAGCCCACTTGGTATTTTTTTTCGATGTGGTCAAACAACAATACTACCCTGTTGATAATTATGAAGACCAGTACATGAGATGGACCACACTGTGGAAAGAGAAGAGGTAAACAATATCGAAGTTCAAAAATACTTTCCATACCTTGCGTACCAAGCTGGGTATCAAATACTCTGAGTGGAATCTGGTTCTGAAATATCATGGGGCTCTCCATAGGTACATCTAAACCAAAATGGATTTCCTAAACATCTCATCATTGGGAGATGGATATCGATATGTTGTCAAAATCAAGAAGAAATTTAGGCACCAGAACAAATGGGAATTCAGGTCTGCAAATGTGCAACAACGAAAACACAGTAAAGATGGCACTAACCAATAGCCTCTAGATAACCAATCCAAGACACAGGGAAAAAAATGGTAAAGTAAATACGAAGAATGACACTGGGAAGTGGTATGACTTCCAAAAAATCCCTTAGCACAACAACGATGAATGTCGCTCGAAACAGTCATTGGTGGTCGAGGTCAAAGACACAGAGTTGAACCCTGATTCGGAATCTGATCCAGAAAATATTGAAAATCGACACATCATTGACGTAGACCCCACTGCTACTATTTCGACCACAACAATTCAGCTATAAGAACTAGTAGATCCTTAAGAGGGGGAGCACCTCTTCCATTCACATATGTGGGTGAAGGGGACACCATTGCATTTCATTGTTTATAACGACTGCCATAAGAACCTCATCTTAGTTAAGGTCGTCAAACAGTTGGGGTTGTCGACAACACCTCACCCGCAACCATACAACATCAAGTGGCTTCACCAAGGACGAGATCTTCGCGTCAGCCAGCAGTGTCGCATGTCTTATGGCATCCATTCCTTCAAGGATGAGTTAGTGTGTGATATTTCCCCTCTTGATGTCTGTGATGTTGTTTTGGGCCAACCATATATGTGGAAACATCATGTTGTATATGAGTCTAGACCCCATAGTGACATTATTACTCTGTGAGGTCAGCTCTATAGTATACCAGAGGTAGTTCGAACTATTGCTCCACCAAAACAACACCGCAAGGTAATGTCTCATACTGCAAAATTCATCCTCTTCACACTCTGTTCAAAGGATGAACAGAATACCACTACAGCCTCAACACCTTCTATACAACAAAAATAGATTTTCGAAGAGACAAAAGATAGTGTTTCTTCACCTACAATGGTGCCTACACAATGCCCCATCCAACCCAGAGACAACAGGTTGGTGGAACAGATTCAACCCCTCCATCAACAGGATGGTGATAGTATTCCACAAGCCAAGAAGCACAACTTCTCCAACAACGCATACATCTCACCAAGCGTCAGATTCAAAAACTTATTTTCCCTCTTCCCTGGGCACTCAACACAATGGAGACCATTGCTTCCTAAGGGGTGAGGAATTATCCATGTGGATATTGGTGGCCACCCACCTATTCCAACTGGCTCCTTTTTTCATTTTTTAGTGCAACATGTTCTTTTGTACTTCTTTGTATTTATGGGTTCTACACTTTCGGGGTTGTCGGAATCCCTACACATCTTCTAGGTGGATACTGGTGGCCTCCCACCTAATCCAACTAGCTTATTTTGTATGTTTTCATGTCAACACATATTGATTTACTTCCAAGTCTATTTGGGGCACTAAATAGTGTTTTTGTTTTTTCTAGCCACGGTAAATTTGTTGATGGAGTCAGAGTTTGATGGTGTAATGTGTAGTTCTCAAAAAGACCCTTCCAATGGGCTATCACTCTCCTAAAATGGAGATCGTATACAAAAGTTACGAACCTGGGAAGTTAATGGACTAACTTACCCAAACGTGGCCCACGTGACTTTTGGTGTTTCATCTCCTAAGGTTAGTTTTTCAGATGTCTACGGTTTTGGCATTCATGTTTATCATAAAAAGGCCTTCAAAGACTCAATGTAATGATCTTCTTTCGAATGAGTGTAGTCGTCACATATCTTCTCAGAGATAAAGTTTCCACAATTCTATCAAGTCTTGCACTATGTATTTTTATAGTCTCTTTACAATTATTTCATTAATAGAAATCAAGTATTGTTTTATTTCTCTGTTTCTTGCAATTTTCATGAGTATTTCATTGTAATATCTTTTCTTTCATTTCGTTCCAAAAATAATCTAGATCAGTGGTGTCAGAGTAGGATGCTCTTGATCATTTTTTAGCGCATGTCCCCGACGAGGTCCAAGTATATCCAATTTGGTCTCAAGTTTTTCTTTCTTGAGGAAAATCACTCTCACATGCCGAAGAAACCCTCGATGGTAGAATAAAATAAAAACGGTGGAGCAAAAGATTCTATTAATCTATTGATTGAGCAAGTTCTCACGTGACAGGGGGACAAAATGATGGATAATTTCACACACATCCTTCAATGCCTGTCGATAGCAATAGGCGCATCTTCATCAAGAAACCATTTTGAAGGAACCTGTCCCTTCAAGGTACAAATTAATTTTGATATTCCCATATTTGAAGGCCAGATAGATGTGGATGCCCTAGAAAAATGGTTAAATTTATTAGAAGTTTATTTTTCTATTCAAAAATTTTCCAACGGGGAAAATATCACCTTCACACTCCTTAAGGTTCTCCCCAATGTCAAACATTGGTTGGAAACTTACTGGGATAAAAGTTCCACAAAGGAATCTGGAATATATGTGTTCGAGCCCACTTGGTATTTTTTTGTGGATGCGATCAAAGAATAGTACTACCCTGTTGATAACTATGAATACCAGTGCATGAGATGGACCACACTACGAAAAGATAAGAGACAAACAGTATCAGAGTTCATAAATACTTTCCATACCTTGCACACCAAGTTGGGTATCAAAGACTCTAAATGACATATGGCTCTAAAATAATGTGGGGCTCTCCATAGGTACACCCAAACTGAAATGGATTTCCTAAGCATCTCATCATTGGGAGTTGTCTATCGATATGATGTCAAAATCGAGTAGAAGTTTAGGCACCAAAAAAATTGGGAATTCAGGTCTGCAAATATGCAACAACCAAAGCACGGTAAAGACGACCCTAACCAACATCCTCTAGACAACCAGTCCAAGACGCAGGACAAAAAGTGTAAAGTAAAGATGAAGAATGACACTGGGAAGTGGTGTGACTTCCAAAAAATCCCTTGCCACAACACCGATGAATGTCTCTCGAAAAAGTCATTGGTGGACTAGGTCAAAGACACAGAGTTGAACCCTGATTAAGAAAATGATCCAGAAAATATTGAAAATAGATAGATCATCGATGCAAACCCCACTGCTACTGTCATGACCACAACAATTCATCTAGAATAACTAGTAGATCCTAAAGAGGGGGAGCACCTCTTTCATTCACAGATGTGGGTGAAGGGGACCCCATTGCATTTCATTATTGATAACGATAGCCTGAAGAACTGTTGGTTATGGAGCCTAATTATCTTCCTGATTCAGAGGTATTTTGTTTTCAGCCGTGTTTATAACCCATGAAGACTTTACACCCTAGAATGTACACTCTTCCACATAGGGGAGTGCAGAGGGAAAGTATGTACCTTGTAAATGTATATTGTAATTTCATTGTAAATATGGACCGTTTATTATAAGGTTGCATATCTAACGGTAGAAATTATGTTAGGGTTTTTTTCCCTAGAAGGCAACCCTCTGTTATGAGGAAAATGTATTGCGGCTATGCATTATTGTGAATATTGTATTATGATATAAGAGAATGTGAGAGAAAGAAGAGGAAGTTATAGCGGTTTTTTTGTAGGTTGTATCCCTTCATATGTTGGATAATAATAAAGGAAGGACCTGGAAATTTCTCTGGTGGATGTAGCCCACACTGGGTGAACCATGTAAATCTATGTCTCTATTGTATTGTGTATCTTATGTGTTTTGTTTCTGCATTTGTTTTATTTTATTTCTCAATTGTCCTATTTTTCTAACAAGAACCTCATCTCATCTAAGTTTGTCAAACAGTTGGGGTTGTCGACAACACTACACCTGCATCCATACAACATTGGTTGGCTTCACCAGGGACGAGATCTTCACGTCATCTAGAAGTGTCACATGTCCTATGGAATCCATCCCTTCAAGGATGAGGTAGTATGTTATGCTGACCCTCTTGATGTACGTGATGTTGTTTTGGGCCAACCATATATGTGGAAACGTCATGTTGTCTATGAATCTAGACCTCGTAGTGTCATTATTACTCTGGTAGGTCATCTCTATAGGATACCAGAGGTAGTTCTGACTAATTCTCCACCAAAAAAACACCACAAGGTAATCTCTCATACTGCAAAATTCATCCTCTTCACACTCTGTTCAAAGGATACACAGAATACCACTACAGCCTCAACACCTTCTATCCATCAAAAACATATTGTCGAAGAGATGGAAGATATTGTTTCTTCACCTACAATGGTGCCTACACAATGCCCCATCCAACCCAAAGATAACAGGTTGGTGGAACAGATTCAACCCCTCCAACAATAGGTTGGTGACAGTCTTCCACAAGCCAAGAAGCACAACTTCTCCAACAAGGCACACAACTCACCAAGTGTCAGATTCAGAAACTATTTTTCCCTCTTCCTTGGTCACTCAATGCAATGGAGACCATTTCTTCCTAAGGTGTTATCGATAAAATTGGTAAGTGCGGACACAAACTAATCTCCCTAATTTCACCCCAAAACTAGAACAAAACAAGACAGGATATAAAACTTCCCCTAAGTTTTAATAATCAAGCATACTAACTAACAAGAGATAAATGGCATACCTTTTAAATGTCATTTGTCCTCACTAGTGTCATATTTTCTCTGTTTCAAGTATTATGGGATGTTGAACCTGTAAAAAGACACAATCCAACGAAGTGAAAGAAAAAACATATACTCAACAAAACCTATGTATGTGATCAATGAGTCATACAATAAATTAAGGACAATTTTATGGGAAAGAAATATATTGTTGTATTAGAAATATGAAAAGGAGAATACAACCAATTCCTTGATGTTGTAAGGTTACTTCCAACAGTTCCTTGCTTCCCACACACTTATTCTTCCCAGATTCTGAGACTGTATATTTGAAAGTCACTCACAATCTATCTTGACAAAGCAAAGCTCAAATCCAACATAGGCCCAAAAACTCCAAGCTACAAAAATTACTCAAACCCAATCAAGCTAGCCAACTAAATTTCCCCATGAGTTCCTCTCCTTTTATAGGATGAAAAGGATAGGGTGAGGAGGTTAGGATGATCCCATGATATCAGGGATGCGACTCAGATCCAAACCAATCAGAGGCAAACTCACCCTCAAAGCTTCTATTCTATAAGGATCGAGAACCTTCTCTTTTTCCTTCGTATGGAAAATAGTCGCACCCTTAATACTGAGTAGAGTGCGATGACTTCACAGGCCACTATGGTGCAGCCTGTGACAATCCTAGACCATCACACCCTTATCACTAAGAAAGGTACGATGATCCCTCTTCATAAGGTTTTTACAAGGGAAAAGATAATTTCCATCTTTCTAAAAAAAATTATCTTCATTCTTCTTCGTGGATTAAGGAAATTGATCCTTCTAAAGACAAAGAATAGGTTTACATCATTAACATTCATAGGGGTGACGAAAATAATGTGTAACAGTGAGCCCCCCAAAGTATGAAGTTAGAACAGAGTGATAGCTGAAATACTTTGTCGAGCATGTGTTGGGAACAAGGAACGCATCGGTCGGAAACCTACCAACAAACAAGGAAATATAGTACAATAATATATCATCACTGAGGTAGGAATTCCCATACTCATAATACAAGTGACTCAAAGCATAAATGCCAACATGTGAAGATCCATGTCAAGTAAGACAGGTCATTTCCACCAAACATACATTGTGGATCCATGCCAATATGACTCAAATATGAACATAGCCATCAAAAATACACCATGGATCTATGTGTAAAATAATCAAATTTGAACATAGCCATGAGACATACATTGTGGATCTATGCAACAGTACAATATGAATATACTCCAATGCAACCTTAAACTATCAGAAAATATACAGGGTCTTCATCTCCATCACTCTATAGTACGAATCTAACCATGTGAATACATGTGTTGAAGTCGAACATGGTAGAAACCACTTGGTTACCAGTCATTAGTGAGTATCATTAAAAAGTACGAGGGAAATCACCATTAGTGTCAATGGATCCCAAGGTACACTATTACAATCCAGCAAGTGCGAATATATGAGCTGAAGTTGAACACTCGACGAAATCTCCCGATCAAGGGTGAATAATGAAAACCCACTGTTGAAAGCGAGGAAACATCTCATTGAGGCATGCAAGTTCCAAGGTACCAATTAGTTTCTAATTCTAATTCCTGGATAATGAGTTGAATTTGATAGGAAAAGACTCGTCACAGGAGTTCCTTAATGTATCCCCCAGCAATGACACGAAACGGGTAAAAAGATTTGAGGTAGATCAGAGTAACAAGTGATTCGGGACTGACTCGGGGATGGTTGACATAATAGAAAGCTTAAGGACTACAGAAATGGCTGATGCAATAGAAGGCTTTCTGGGTTGAAATTATCTTTGAACATATTGACAACACGACAACTGTCTTGGAAACATTGACTCAATAACAGGGATCACAGACCAATTTGTAATCTTATAAAGGAGTATGATCAGGAGACAAGCGGATTTTCCAACCTAGACACAAAGCGAGTGAAATGGTGTCATGTTCAAAAGTGACTCTTCCATAGAATACAGGTTTAGATACATCTCTTTCCCATTTTCCCCCCACCGTTTCTGGCGAGTACCTCTTTATTTTTACACAAGATTGAGGAGGATAACATATGTTTGAACTATAAGCTCATCCTTTAAATAAGTCCCTCGGAGTATGTTTAACGAACCCTAGGAAGGAGTGGTTCGGTCCCATATGGGCCTTTCGATGTTTTTTTTACGAGTCCAAAGAAAGAAAACTCATGAGTCTTTTCATATTTAAAGAGTCTAAAAAACACTTAAAGGAAACTCCAAAATGTCATTTTTCGTAAAGTAGTCTGATGAGACCGAAAAAGAGATAATTTATCGCTCAACATAAATTTTCTTCAAATACTTTATCGAGCGTAAAAAGAACAAGATCGCTCGGTAATATTTTCATGTTTAGAGAGTCCAAAAAGAGCTTAAAGGGAACTCTAGGGGGTTCCTTTTTCATATAACCTTTACGAGTCCGAAAAAGTGATAAAAGTTTACTTAGTTACATTCTCAGATATTTACGAGCATGGGAAAGAAAAAATACTGAGCTCAGGATTGTTTTCATTTTTACGCAAGCTTAAAACAAAACAAAACTATGCTTGGGATATATTTTATTTTTTACACAAGCTTAAAACTAGCCAAAACTATGCTTGGACCTAGTTTCATTTTTACACAAGCTTAAAACTAGCCAAAACTATGCTTGGACCTAGTTTCATTTTTACACAAGATTGAACCAGAGGAAACTATGCTTGAGGTAGGTGGTTTCATTTTTACACAATATTGAACCAGAGAAAACTATGCTTGAGGCTTCCCAATGTATAATCCATGGATGGTTGGTACTTATCCCCCAGCTTAAGAAGCTAGTGGCTTAACTTCAGCATGAAGTCCAGAAGTTGTAAGCATTTCCCCCCAAAATTCGCTTCGTCCAATGGCAAAGGTGAATGAAATGAAGCTTCAAATACTATATGTAACAAAGTACTTGAATCAATTAAAGAGGGGGGGGAGGAACGATGCTCAAGAATGCAGGTTCAATCCCGAGACTTTTGTTTCATTTTTTAACTAGCTTGACACAGAAAAAATAACTATGCTCATAACCTTTGTTTCATTTTTTAATGAGGTTTCTATAGAGATGAAAAAACTATCCTCATAGATAGTTTCATTTTCAACGAGCTTGAAATCAAAAAACCATGCTCAACACTCTCTTCTTGATCATGACATCCAAGAGGACAATTCTCCAGAAGGACACCATGTCAAGGGACAAAACTCGGTCATGGATTCCAAGATATCTTCGTGGGACGGAAGAAACACACTCTGGAAGGAACAAATGTCGAGGGTCATGAAATGGGTAAGGATATCAGGCTCCAAAATCCCTATCAAATATATCACCATATTAACTATCGGATCTAAGTCATAAGAGATTGAGCTTACAATGAGAGTCTCATCTGCATCGACCGCTGAAGGCATGGGAGACAATGCCACATAATTGACCTGTGGTGGGGGAGATATTGTCTGCATATAAGAACCATTCAGGGAATTTGTCGGTTTGATAATCCAATCAAGGCCAACAAAGGAGATTTGATCAATAGTCACAACTCTTCCATCATGGGGGAAAAATATCACATGGAAAATAGTGGACATGATAGCTTTCATGGCATAGACATAATCTCTCCCAAGGAGTAAATCGAAATACAAGGGGTTGTGGACTACCATGACGTAAATAAAGACATTTTTCCCTCCCAAAGTTACAGGAAACTGAGGAAGGGTTCCTAAAGGTTGATTGGTTCTTCTGTTAAAAGATAACAAATTCTGGATAACCGGCACAAGCTGAGGACAACCCAAAGCTTACCAAGAAATAGAGGACAAGATACTAACATACACACCTTCATCTATCAACGTTTGAGGAACATCCTGACCACAAACTTGTATTATAATGTGAGATGGAAGACAAGGTCCAGTTAGCGCACCCCAATAAAAAAGGATGGCCTCATTACTTAGAGGGGGTTCCACTAGAGAAGGAGGAATTCCCCCCAACACGGTAGTGTCTGTATCAACAAGAAAAACATGAGCAGTATCAGGTTTACTCTCTAGTTGGAGATTCGATTGACCGATGATGAGATAAGATCGACCACTTGGGTTTCATTCTCCAAGGGGCGAATGGGGTTGACAGGTGGAAATAGATCGACCACTTGGGTTTCACTCTCTAACGGGAGAGTGGGATCGACCAAGGATGGGATCGGATCGACCACTTTGTCAACTAGTTCAACTAAGAATGTGACTAGATTGACTACCTGATCAAATGGACTGACACACGAAGGAACCGGATTGATCATTCCATCAACTACAGGTGGGTTGAGATTAAGCCTGCGGTAAGCAGATGGAATTTGAGGTTGGGAAACATTCATGTCTTCCAGTAATTTCAAGTCTTTGTCCATACGAGGGAAAATGTGAGTTGGATGACTACCTCTACATAACCTACACTGGAACTTGACTCTATGTTTCTTCTTCCCAACGGTATCCTGACTAGTTGACGGGAGGTCATCAGCATGTTGTTCAAAGATTGACGACATGGGATGGCAAGGGTGTGTAGACGATGCTTCTATAACCTTGGATAGACCAGGGCAATCCTTAAGAAGATGGCTACCCTTACAAAGCATGCAAGGGTACTTGGGCTTACGGGTTGTTTGGGTGATCTTGGCATCATCAACACTCATATTATGATTATCAGCAACTGGTTGTTTTCCAACATGTCTGGCAGTGGTTGGAAGCTTGGACCCTTGTTTATTTTTCTTCTTCTTAATATTCCTTTTCTTCTTCTTCTTATCCACTGAGTTACTAGATTCAGAGATTTCACTCAATGAAGAAGATGAAGCAAAAGAAGACCTTTCAAATGGAAAAGGTGAAGAAGGTGAAGGATCAACATGAGGTTGATGCTCTTGGGGGGAATTGCTTACAACCGAAGAACTTGTTGCATCAGAGAGTAACAGAGTGGAAAACAACCATACCGGTAACCCAATTGTGAGACCTGGAAGGCTCAAAGTAGCGATGTAAGGAGGACCAACGTTTCCGTAAGAAGGAAAAACAAAAGGTTCCCCCAGAGAAGGGGTTTCTTCATTGGTCGTTATAGGAACTGATGCCATTAAACACAATTCCAAACTAGAGTATGCTAGGGAAAATAAACAACGCACGCTAAAAATCTAGGAAGCAAGAAAAAAAACAAAACCTTCTCACAATGAAATCTCTAGCTGGTGATGAAATCCAACGTCGCAAGAACAATGTAAGAAGGGGCTGAGATAGAGCGGGTGGAAAATTTACATTGACGACCTGCTTAATGGACTTACACCCTGGTACAAGCTCCCACACATAATCGTGGGTATAACCTCCAAGGATCTTGAGTGAGTTTGGCCAACGTCGATTCTAGGTACCGTGAAGACTTGCCCCTCCATAGTCACCTCATGTAAAGACTCTAAATAAATAGGCCACTAAGGTTACCAATTACGATAATGATTCTTGGGGAAGCAATAAACAGTCTGATCCACACGTAAGGAAAGGGTATCTAAGCTCGAAATCGCCTCGAGAAGGTCTTCACAACATTTTCTTCTCAAGTGACCCCCAATAATACGTGCAATCTCTACACTAACACCAACAAAGCAAGGTGAGTAACTTTGTCGGCCCTAATGCGACCTCGTGATTGAAACTTATGTTAGAAGGGATTCCTGGGATAAAATGTAGTAAGTGGATTTAAACTCTCCCTATCACAAAATACTATGTTTATCTTTCACACCTATTCCAAAGCCCTACACCCTAAGCTAATGTAGGTTTGATACCAGAAAATATAAAAATGTCTAATCAATTTTTATAAGCGCTTGATTTTAAGGTTGTTGTTTACTCAAGAGGAAAATGGCGTGGACTAAATGATGTTTTGACCAACTCTTAACAATGCAAAGAAATGAGAATGCAAATATTTCACTTCGATGAAAGCTATATTACGAGAAGGAGAAAACGTTTATCATTCCTAGACGCACAATGTCCCAAAATTTTAATAATCAAGATATTCAAGAAATGAGCCAAAGAGACTGTACACCAATACACGATTCTTGGCCAAGACCAAGAATTCCAAAAACCATGCAATTTCACTACTTCAAATGCAAAGATGCCCCCAATCTAATGCAAAGCAAGAAATTAATTTTTTTTGTTTTCAAAGATACAATAAAAGCAATAGTGAGCTTATTCAAAGAAAAAGCAACCCAAACTACATTTTTTTCTTTTAACATGAACTATTCAATAAAATAAGTGTTTTTTCACTAAACAATTATAAAGAAAAACAATGCTTTGTAACTGAAAGACACTCAAAGCGATAAAATATTTCAAAAGAAAACACGCTAAAAAAAATAAAAGAATAGCCAAAAGTAGATTCAAATACTGTCAAGAAGACTATAATCAAACCCAAAAATTCACCCCAAAACCATATCTAAGATCTGGGCATGGAAAACCACCAAAAGCTAAAAAAAATCCCAATCGACGTAGGTTGTAGGATTCACACAGTGTGACGATCCCTGATCGTCACAGGTAACGGAAGACCACAGAGTGACAACTTCGCACTGTCTCTTCAAGGAAGAGTGTGACGACCCTAAATCGCGGTACTATCTCTCAAAGCAGGGTGCGACGATCAAAAGAAAAAAGGGAAAAAAAAAGAAGCAAGAAGGTATTCCAGTGAATTTAAATAGTCTAAGAGTTCATCTGGATATCCCAGTGACTCAGAAAACAAAACCCAGGCAATCAAAGCAAGAAAGTAAGACAAACTAGGAAAACAATATGTTCCCCAGTATGGTCGCCAATTTTGTTATCAAGCAAATCAGTAAGTGCGGACACAAACTAATATCCCTAATTTCACCCTGAAACTAGAACAAAACAAGATAGAATATAAAACTTCCCCTAAGTTTTAATCATCAATCATACTAACTAACAAGAGATAAATGACATAAATTTTAAATGTCATTTGTCCTCTCTAGTGTCATCCTTGCTCCATTTCAAGGCTTATGGGATGTTGAACCTGTAAAAATACACAAGCCAACAAAGTCAAAGAAACAACATATACTCAACAAAACCTATGTATGTGATCAAGGAGTCATACAATAAAATAAGGACAATTTTATGGGAAAGATATATATTGTTGTATTAGAAATATGAAAAGGAGAATACAACTGATTCATTGATGTTGTAAGGTCCCTTCCAACAGTTCCTTTCTTCCCACACACTTCTTCTTCCTGGATTCTGAGACTGTAGTTTTGAAATACACTCACAATCTATCTTGACAAAGCAAAGCTCAAAGCCAACATAGGCCCAAAAACTCCAAGCTACAAAAATTACTCAAACCCAATAAAGCTAGCCAATTAACTTTCCCCATGAGAAATCCTCTCCTTTTATAGGCTGAAAAATATAGGGTGTGGATTTTAGGATGATCCCATGAGATGCGACTCAGATCCAAACCGATCGGAGGCCAACTCACCCTCGAAGCTTCTATTCTAGAAGGATTGAGAAGCTTCTATTTTTCCTTTGTACGGAAAATAGTTACACCCTTAATACTAAGCAGAGTACGATGAGGTCATAGGACACTGTGGTGCAGCCTACGATGATCCTAGATCATCTCATGCTTAACACTAAGCAAGGTGCGGCGATCCCTCTTCATAATTTTTTTACAAGGGAAAAGATAATTTCCATCTTTCTGGGAAAATTTATCTTCATTCTTCTTCAGGGATTATGGAAATTGATCCTTCTAACTACAAAGGATAGGTTTACATCATTAACGGTCATAGGTGTGACAAAAATAATGTGTAACATAAGGGGGGAGGATTGATCCAGGTGGATATTGGTGGCCACCCACCTGTTCCAACTGGATCCTCTTTTCAGTTTTTAGTACAACACATTCTTCTGTACTTCTTTGTAATTGTGGATTCTACACTTCCAGGGCTATCTGAAGCCCTACACATCTTCCAGGTGGATATTGTTGGCCTCCCACCTAATCCAACTAGCTTATTTTGTATGTTTTCATGTGAACACATCTTTTTGTACTTCTAAGGCCATTTTGGGGCACTAAAGAGTGTTTTTTTGGATCTCAACAATAAAACTAGAGACAGAGTCAGATTTTGACAAAGTAGTGTGTAGCTCTCGAAAATACCTTTCCAATGGGCTATCACGCGCCTAAAACGAAGATCATATGAAAAATTTATGACCCCAGGAAGTTAATGGACTAACTTACCCAAATGGGGCCCACATGACTTTTGGCATTTCGTCTCCTAGGGTTAGGTTTTTTGATGTCTAGGGTTTTGACATTCATTTTTATCATAAATAGGCCTTCAGAGCCTCATTGTAATGATCTTCTTGTGAATGAGTGTATCTGTCACATCTCTTCTTAGAGATAAAGTTGCCACCATTCTAGCCAGTCTTACACTCTGTATTTTTACAATCTCTTTACAATTCTTTCATTAATAGAAATCAAGTATCATTGTATTTCTCTGTTTCTGGCAATTTTCATGAGTATTTCATTGTAATATATCTGCTTTCATTTCATTCCAAAAATAATACAGATCAAAATTTCAAAATCAATTATTAAATATTGGACACGTGGCATTATGTACAAGTTCGCTCTCCAAAAAAGGCCAAAAATCAGCAAGGTTTGGGAAAGGTACCATACCTTTCATTTGACACATTAAATTTTGGTCAAACGTGTGGCATTGCAGAGAATACATGTCAGAGTACTACATGCTGAAATTTCAGACTCAAAAGCGAATAAATTTCAGAAATATATTAGAATAAAAATTTGCCAAAAGGATAGACTCCAAAAAAGGGTTTCAAAGGTATGTTGACTTAAAAATATCACAACTTTTGATTGGGATGTCTGATTAAGATGATTCAAAATCCATTGGAAAGAGAAAAAAATATAAGATTATATTGGAAAAAATATTATAACTATTTGAGATCATCATCCTTAATATACGAAGGTTGTAAGTTGAGGGTTTGGGTTAGACCTCAATTAAAAATTGATGAGAATACATAAATTTACAAGAGATAAAGATAAAGACAAAATCAATCCTATGGAATGGTTGGGATTGGTAAAAGAATATGATAGGAATCCTTTAACAGTAAGAAGTTAATTTTTCAGTGAATCTTAGGAGTGGTGGATGAGTATTGATTTTGATACTAGATGGAACATCACATGGGAATAATTTGAAGAACTCTTCTCAAATAAATGGATTAGAGATACGAAAATGGAGGCAGTGTATAAACTTCAAGAGGAGTTAAAAGTAGAAAAAGAAGAGATCAAGAATAAGAGTGATGAGTTATCTAAGATAGGAGACCTTAATGAAGCTCTCATTAAAGAAGTTAAAAAATTAAAACAAGGAAAGAGGGAAAATGATGATTCAAGGGAAGATTTGAAAAAGAAAGATGAAGAGATATGTAGATTATGAAAACATAATAAAAAAATATTGGATGAGGTTAAAATATTGAAAGAAGAAAAGAAAAATTATGAAAATCAAGAAGAAACGAGGATCTGGGATGAAGAATCTAAGAAAAGACTTGAAGAGGAAATTTGTAAGAAAGTCGAGGAATTAGAAAATCGGAAATGCAATCCAGAATTGAAGAAGGATGTCATAATTTGATAAATAGGGTGACATTGCAGCTTCCAAAGGAGAAAGAAAAAAATATTCAAGAAGGTCACCGGAAGATACTTGAAGAAGTTGAACTCCATCTAGAGGATGTACATGCTAAATATGATGGTATTATCTCCAAGGCTAGAGTAATCAAAGACTAAGCAAAGATGATAGAGGATGTCATTGTCTCTGAAAAGAAGATAGATGAAATGGATGTGCAGATTGAAGGGAAACCATCAAATGTGAATCCATATCGATACCCTCATTACCAATAAATGTTTCAAGGGAGACAAGAAGGTCGATATCAACATTATCAAGGAAGAATATGGATTACTTATCAATATGCATGGAACAAGGCAACACAAAACCACTCTTCAATAAGCTATTATCATAGACCAACAACCACTACAAATTGGAGAAGTCACAACCAAAATACATGGAATCAAATGAAAGAAAATTACGCAACAAATAGCCACCAAGGATTAAGACTAAAAAGAATCATTTTTTGATGGATGGATTATCATCAATGGAATGAAGAAAGTAGGAACATAAGAAAATCAAATTAATTGGTTTCATCACATGTGAAGCCTTTAATTGCGAAGCTTTGAGGACAAAGATTTTTGAATGAGGTTATTATGTTATGACCCAAGGGGGGGGGGGATATATGGGATCAAATGTGTAAGATATGACCCTAAGGGGGACATACATGGAGTTACATGTACATGTAATATGTAAATGTATATGTTATAGGGTTAGCCTAATAAGGGGTTTTGTGTGTAGTGTGTGAATAGGTATAAATAGAGATCATGTATTCATTATTGAGGATTATGTGAATTGTGATGTATGAATGTATTTGGGTATTTGGAGGAGGTTCTCGTATCCTTTAAAGAGTTATTGTGTAAGTCATCTCTCTTATATATATTGGAGTTGCACTCCATGCTCACATTAGTGTACATGGTGTGTACTTCTGATTTATTCTGATATATTAAGCATTTGGTACATAACAAAGTCCAATGATTGTTTCTCTAGGCATTCCATGTAGAGGTTTGCAACCATAGGTGAGAGAGAAGATCCCATGGAAAATTCTTATGTTTTCTCATAAGAACTTCCTCAAAAATTGAAATAGGTTGACTTCAGACATACACTTACCAACAAATATGTCTCCTTATTAGTGAGTTCCTTTATGAACTTGTTAGCTTTGTCAACTGGAATTTTGGTATACAATGAAACGATGTCAAAGCTATCCATCATATTATATTTTTCCATCTTCATTTGTTTGAGATCATTAACCCAGTGGGTTGAATCTTTAACAAAGGATTCCATTTGGCTAGCCAAGTGCTTGAGTTTTTTTTTCCAGATATTTCATTAAAGAGTATGTAAGGGAACCAATTGTGTTCGCAATTGGATAGAGGGGGATATTCTCCTTATGGATTTTTGGTAATCCATAGATTCTCATGGCCATGCAATTCCTTAGGGTGAGTTCATTTTTTGTTTCATCATCTAATGAGGATTCTTTAATGACCCTGGAGATATCCTTCATAATCTTATTACTTGGATCCCCATTTAGTTTCTTATAACTACCAGTGTTTGTCAAATGCTCAAGCATCTTGTTGTCATAGTCTGTAGTGTTCATTATAACTATGGCATTTCCTTTATTTTCTCTAAGGATTTTAATGTTCTTGTTTTTTCTCAATTCTCTCAGAGTTGTGGTATCTTCTTTGATAATGTTATTCTTTGGTAATTTAGATAGAACACATTCTTGTCTAATGGTTTATGCCATATTAATGGGGATATCTTTGATGGCATTCTCAATATTGCAAACTATATCTTTCACTGGAAGTTTTTCTAGAACAATGGCAAATTTTAGACCATATTCAATACTTTTTGGGCATCAACCTAGTGGGTTGAATCTTTAACAAAGGAATCTATTTGGCCAGCCAAGTGCTAGATATTTTTCCAAAGAGTATGTAGGGGAACCAATTGTGTTCACAATTCGACGAAGGGGAATATTATCCTTATGGATTTTTGGTAATCCATAGATTCTTGGGAGCATGCAATTCCTAGAGGTGAGCTTGTTTTTTGTTTCATCATCTAATGAAGATTCTTCAATGACCCAATAGACCTCTTTCATAATCTTATTACTTGGATCCCCATTTAGTTTTTTATAACGACCAATGTTTTTCAAATGATCAAGCATCTTATTGTCATAATATGTATTGTTCATTATGTTCATTATAACTGCGACATTTCCTTTGTCTTCTCTAAGGATTTTAATGTTCTTGTTTTTCTCAATTCTCTTAGAGCTACAGTCTCTTCTTTGCTAATATTCTTATTTGGTAATTTATCTCTTCTGATGGTGACAATGTTAGGTTAAACTTGACTCAGTGAAAGGGTCAAATTCGTTAGGTCAACAATGGTGATTTTGGGCACATGATTTGTAGATTTTTAATGACAAAAATTAACAAGCTAATATTCTATCAAACACTTAGAAACCTAGAGACAATTGTCTTCATAAATTTCAGAAATGCATAAAACCCACATTCAGAAATTACCATAAGAAAAAATACACATTGCTAAGCAAAATATGCAGCGGAAATACACAGTGGACAGCAACCCATAACACACAGAAATTTAGGCAAATGCCAAGGAAAACCCCAATGTAGAGAAACCCAACAAGAGAAAGAGAGATTTATTATTCATCTTCAGGAAAGTACATATCAGCAGCAAAATAACATTTCCAGCCAAAGAAAATACCTCACAACACCAAATCCGTCCCACAGAAATCTGCCTCATTTTCTATGCCAAAACCGTACCGATGTCCAGCCTCTTTTGTACCTCATTTTTCGTGCCCACAGTCACCTGTACGGACTATTCCGTATGGCCCAAAAACAACCAACGAAAATCTGAAAACGACCTTGAAAATCATGCCAAAAATTGCCTCAATTTATGTGCCAAATCCGTACGACTGTATGGAATCATATATACTGTACGGGTCTGTATTGTACGACCTCCCATAGCAGAAAAATATTTCGGCCTCAAAAATTCACAAAAAAAAATTCTTGGGAAACGTGTCCTCCTTCCTTGGAAAACGTGCCCTCTTTGTTGCTCACTTTCCTCTCTCAAGCTTACTCTGAAAATCTCTCTAACTCTCCTCCCGATGTCTTCTCAAACATTTGACATGTCTTGCACACTACCCAACGCATTTTTTTGCAATTTGAAAATGATATTTCCCCCCCAAAAGGGTCTTTTCACCTTCCTCAACCCTAGATCCAAAGGCCAATATTAGATCTTGCCTTTTTCAAGATCAAGAGTCATGATCCATTCCCTCCAAAATGTCTCATTTAAAATTAAACTGAATTTCACTTTATTACATAAGTGTTTTATGAAAATAAAGTCACTTTAAAAATAGAAGGTACACTTTATTAAAAAAAGTCACTTTAATAAAAGAACCACTTAAAACAAATTTATACAACCTATTACAAAGTTAAGCGCCTGGTAGTGTAAATATTAAGGTAACATCCGCATACAAGACAAAACATGCGGAGTACCTCCCAAGCTAAAAATCTAACACTCCCTCCTAGCGAGGGATGTACTCGCTACCATCTCCATCATCTGGTCCCATCACACTGTGCTCTGTAGGAGCTCCCTCTGAACCTAAAGCCATCCACAACATATGTATAAACTCAGACTAGAAGATCTTCTCTTGGCAACCTCTCAGAACCCTGAGCTCACTTCATCTTGAGCATCGGTTCGATCAACCTGGTTGAGCCTTCTGCCAGTGCTCAGAAGAGACTCGCTCTCTTCTCTCGGAATGCAAGACTGATACCTTGGCGCCACCACAGTCTCAGAAGCCTCCTCACACTCCTCATCTGACACTGAATCATACATCAAAGGCTGTCCTCTCAACATATACAACCTATTCACCTGGTTACCGATCAGCTGCAGCTCTACCGGGTCCACTCCCTCTCTGTAGATAAAGACATGTTCCCTCTTGAACAATACACAATATCCTACATCCTCCAAGGCCGAGACTGAGAAAAAGTTAACACTCAACCCTGGAACAAAGAGAACTCCATCAAGCTCCAAGAGTACCCCAAACTCGAGTTGGAATCTAACATTCCCAACTCCACATACAACTCTCGCCATACCACCTTCATTTACCACCTGTCAGTCAGAACCAATCTCTGTGAAGTCTGGGAATACTCACCAGATTCCCATCATGTGGTTAGAGGCTCCTCTATCCACAATCCATCTGACATCACCTCCGAATCCTTCGCTGTCGACACTGGAAACTAGGGTAACCAAAGAAAATTCCCTATCAAACTTTGAAGCAAAATCCTCTATGGTTGTTGCAACAGCTATCTAAGGCCCCTTTGAATCCTTCTTCTTCTTCCTCTCATGACAATGAGAGGCAAGGTGCCCCAACTGGTTACAACAATAGCATCTGACTTTACTAAAGTCCCTTCCAAAACTTCCTTTCTTCTTGCTCTTTGCCACAAGAACAACATTCTCATCAGCTTTGTCTGTCTTCTGATCACTGCTCTGAGATATTTCTCTGATCTTCTCCTGAGTGAAATCATCCCACAGTCTACTCCAATCTGGTAGATGCGCATGACCCACCACGCACTTTACGAAGACTTCCCAATCTTTGGTGAAGCTATTTAAGGCTATCCTCACCAACTCAAAATCTGAAATGACCTCTCCAGCAGCTGCCAACTCATCTTTAACTTGAGCCACTCGGGTAAGATCAGAAGAGACACTCTCCTCCTTACCCATCTTGGTATCATGCAACTTAGCTCTCAAGGCCATCTTTCAGTTCTCATTCTTTGCCTCAAACAAGTTTTTAAGTGCATCCCACATCTCCTTGGCAGTCTTTTTCTCAGCCAAGTGTGGGATTAGGTGATCCTTCACCCCATCCAGAATAATCCTCTGAGCTTTGGCTTCCTTAACCTCATGCAAGTCCAAAGCAACAGGATCTGCTGCGGGAGCTGCTACAACAGAGTTGACATAGCTATAGATCTTGTTCGCCTTGAGAACGACTGACAAACGAACCTTCCACTGCAAGTAGTTGGAAATGTCATCCAACCGATCCTCATATCTAATGCTTGTAGCCATATTCCCTATCAGAACTCAAGGAAAACAATCACACCCTTTTGCCAAAAACTCACACTGCCCACTGTCACTCAGAGCCCAAGCTCTGATACCATGTAGATTTTTAATGACAAAAATCAACAAGCTAATATTCTGTCAAACACATAGCAACCTAGAGATAAATGTCTTCATAAATTTCAGAAATGCATAAAACCCACATTCGGAAATTACCATAAGCAGAAATACACATTGCTAAGCAAAATATGCAGCGGAAATACATAGTGGATAGCAACCCATAACACATAGAAATTTAGGCAAATTCCAGGGAAAACCCCAATGAGGGGAAACCTGACGAGAGAGAGAGAGAGAGAGAGAGAGAGAGAGAGATTATTCAGCTTCAGGAAAGTACATATCAGCAACAAAATAACATTTCCAGCCAAAGGAAATACCTCACAACACCAAATCTGTCTCACAGAAATCTGCCTCGTTTTTCATGCCAAAATCGTACCGTTGTTCAGCCTCTTTTGTACCTCGTTTTTCGTGCCCATAGTCACTTGTAAGGATTGTTCCGTATAGCCAAAAAAAAACCACCGAAAATCTGAAAACTGCCTCGAAAACCATGCCAAAAATCGCCTCGATTTTCATGCCAAATCCGTACAATTGTACGGAATCGTACGGACTGTACAGATCCGTACAGTACGGCCTCCCACAGCAGAAAAATATTTCGGCCTCAAAAACTCACAGAAAATTTTTCTTGGGAAATGTGCCCTCTTTGCTGCTCACTTTCCTCTCTCAAGCTTACTTTGAAAATCTCTCTAACTCTCCTCCTGATGTCTTCTCAAACATTCGACATGTCTTGCACGCTACCCAATGCATTCTTTTATAATCTGAAAATGACATTTTCCCCCCAAAAGTGTCTTTTCACCTTCCTCAACCCTAGATCCAAAGGCCAAGATTAGATCTTGCCTTTTTCAAGATCAAGGGTCATGATCTATTCCCTCCAAAATGTCTCTTTTAAAATTAAAGTGAATTTCACTTTATTACATAAGTGTTTTATGAAAATAAAGTCACTTTAAAAATAGAAGGTACACTTTATTAAAAAAGTCATTTTAATAAAAGAACCACTTAAAACAACTTTATAAAACCTATTACAAAGTTAAGTGCCTGGTAGTGTAAATATTAAGGTAACATCCGCATACAAGACAAAACATGCGGAGTACCTCCCGAGCTAAAAATCTAACATGGTTTTGGTAGCCCGTGGATTACATGTAATGAAATCATTTAAAAGACTAGTGATACTCTATTGTAATGTGCCAAAAGTTGAGTGGTGAAGGCTCACTTAGTTGGGGCCAAGAGGTTGGTCGGCTTGGCTGGGTTTAGTCAAGGGACTAATATATCTATTAGTTTGTTTTTCTAGTTTGTGTTTTCTAGGATAAAATATTGTTGTTGCTATGTTATTGGTTGTTTTATTTTATCTCCCTCACATTTTTATTTCCTTACATTTGGTATTGGAGAAACATTTTGGCTTCAGGGAGACACCTTTGTTGGTAAGGGTTTGGCTTGGTTTGGGCCTGTGATAGGCGTGGTCTAATGTCGGTGTTGCAGAATATGATAAAGAAAGATGGAGTGACCTATCTATCGGAGTACAGAGCTAGGGTTTCAACGAAATAAATCCCACAAAGAGCAGTTACGGGAGATGGATTTGTCTATGACCAAGGATTTTGGTGGCACAAAGAGAGCACCATATGTGCAAAGGTGAGAGGATGGCGGCACATGTGCCGAGATAGCAACAATGAAAAAAAAAGTTTATTATAATGGAGTTGAAAATGTTTATTGCATGTAACTAGGAATACAAATGTAAGACTTGGTTAGGCATGCGTAGCCTTGAAAAATTACTGATAAATTATGGAGGTAGACCTAGGTGATGTGGGGGACATGTCGGATTGTCAGATAGCCTGGTTATAAACTTTGAGGGGGATAGGGCCTTAAGGTGAGTGGTGTAGACTCACTTGCCGATTTGGTTGGATTTGGTCAAGGAAAACCCCAATTCAAGTTTAAAGGGGAATGTTTCAAGTCAGTGAAAGGGTCAAAGTCGTTAGGTCAACAATGGTGGTTTTGGGCACATGGTTCTATAGCCTATGGTTTTAGAGCTCGTGGATTACATGTAATGAAAGCCTTTAAAATATTGGTGATACTCCATTATAATGTGCCAAGAGTTGAGCGGTGAAGGCTCACTTAGTTAGGGCCAAGAGGTTGGCTAGCTTGGTCGTGTTTGGTCAAGGGACTAATGTATCTATTAGCTTGTTTTTCCAGTTTGAGTTTTTTAGGATAAAATATTGTTGTTGTTATGTTCTTGGTTGTTATATTTTATCTCTCTCACATTTTTATTTCCTTACAGACAACACATTCTTGTCTAATGGTTTCTAATATAATTTGTCATATATCTTGGTACTTATTGGGTGGAAAAATTGCAGGAATTGGTTTGTAGGTCCCATTTTAGTGGTAGGTCCCAATTTGGAGATTTGGGGTCTAGAACCTTCCAGAGCCATTTTGAGGCATCCAACAATGTTTTTTAGGTTCAAAACTTTGTAAGTGTTAGTCCTTGAGACAACCTCCTTGATTAATCTAGTTCAATTAATCTTCAAGGGGTAAGTTTTCGGGTGTACAGATTATGTCAAAACCTAAAGAGCTGATCATAGGAAACATGATCATAGGAAACATGAATCAAAGATATAACTGTTTATAACTCAAATGAAAGGAAGACATAAGGAAAAAGACTAGAAGAATATTTCATTAAATCTAAAATGCTTTTAGATACATGAAGTCAAATATAAGTATGAACACAACCTACAACCACAGGTTTTGCATTGATGCCTTCAAATACAAAGAAGTTGAAGCTTGTAGACAGGGAATAGTGCAGCAATTTTATCCATAATAGAAGAAAGAAGTACATAAATAGGGATCCAGCTCCAAGAGATCAAAGTCTCTATCTGCAAATTATAGTGCATCAATTTTATCCATAATAGAAGAAATAAATACATAAATAGGGATCCAGCTCCAAGAGATCAAAGTCTCTGTTTGCAAATTTCCAGATTTCCTTTCTCAGAATATTACATAAAGCCCACTCTCTTTACCTCACACTCTCCAATGCCTCTGGAGCCCTCCAACCCCTCTCATAACATTCCATTCATAGAATATATAAATTTTACAGGATAGAGCTTAAATCCAAAGTTTAAGGGATCGGGAATTTAAACATAGCACTTAGTTGCATTTCAATAGGATCCATACCACCTTTGACTTCCCAAAAAGAATTGTTGGAAAGACTTAAGGCAAAAAGGTAGGAGAGTTGTTAAAGATCCTAACTTTATGGTATTACTTTGAACAAAGATTTTTATGGGATTACTTTGAACAAAGATTTGCTGACACTTTCTCACGTATCCCATCCTTTAGATGATGTTGACAGGTGTTAAGAAAGATAATCTTGCCTTAGAGAAGCCCGGGGAATCACCATATCGGCTGCCACCTCTGAAATCTGCATAGTTTGTTTTTATGAATAATACATGCAGTTTAGTAGCCTTTCTGTTTTAAAATGTGGACAAACGCTACCAAAATAACTGGGCATTAATTTTATTAAAATGAATACTTTCAGCTGCGAAATCCTCTGATAACCACTACCACAGGCATCAAGTGCAAGCTCTGTCATTTTTTTTTTATCTGGCAACAACAAACTCTTCAATTGTATCTTTGTGGTGCACCTTTGGAAAAGATTTGATAAATGGTAAAACCACTACTTGGTAATAAAGAGCAGATAAATGCCCAGGCTCAAGTGCATTGTTCAATCAAAAGTAATGTAAGGGTAGAAACCAGGTCAAATTTTCTCATTAAATAAATCAAACGCAACCTCCACCAACCCTCCCTTGCTAAAAAAACGAGCTGTTTCATTCATGGTACTCTGGTCTCGAAAAATACACTTCTCTCTCATCAGAGATCCTCAAGTCTATTTTTCTATTTGAAATGAGAGTGAAGGTACTGTTGTGAAGGTGTCTATTGTAAGGAAAACCTTGAAGTTTAATTCTCAGAGGATGAGAACCTGTACCTATTTCTTTATAATTAGATAAACAATCTGAGGAATTCTCAATAATCCCTTGAGACATATTAACAATATCTTCCACTTAATCATCCTCGGATGCCAGCAATTTTGAGAAGACAAATCTGAAACCCTGGCACCATATTATACTTCACGATTACCGAGATCTGAAACCCTGGCACCATCCTTTGCTCTCAATTTTGCTGAAACATCATCAATGGCAGAATTTAACTGCGATATCTTTTCATTCAATGAATTATGAGTGGTCTCCAGAACACCTTCTTCTTCATCTAAAAATTTCATCATATTCTTCATTACCCCATAAGGATTCCCCTGCTCCACTTTTACTGCTGCCATGGTATACTGCATTCTCTCTCTCTTTTGACGGTCTGCTCACACTTGCAAACACATCCTTGATACCTGGACTCAAAACTCGGCCCTTGCAATGATAAACGCTGGTCGACTAGAGCTTTAGCGTTGTATTGAATACTGATATTCATATTTGTTGATGATAGCATTCTCTGTGGGCTCTTTGGCACTTTAAACCTCTCAGCATTCTCTGTGGGCTCTTTGGCACTTTAAACCTCTATCAACAATTGCAGCAATCAGGAGCAACGAACATTCAGATTTAGTGCTCTTGGTATTTTTAATATGCACTTGGACGCATCTCGACACTTCTGCTGGCACACTTGTTTATTGACACTTAGATTTTAAACCTGTAATGTGTGTTGTCGATGAGCATCAACACTTAGCTCTCCACTGCTTGGCGGTTGATGGCATATGCTCTCGAAGTTTTCCCATGCTTTATTTAACGCTTTGACAGCTTCAATTTCATTATTCGCTACATCGTCTACCTGTATCCAAGCTATACAAAGATAGTATGAGAAAATTCAGTGCAAACAAGTCCTAAGAAATCCTGTATTATGTCAAAACAAGGCCACCCGATATGGAAGGCATGCAAACGATCAAAAACCGATGTGTGACACTGAAACTCCTCTGCTCTTTGTGTAAGGTATTGTCGATGAATGTGTTGCCATGTTGAACACTTAGACTGCTGGACTCGAGCTAGAGCGGATTGTTGGACCCAAAACTCTTTTTATAAAATGAAATTCTTAATAAAATAATGAAACTCTTGGGACTTAACCTTGAACACTTGTAAATTTGATGATCTGGCATGTTCTCGGCTTATGACTTGGAAATGGGGCTCGGTGACCAAACCCCAAAATCCTTTTTGCTCCTTGAATGAGTGAAAGAATCATTAGGCTCCAAAAATGCTCATTTTGGACAAGGCCCCTTCCACTTGCATTATTTCGCCAAAATTTCTACGTTGCATTTTCAAGTGATAACAATAAAAATAGATCACACCCCTTTATATTCTTCTACACATCAAGATCTTTCCAATGGTTAAAAAATCACCTCAAATGGAGCTTGTATGCAGAAGTTATGTCTCCCCCAAATTGACCTACCATGTTAACCACCGTGGTATTGAGTGGATGTCACATTAGCCCTCATTATTCACATGTGTGGGGATATATACATGTGGAATTTCAAGAAGATTCTAGAAGGTCCAAAACTAAAGAGTGATTGAGGGTTGATACATGTAAAAACCCTAAACCTAGACAACTATTACGCTATGTTAAATATTGAACCACTAGGAAGAGAAGGGGGTTCAATTCTTTAGCATTGTACTTGTTCCATAGTTGATTAGAGCATCTAGGAGTGGAATTTGAGAGCATAATAGATGAGGAAGTAGATTATGTAGTAGCCATTCAGGCCACAGTGTCATAGGAAACTACATAATGAGTGCCCCTTACTTTGTATTTGCACTTTCATAATTGAAAAAAAAAATAGAGCCTAGACCTCATCTTCTAGCTAGGTTTTCTCCCATATCAAGTTTCCTAGGATACATTTTGTGTTCAGTGGTGTGGATGGTGTGTTTATTTGCTTGTTCTTTCATTTCAATTTTGGTTATTTCGTAAATTCAAGCACTAAGCTATTAGTAATTGATATGGGATCTAAGGAAATAATTTGCGTAATCTAATATTTCATAATATTACAAGATCTATTGTGATGAATTGTTCCACTAGAATATCCATAATAGTTTACAGATCTTTTGGGCTTCAAAGACTTGCAATTATAGGGGGGGGTGCATAAGTAATTTTTCTTCTTGAATATTCAAAGCATTGTGATGATGGAGGAGTGTTGGAAGAGTAGGATTTGCTAGTTCATCACACCTTTGGATCTTTTGGAGACAATCAATAGTCAACTATAAGAGTTTATTGGGAGGTCGATTGGATGGTCAACTAGGAGATCGACTGAGGAGACGCCTAGGAGATCGACTACACCTTCGACCAATTCAACCATTTGAGAAAAATAGTCAACTAGGACACAAAACAAGGCAAAAACCAAGGATATTGTTAGGTGCTCTAAACAACCTATGTGGACCTTGTCTTCCCCATTTCAAGGGAATTAGTTACATCTTGGTGCTATATAATATGGCCCTATGTTTCAATCTAAGGGTGCAATGTTGCGTACTAAACTATTATGAATCATTTGTTATGTATATAAATCCTTTGGTTTCTTACACTTATTTATATGTTGAGATATGCTTGGTTGTGCTTAAGTGCTATAATAACGTCTCTAGACACCACCTCTCTCTTGAAATAATTAATTGTTTAATCTACCTAATCTTCTTATTCTCCATCATTAATATCATCTATGAGACCATTTGATATCCATGCAGATCCATTTTATATCATCGACCCTAAAATGTCATATAAGTTCAAAAGTGATTAAAATGCATCTACAACATTATATTAAGGGCTATTTGCATGTGTGGAGTTCATATGAAACAATGTTGTAGCATTACTTATATTATCCCATTTTTAGGTGTACTTACCTAACATGTTGTCATTGATTATGCTAACTCATAAATTTCTCATATTTCGACA
This sequence comes from Picea glauca, assembly GCA_000966675.3. Classification (NCBI taxonomy): domain Eukaryota; kingdom Viridiplantae; phylum Streptophyta; class Pinopsida; order Pinales; family Pinaceae; genus Picea; species Picea glauca. The sequence goes on from JZKD02S1679538.1 coordinate 1,609,769, forward strand.
ACTATGGAAAGAGTTTAAGGGACAACATTCTAGGTTTAGCTTAGTTGATGTGTGGACATTGATGATGATTTTGTGATTATTAAAAATGAGATGCTTTCTTTTATGAGAAAGATGAAAAAAAAGCTAAGCTTGGTGAGAGTCTCTTTTTGAGTACTACAATCAAAATGTGGATCACATGGATTATATTTGCAAATTAAATGTAAACACAGGAAGCAACTGGGAATGGCATATGTGATCTCATGTAATCCAAGTTTGCAAGAAGTTTTTATTATTTATGAATATAAATAAAAAAATATCACCTATAAAATTCAATAAACATTAATTATCTACCAAGTTAAAGTGATTAACTTCATAACAAATGGAGGAGGATGTGATGTTTTTTTATATTAAAATCAATACACCTTTTTGTGTTGATGTTGGATTTTAAGTTTTGTTAGTTTTTTTATGGGGCCATAAGCAGGACCAAGAAACACAAAGTTGACAAATTGGGACATGTTTGCACATGAAGAATAAATCTAATTGTCCATGGAGAGGGAGGAAGGGGTGGAATGAATCACTTGTGCATTACTTTCAATGTGATTATATTCTTTATGTGAATAAAAACAACATTCCATATTTTGTTTCTATGATGCAATAGTATGGCATTTGCATTTGATAATCTAGGTAATATTTCAATATTGAGTTTTACGTTGTATATAGACAAACATTAATTATAATTAACCCAAATTTGTCAAGGTTAGACAAACTTATGTAGGCTTATGCATTTAAGTCTTCATTCAATAATGATGCATATTTTTGCAAAATATTAGAGTATCAAATAAGCTTATGTAGGCTTATGCATTTAAGTCCTCATTCAATAATGATGCATATTTTTGCAAGATATAAGAGTATCAAATATCATTAGCATCTATGATACTTTCTTAAACAAAACATTTTAATATCATTTAATAAGTAGATAATTATAAGTAGTGCAACAACGAACACTCTGTTGATTAAGGTTGGTTGTCATTGATGTCACCCTTGAAGAAAGACCCATAGCACAAAGGTTTGGGTAATGGACCCAATAGTGTTTGATGTAAATATGACTCATTATTGTTTTGTCATGGTTGATAAGAAGTAAATATGGATGA
>JZKD02S1679538.1:1619786-1673752 GCA_000966675.3 Picea glauca
TGATGGTCTGAAGCATTTATGCTTTAAATGAGTTGAATGGTAAGCTCGAAGAAGAGGAAGAGAAAGAGCGCAGTCTAGAGGCATCAGAGTGGGTGTAGGAGCTGATGAAGACCAGTCAGACAAGTTGTGTTGTAACCATTTGTTATATTATGTAAGCATTAAAGGTGTGGTAGAAAAGAAAATCCATTTCTCCMTTAAGGGGGAGTGTTAGAGAATAATGGAGAATAAAATCTTATTGTTACAAGCAGATTCACGAGCGGTTCAGATCCGTTTATTTCGGAGTCTGTTAAACCTGCTCCTCTGCTATATATATATGTAATGTTCTTCAATGCAATAATAGAATTGATATGTGCTAATTCTTTCAATCTAATTTTTAGGAAGAATGACTTCATAGCATTTTGAGTCTCATGGGCAGATGTTTGGAAAATTTCCAAACAATGTAAAATAAGTCAACTGTGGGAAGTCAATGTTCCTGTTTTGTGGATCGTTGGATTACTTTCTTCTTGTAGTTACATATGTATATTGCAATGAAACATGCAAGAAACAGAAGGCTGAATTTCGCACAATCTCTGTTGATGTTTCTCTATGTAACATTCATGACGGATTTGTTTCCTGGTGGTTTTTTTTGTGTGATTTATCATGGTTCTTGTTGTTCTAAGGGCTGAAATTCTTTAGATTTATGCAGTGTCAACACATAAGTTCGTGCTTTGTGCAAAGATCCTGTACCCCGTAGCGATCCCTGAATTTTTAACATGGTATCAGATCGAAGAGTTCGTTTTTCCTGGTGTTAAATTCCTAGATTTGATTTCTAGTGCAACGATATTCTTGACAATAGTGAAATTCTTCAGCAGTTGAGGTCATTAAGATGGATACAAACATTGTTGTAGACTCTCAAAGCCTGGTATAATTGTTTGATCCCAGGACTTCAGTCTCTGGAAACATTAGATGGAGATGTTGCTTGTAGAGAGGGATTCGCTTCGACTGGTGGATGGATCTGATGCGAAACTAGAACATGGTTCATGATGTAGCCAACCATTGTTACTCAAATACTCAACACATTAAGGTAGATCGAACAAGGAAATTCAACAGTGTGAATAGACAAATCTGACAAATCTGACAAAACTCTTTATTCTTTATCCTCTCAACAGACTGACGTCCTCTTAAAGAAACGATTTATAGAGTCTATACTTTCCTTTTTAAAACAGGCTCCTATAAAATGTCCAACACAGGAATCTATCTGATTGCTGAGAATTCTCAATCAAGAAAACTAAACTTCTACTACTAAATTTACTAAAATAAACTAATTGATCCGGCTCTCTAACAAATCCAAGTAGTGGAGTTTCGATATGCAATGACTTCAGTGTATTTAAAAGAGTTTGTCTTGAATCATTTTAGAAATTTTCATATTGCATCAATTCACCCACAAATGAGATTAAGAAATGGGAGACAAGGAATGCAAAGGCTCATGCTTACTTCGTAATTCACCATCTGCTTGACGACATTGTTCGTTATTGTCTTAGAAGTGAAGTCAACATAGGAGGTATGGAAGAAACCGACCAAGACCTTTAAAACAAAGGATATTAACACAAAGCTTCATTTGACAAAGAAGTTTCTTTGGATGAAGATGCGGGGATTAGACTCTATGGGAGAATATATGAAAATATTTAAATTCATCATGGATGGTGTAATAATGCATTCTTGACAAGTATGCCTAGTTGGTGTAAGGGTACAGTGATTATTTTGATGTTAAAGGACAAACTGACCTTTGAGGATGTTTGTTCTATTGTGGTTAAGGAAGAGGACGGAAAGAAGGATGTTGGAATGATCTTGGCAAACAGTTATCCATTGTTAGTGTTATTACCTTGTTGAATCCAAAGCACTCATTACCCCTCATATTGACATGAGAGGTAAACTTGGTCTTATCCATTGTTAGTGTTATTACCTTGTTGAATCCAAAGCACTCATTACCCCTCATATTGACATGAGAGGTAAACTAGGTCTTATCCATTGTTAGTGTTATTACCTTGTTGAATCCAAAGCACTCATTACCCCTCATATTGACATGAGAGGTAAACTTGGTCTTGTGCAGATTGATGAGATCAGTCTAGTCTTCCAAAGGGTGGATATTGGTGGAGGCTCCTTTAGTGAGGCATATTTTTCATCATGGGGATCACATAGTCACATTTTAGTCACTATCACTTCATGTTGCATGGTTAGGTCATGAGTATCCTCAAATGTGATGATGTACTTACCTAGTTTCCGTTATCATTTCCATGATTTCACATAGGCAAATTGTTATTTCTAAGCATCTTATCATTATTGCCTAGGTGAAATCCACTTCATACATACATTTTCATCACATTTCATCATTTTGCTTAGGTGATTTGTGTATCACATCACATCTTAATCTTTCTCCTAAGTAAAATTCACTTTCACACCTACATTTCACTTCACTCCATCTCCTAGAAAGCACATGGTACTTATTGCCTACAATTCCCTGAGTTCTAAACCATATTAATCCCTCAAATCTCATATTTCCACCTTTTTTCAGTATGAATGCACCTAACTAGTTCAGGATATTTTAATTAAGTCCTAAACCTTAGGTTGAGTGCCTAAGTATTGGCCTATTAGTATTTTATTGTAATCCTCCCTTGAGGCCTTTTCCCTAAGTTTCACTTTATAATTGGTCACTAGGAGTTGTAACTTAAAGTCCATGTGGTACACATGAGACTAGGTGCTCCTCCTTTAGCAAGTGTTGAGGCGATACACTAAAATCCACTAGTTCACACTGATCTCAACCTAGCCTTGTTCACACATGCTAAGTTATTCATGTTTTGTCCTTATCTATTGGCATGAGGTTTAAGGAGTTACTTGAGCCTTGAGTTGACTAGGGAAGACTAATTACCATGTGCCCTAAGGTTTTTGACCCTCCACCTCATCCATCTTATCCACTCATGCACACATCCCTTGGTGGTGCGTTCCATTATGAGGACATATCCACTTCTTGCATAACTTTGTTCACACATTGCACGTGTGAAGTGACTAGTGATGGTTTGACTTGGTCTAAGGGTGTCCATTTGCCCATATTTTGAGGAGATCTCATGGATTTGAAGAATACCCATTTAAACAAGTGTCTAGGGTGCACCTTCTAGGATGAGAACTTCAAGGTTGACTTGGTCAAAGTGGACACATGCACATTTTTCAAGAGCACACTCTTTCTCTCTCCTCATGGGAAAATGCATGGAAGAATATTTATTATGATGGAGGTTATTAAGTGGACACATGGTACTCTTTCCTAGGGCACACCTGTTCAAGGATCACTTCATGACTATTTTATTCAAAATTGTCCACAAAGGCTCAAGAACCAAGGGTGCACTAGTTCATGGAGGAGTTTTATAGTATTTCTTGGTCTAAAGGCTTCTAGAAGAACCACTCAAGCATTACACTTGGCATTAGTATGCATTTCTAGAATAGTGCCCTCATAAATGAGGTTTATACACTTGGTAAATTACTTATCTATTTGAAAATTTACCCTACTCATTTGACCAAGGAATATTATTATTATTATTTGAAGGTAGTTATGAAGCTTGTACACTTGGCATTCATGCACACCTAGGAGAGTGCCCTGCTTCATTGCCTAAGCATTTTATTAACATTTTGGAGGAAGTTCTTTCTTGGAGAGCACCTTGCACATGAGGAGAACAAATGGCATCCATATTTTTCCTTTGCATGAAGATGAAGATGGAAGAAGGTGACATGTGGCACTATACTTATCTAAGACATTGTATCCAAGCATTTTCTATGGGCTTTTAACCTGATCTGCCCTCCCATGTATTTATGTAAATATTTTAATATTTTTGAAGGAAAATAAAATTTTATTGTAGAGGAGAGTTGAGCTAAAACCTATATAAAGGTTTTCTCTCTCCATTTTGTACATGGAACATTTTGGAATGGAAGAAGTTGTGAGCAAGCTAGCTCCAAACAATTGATTGAAGGTAACTTTTATCTTGTTATGTTGTCATTCATGTACAATTTATTATGTGTGGTAGATATGCTCTAGGCAAACCTTTGGTAAATCTTGTATGTGGGTTTAGATTGTCAAAGTCAAGTCTAGGAGTGCCTTGTTTCTAAGGAGATGAGCTAAAGCCTTAGATCTCCTTTTTTGAGTGAGAAGCTTATGCTTTGTCTTAGAGATAAGTAGTTCAAATCTCTAACATCCATTTTGAGTAAAGCTTAACCACTCCTTTTATTTGGTTTGGTTGTGGAGCTCCTATTGTGAGTCACTTTATTTCTTACCATATAACACTCAATGCCAAATATTTTAATAGAAAAACCCTATGAGATTGCATCCATGACTCCATATCCCAAGCAATAAGGCACTGGATCCCTTTCATCCATCATCCCCAACTCTTTTAAACTTTTTCCGTTCCATTTGTTCATGTTGCTAAGCTCCTTTACTCCCATTCCATACTACATGAAGTGAGCCTAATAACCATAGGGAAGCCCCCCTTAACTTAGGTCTAACCTTTGTCTAAAGTGCAAAAGAGTGTTGGTGAGGTGACTGTTGAAATTAGTGCAGCTACAAGAGCCATTCTCCTGGAGGATGGCATAAGACCCTAGTTGTGGACTAGGGGCCCCAACACACTCTTGGGGTTTCTTGGTATGATACCAAGCAATGAGAGCCATGGAAAAAGACCCTAGTGAGGGCTCCCAGTATATGACTGGGGTTCGTGGTCTTGGACCAAGCAATAAGTCCCTATATGTGTTCTAGGGCCCTTGGATGTGTTCCAGGGATTCCTTGCCCGATGCTTGGATTGATCCTTGGTGGTTGATATAAGTCCCTAGATGTGTTTTAGGGCCCCTGGATGTGTTCCAGGGAACCCTTGCTTAGTGCATGGGTTGATCCTTGGTCTTGTACCTTGGTGGATAAAACCCTAGATGTGTTCTACGGCCCCCAGATGTGTTTTAGGGCCCTCAGATGTGTTTTGGGGCAACCTGGTCTTTGACCAGGTAGATCTTTGTGAAATACCAAGATGTGTTGATATGTGATCCTCTTCCTCTCTACTGGGATGGTCCATGAGACCTAGGAGTGCCTATGAAGATGGACATGACCACATTGTTGATGTACCCTCTTATGCAGTGATGATAAAGTTTATAGGTCATTATGAGACTCATGTGGACATGTTTTTCCATGATGGACCCCCCTTGACTTTGTCCTAAAAGGCTCCCCCTTGTTATCTTACTTTCCTTCTTGCTTTAGGTGATTGGGGATTTATTTTATGTGATTGGGGTTTTTATAATTTATATTAATATTAATTGACATTTTAATTAATATTTATATTAATTAAATGTCAATATTTAATTATAATTATATTTTCCATAACCCCTCTCCCTAAATATAAATAGAACCCTACCCTACCCTCTAGCATTTGTTACACACACACACACACACACACACACACACACACTCCTCTCTCTCCTTGTTGTGGCTACCTCAGTGAATTGCTTCGTTTGTTGGTGCGACCTCTCCTTTGGTTATCAGTTTCAGATATGAGATTTTTGATTGGTGTTGGTGTTGGCTGGAAGCTCCTTCTTGGTGTCTGTTGGTGTATAGGGTGCATGCGGCCCCCTTCCTTGACTTCCATATCTGCATAGAGAGTCACAACCCCTTTTCCTTGACTGTTGGGTTTGTATAGAAAGCCACATACCTCCCTTTCTTTGGTTGCTAGTAGCCACGACCTCTCCTTTGGTTGCCACGTGTTGAGTTGAGGTCCCTGTGGGGTTTCTACATGTTGTCCAAACTTTTTCTATGTGGAGGGTTTGCTTGTGGAGGGTCTGTTGTTTCAATCCTGTTGTCCAGTTAATCCCCGTGCTATATTTTGCTTCTGTGAAGGGTTTTATCTATTGAGGGTATTGTTGTTACCTGCTGGGAGGTCATGTTGTTTTCCTCTGTGGTGTTATTGTTGTTTTAACTTGTGGGCAACATCTTTTGGGGGTCTCTACTTTGGAAAAATTGTCCCACAATCCATATTGATAGAAATCAAACCTTAGAGGTTTGATCCATGAACCTAAACTAATTTTTGAGCATATTTTTAGAGGCATACATCCACACATGTGGCAGGTAAATCTATCATTGATCAGGAGGTAAGCTAAAAGTTTATTTGTATACTAAAAAATCTTGTTTGTATTCAGATTTGTTTATATCTCTTCTCTTATATGTTGATCTAGTAAACAAAAAAATTTAAAAGAATTTTGTTTTTCATTTTTCCCTAATTCTAATATGGTTTCAAAGCTTAGGGCGTGAAAAGAGCTCAAGAATTGCAGACTTGAGTCTGCGTAGATCCACTTCTTAGGGTTTTTTTTGCATATCAGCAGTAAATCATCTTCATAATCTGATCCAGGACTCAACATGGCCTCTTCTTCAGTGAAATCTAAAGATAGACTTGAAGGGGCCTCCAACTTCAATGCTTGGAAGTGTAGGATACTCAACATCCTAGAAGAGAGTGACTTGGATGAGCTGGTTACTAGGGTAATAGAAGAACCCACTTCAAATATTGACAGGGAAGCATACAAGAAGAGACAAACCAAAGTTAAAAGAGTCATTTTTTACTTAGTTAAGGACATCATGATGCCCATCATTGGTCATCTAAGGACTGCCAAAGATTGTTTTGATGCCCTGGCGAATCTCTATGAAAATAAGGCTCCAACTCAAAAGAGAATATTGAAGAAACAACTACGTACATTAAGGATGAGAAATCATGAAACCATCGCTTCCTTCTTCTCCAAGATTTCTCAAACCAAAGATCATATTACATCAATAGGATTTGTTGTGGATGATGATGACCTTGTACAAACTGCAGTTGATGGAATCCATGAGTCATGGGGAACCTTTCTTGCTTCATTCAATGGAAGAGAAGCTCAACCTAACTTCGAGATATTATGGCATGATTGCTTAGAAGAAGAAGAAAGACTCAAAAGTAGAAATGGGCACTCAACTGTAAGAGATCACGCCCTTTCAGCTAAAGCCAAGAGGTGGGAGAAGTTTCCTCAACCCAAAGGCAAAGGTAAGAAACCTCAAGGTAAGATATCTCATCTTCATCCCCATTTATCTAAAGTAAGATGTTTTAATTGCAATAAACTAGGACATTATGCAAAAGATTGCAGGAACCCTCCCTCTCATCATAGAAGAAAAGGTAAGTTCCATGCCTCAGTCGCCATTGAAGAAGCAGAGCCTCAACAGGAACCTTAAAGAAGAAGAACCAGGGAAACCACCAAAGAGAAAGAACAACACCAAGAATATTATCTCATCTCAACTCTTTCTGGCACTATAACCAATTCAAAGGAGGTTTGGTTAATGGACAGTGATGCCTCCAAACACATGACAAGCTTCAAACAAAACCTTGCAAACTATCAGGATAAGAAGTTCAATGTAAAGGTAGCACTGGGTGATGATGGTACATATGACATAAAAGGATTTGGATCTGCTTCATTTCAGCTTCAATCAGGTAATGTATTTCATATTGATGAAATTCTTTATGTTCTTGGTTTTAAAAAAAATATCATCTCAGTTGCAGTGTTAGAAAGCAAAGGATACTCAATTGTCTTCACCAAAGGGAAGACTCTTATGTGGCTCTCAAATGGAGATGTGAGCTCTTCCATGACTATCATTACTCGTGAGAGTGGACTTTACAAAATCACAGGTCAAGTTGTTCAAGCATTATCTCATGAGATGATAAACCTCTGCGAACTCTAGCACAAAAGGCTTGGACATCTCAACTACAACGCACTTCCAGGTTTGCAAAAGATGGTAACAAGTATGCCGGTGTTTTCATTTGAGCATGATAGTGTTTGTAGAGGTTGTGCTCTCGGTAATAATACAAAGAAAACTTATCCTCACAACAATAGAAAAACTAATGGCATTTTAGATCTAATTCATTCTGATCTTTGTGGACCTATGACCTCTCCATCTATGAATGGTTGTCTTTACTATATCATTTTTATTGATGATTGTTCTTGTAAAACTTGGATTTATTTTTTAAAGACTAAAGATGAATCTTTCAGCAGATTTCAAGAATCTTGTTGAGAATCAAACATGTAGACACATCCGGGTTTTCAGAATAGACAATGGAAAGGAATTTGACTCCTACAAGTATGATGAAATATGTCGAGCTTCCGGGATTAAGAGGGAGATGACTATCCCTTATAATCCCCAGTAGAATGGGGTTGTAGAAAGAAATAACAGAACAATCTGTGAAGCAACCAGAGCCATGATGTATGATCAGAATTTACTTTTATCTCTTTGGGCCGAAGCCGCAAGTACTGCAGTCTACATTCATAACATGTGTCCTCATAAAGCCCTTGAAGAGAAAACTCCAGAATAAGTTTTCACCGGTATAAAGCCCTTAGTTGATCACTTGAGAATCTTTGTCAGTCCAGTCTATATTCATATTCCAAAATAAAAGAGGATTAAGATAGATCCCTTTGGAAAGAAAGGAACTTTTGTGGGATATAGTGAAACCTCAAAGGCTTACATAATTTCTATCACAGGTCAAAAGTTCATTGAGGTAAATAGAGACATGAATTTTCATGAAGAAATAATTTTTCGTCGTGCCAGAGAACTTCCATGTGATACAGAGGAGTAGGAAGCCCCATCTCCTAAACCTTCAGATTCACCTCTTCCATATGTGCAGAGGGAGGAGACCTCAAAACCTTCAGTGGATCCCACAAGGGATACTATTGAGTTTCCCTTAAAGAAACCTCCAGTTAAAATGAAACCAACCTGATGTCGGGAAATTCTAAGGGACGCAGAAAATCATGCTGCCTAAAGGAACCTTCAGAGAAAGTAAGAAACCAGATAAGTACTCCAGCCTACTAGCTCAATTGAATCTTGTGATTGACTCAAAACCTTCCACCTTTGAAGAAGCCTCCAAACATAAAGTATGGAAAGATGCTATGATAGAAGAATATGATTCAATTCTAAAGAATGATGTATGGGTAGTGGTCCCAAGACCTCGTGGCAAATCAATGGTAACCTCCAAATGGATTTACAAAATAAAGCATACAACAGATGACATTGTTGAAAAATTCAAGGCTAGATTTGTGGCTCGTGGTTTCTCTCAGAAAGAAGGAATTGACTATGACGAGATCTTTGCTCATGTTGTAAGATATACTTCCATCATGATCATTATCTCTCTTACTGCAGTTTTTGGTTGGAAACTTCACCAAATGGATGTTAAGACTTATTTTCTTAACGATGAAGTTGAGAAAGAGGTTTATATCGAACAACTTGAAGGGTTCGTGATCCATGGAAAGGAATCCCATGTATGAAAACTCAAGAAAGCCTTGTATGGATTGAAGCAAGCTCCGAGAGCTTGGTATGGGAGAATTGATAGCTTTCTACAGAGTCTTGGGTTCACCAAGAGCATAACCGATCCCAATCTTTATATAAAAATTGTACAAAATCATCCTGTTATCTTAGTATTATATGTGGATGATATGTTCCTCACTGGAGAGGAAAATTTGATAGCTCAAACTAAGAGGGATTTTTCAACATAATTTGAAATGAAAGACTTGGGTCTTATGAATTATTTTATGGGCTTAGAGGTATGGCAGAAACCAAGTGAGATCTTTTTCTCACAGAGAAAATATGTAGTTGATGTGCTCCATGGATTTGGCATATTAGACTGTAAGTCCATGTCAACATCGATGATTTCTAATTTGAAGAAGTTACAAGACTAAGTTACAGGTACAGATCCGAAAGACCCCACCTTATATCAACAAATTATTGGGTCCTTTATGTATCTTATACATACTAGACCGAACATTTGTTATGCAGTAAATGCCCTCAGCCAATTCATGTGTGAACCGAAGCATATTCATATGGTTGTTGTTAAACATATTCTGAGATATGTTAGGGGGACTATAGCCTATGAGACTATATACACTTCCAATGGAGGTGTAATGCTTCATGGATATACATATTCAGATTGGATGGGCAGTACAGTAGACAATACGAGTACTTTCGAATATTGTTTTAGTTTGGGTTCAACGATGATCTCCTGGTCCAGCAGGAAATAGGGCTCCATATCCCAGAGCACTGCAGAAGCATAATACATTGTTGCAAGTGCTGCTAGTAGAGACACAATGTGGCTCGGAAAGCTACTTTTAGATTTTTTTAGTGCTGAGCTGGAACCCACAATCATCCACTATGATAACCATAGATGTATAAAGATCTCTAAGAATCCGATGTTTCATGATAGATCGAAACACATTGAGATGAGATACCACTATGTTCGGGACATGGTGCAAAAGAACATTCTCAGTATTCAGTATGTTCCGACGACAGAACAAACTGGAAATATTTTGACCAAGCCATTGTCCTTGAAAAAGTTTGTGTACTTTCGAGACAAGCTTGGTGTTGCTGAGAATGCCTCTCTTGTTGAGAGGGAGTGTTGAAATTAGTGCAGCTGCAAGAGCCATTCTCTTGGAGGATGGCATAAGACACTAGCTATGGACTAGGGGCCCCAACACAGTCCCGAGGTTTCTTGGTATGAGACCAAGTAGTGAGAGACATGGCAAAAGACCCTAGTGAGGGCCCCCAGTATATGACTGGGGTTCTTGGTCTTGGACCAAGCAATAAGTCCCTAGATGTGTTCTAGGGCCCCTGGATGTGTTCTAGGGAACCCTTGTTTAATGCACAGTTTGATCCTTGGTCTTGTACCTTGGTGGATAAGACCCTAGATGTGTTCTAAGCCCCTCATATGTGTTCTGAGGAAACCTGGTCTTTGACCAGGTAGATCTTGGTGAAATACCAAGATGTGTTGATGTGTGATCATCTTCCTCTCTCCCAGGATGGTCCATGAGACCTAGGAGTTCCTATGAAGATGGACATGACCATATTGTTTATGTACCCTCTTATGCAGTGATGATAAAGTTTATAGGTCATTATGAGACTCATGTGGACATGTTTTGCCACTATGGACCCCCCTTGACTTTGTATTAAAAGGCTCCCCCTTGTTGTCTTGCTTTCTCTCTTGCTTTATGTGATTGGAGATTGGCTTTATGTGATTGGGGGTTTATTTTATGTGATTGGGGTTTTTATAATTTATATTAATATTAATTGACATTTTAATTAATTAAATGTCAATATTTAATTATAATTATATTTTCCCTAACCCCTCTCCCTAACTATAAATAGAACCCTACCCTCTAGCATTTGTTACACACACACACACTCTCCTCTCTCTCCTTGCTGCGACTACCTCAGTGAATTGCTTCTTTTGTTGGTGCAACATCTCGTTTGGTTATCAGTTTCAGATTTGAGAATTTTTATTGGTGCTGGTGTTGGATGGATGCTCCTTCTTGGTGTTTGCTGGTGTATAGGGTGCATGCGCACCCCTTCCTTGACTTCCAGATCTACATAGAGAGTCGCAACCCCTTTTCCTTGACTGCCAAATCTGTATAGAGAGCCACAACCGTCCCTTTCTTTGATAGCCAGTAGACACAGGCTCTCCTTTGGCTACCGTGTGTTGAGCTAAGGTCCCTATGGGGTTTCTACTTGCTGTCCAGACTTTTTCTATGTGGAGGGTCTGTTGTTTCAATCTTGTTGTCCAGTTCATCCCTGTGCTATATTTCTCTTATGTGGAGGGTTTTATCTGTTGGGGGTATTGTTGTTACCTACTTGGAGGTCCTGCTGTTTTCCTATGTGGTGTTATTGCTATTTTAACTTGTGGACAACATCTTTTGGGGGTCTCTACTTTGAAAAAACTGTCCCATAGTCCATATTGATAGAGATCAAACTCTATAGGTTTGATTCATGAACCTAAACTAATTTCTGAGCATATTTTCAGAGGCATACATCCACACATGTGACATATACATCTATAATTGATCAAGAGGTAAGCTAAAAGTTTATTTTTATACTCAAAAACCTTGTTTGTATTCAGATATGTTTATATCTCTTCTCCTATATGTTGATCTAGTAAACATAAAATTTTAAATCATTTTGTTTTTCATTTTTCCCTAATTCTAACAGTGACAGTGGCTAACCTCCAAATTTTACATGTTTCAGTCTAGGTGTTAGGACTTTTAATCTTTGGGTGTGAGATTGTATGTTAACATTTTGGCACTGTTGCGGGGGATAAAGTCTATTTCCCGGATCTTGTTGATCAACTACATCTTGGTTTATGTTGAATATATTTCTCATCTTGGCGACTCCATTGCGGGAAGAAGCCATTTCCCCTATTGTGGATTTGAATACTTTTTGTTTTTAGGTGAAACAAACAACATTTGAAGGCATCAAAGGTTCACCTTAGCGACTCCACTCCACATTTTCAGATTTTGGTATGAGGTATGATAAACATATATATTTCAGATTTTTAGATTTGAGATATGGTTTCATTTAGCAATGAATTTGATGTAAAATTGTTCCCTCCTCTATATTTAACATGCATATATGGATACCCACATGAGTTCAATTATAAGCTATGGAAAAAACATGCTCCAAAATTCTATGGAAACAAAAATTGTGTTTCCAAGTTTTCTACATCTTTTATTAGGTTCATTGTAGAATTTAACATTATCCATGAAGATGCGACATTGAAAATGCTGAAAATGTTTTCCCTTTCTGTGCAAGAAAAAGTGAGAGAATGGTTTTGTAGTGTTATCCTAAAAGAAATATCTTTATTTTCATATTTCTTCATGGTATTTCAAGAATCTTGGATGGTTGATGAACAGAAAGTAAGGTAATGGTTTTGTAGTCTTAGCCTAAGGGACATATCTTTATTTTCATATTTCATCATAGTCTTTCAATCTTGGATGGTTGATGAAGATCATATTAAAGGCTTAAATGATACATATGTTTGGGCTATGGTTTGTGACAAAATAAAAGACTTGATAGTATGATGCTAGAATATGAAAATGATCCTTAAAGTAATTTCTTGGATAAAATAAGGTGTAAAAGTGATGCATTAATTTTCTTGCTCGAGTATACCAGTGAAAGATATGGGATAATAATTCAAGTAAATAATGAGGTCATTGAAGATCCAATTTCAACTCCATATGAAGAATAAAATACTCAAGAAAATAATGTAAATGTTGCAGATTTTGATCCTTATGGCGAACCACATAGACTAGAATTTTGTGTTGCAAATTCGAAAAGTATCTTCCATACATATGTAACAATAAATCTTGCAGTTTTTTTTGGAGTATCTGGGACAGATTTTGAGGTGCAATTTTGCAAAAAAATTGACCATATATGCCTTCATCTATCACACTTTTCATACATTACTTTTCAGCTAAAAAATACATTTTAAGGCCTGATTTTTGTTTCGGACAACACACTTTTCAGATTGTTGTATTTTTCATAAATTTCCATCCACCTTCTTCTACAAGTTTTGATGAATTTGCATGCTATTTTTCAGCTGGAAGTCATCTTTCTAATGCTGAAAATTATATTGGGCAACAAGATATTAAGTACATGTGTTATGATGATCATTTCTAGCCATATATTTATAAGCACAATTTATCTCTAGAAAGCTCATGCATCACAAATATATTTCTAAATCTGAAATGTCATTTTATACTACATTCTCATGCTTAGAAGAAAAAATATTTTGGATGGATCCATCCACACCTTCCTTGCTTGAAGGTGTGAATGAAGTTCTACATGTAGATCAACATTTGGAGAGGGATGGAGAAGACATTTTGTAGGTTGTTGAGGAGTTGCAATATGCATTTTCCAGCCCTTATATTAGCCCTCTACAACAAGGGATCAACATGGCATGTGCCAAGTCATGTCATTCTTGTTCAACATTTTGTATTGGATACCATGCCCATGATGTAACACATTATTGTAGCATTTTTATTATGTATCTTCTAGCTCATGTGAACTTAATGATGAACATTTACTTGTTTTGGTCTATGAACAAACATAAAAGAAAACAATGTAATGTTGATGTAATAAGTACATGGCTTCATTGGGTATTTGTTTACACTTAGCATTTTGTTTGTATATGCTAAAATATAGTATTTGTAGGAGAAATAAGATTTTGAAAAGCATTAAAATAGAGGAATAAGTTCTTTATTATGAGTATTGCATTTCATGCACTTTGGCATTGTTGGCTTTTGCCTTAGTTGTAAAGCTAATTTGATGAATAAATTGTAAACACTTGGATGTGGTGTTTGAGGATGAGACATAGACCATCCCACCACATGATCTTATTCTCTCTTCCTTCTTCTCAATAATATATAACTAGAGATTTTGGGATTTTCCTACACTCTTATCCTAAGAGTACATGTCCCCAAGTAGGAGCCAATTGTTTCCCCTAATATTGACATGAGATGTAAACTTAGTCTTATTCAAATTGATGAGATCATTCTAACCTTTGAAAGGTTGGATATTGGTGGAGGTTGTTTTAGTGGTGCATCTTTTTCTTCATCATAGTGATCACATTGTCACTTCCTAATCACTTTCACTTCATGTTACATGGTTAGATCATGACTACCCTCTAACATGGTGATGTACTTACCTAATGTTCCATGTCATTTTCATCATTTCACCTAGGAAAATTGTAATTTGCAAGCATCTTATCAATTTTTCCTAGGTGATTTGTGTATTACATCACATCTTAACCTTTCACCTAAGTAAGATTGACTTTCACATGCATATTTCATTTATATCTATCTCCATAGTATTTATTGTCTATAATTCCCTAACTTCTAAACCATATTAATCCCTCAAATCTCATATTTACACATTTTTCCAATGTGAATACACCTAACTGGTTCAAGATATTTTAATTAATTCCTAAACCTTAGGCTGCGTGCCTAAGTATTGGCATACTAGTAAATTATTGTGCTAATCCTCCATTGAGGAATTTTCCCTAAGTTTCACTTTTGAATTGGTTACTAGGAGTTGTAACTTAATATCCATGTGGTACACATGAGACTAGGCTCCCCCCCCCCCTTTGCCTTGTGTTGAGGTGATACACTCAAAAAATCTAGTTCTCTCTCATATCAACCTAGCCTTGTTCACACATGCTAAGTTATTCATGCTCTATCCTTATCCATTGGCCTGAGGTTTGAGGAGTTAGTTGAGACTTGAGTTGACTAGGGAAGACTAATTACCACACACCCTAGGGTTTGTTACCCTCTTCCTCATCCATCTTATCCACTCATGCACACACCCATAGGTGGTGTGCTCCACTATGAGGACATATCCACTTCTTGCATAACCCTGTTCACATATTGCACATGTGTGAAGTGATTAGTGATGGTTTGACTTGGTAAAAGGGCACCCATTTGCACATATTTTGAGGAGATCTCATGGCTTTGATGAAGACCCATTTGAACAAGAGTCTAGGGTGCACCTTCTAGGGTGAGAAATTCAAGTTTGACTTGGTCAAAGTGGACACAAATACACATTTTTCATGGCTGCACTCTTTTTCTCTCCTTAAGGGAAAATGCATGGAATACTATTTTATTCTGATGAGTGTTGTTAAGTGGAAACAAATAAGCCTTTCCTAGGGCACTCTCATTCAAAGATCACTCCATGATTATTTTATTCAAAATTGTCCACAAAGGATCAAGTACCAATATTGCGCTAGTTCATGGAAGAGTTTTATATTATTTATTGGTCTAAAGGCTTCTAGAAGAAGCACTCAAGGATTACACTTGCCATTAGCATACATTTCTAGAAGAGTTCCCTCATAAATGAAGCTTACACACTTGACAAATTACTCATCTATTTGGAAATTCACCCTACTCATTTGAATGAGGAATATTATTATTATTTGAAGGTGGTTATGAAGCGTGTACACTTAGAATCCATGCAAACATTTAGGAGAGCACCCTACTTCATTGGCCAAGCATTTTACTAATATTTTGGAGGGAGTTTTTTCTTGGAGAGAGGCTTGCAAATGAGGAGGTCAAATAACATCCAGATTTTCCCTTTGCATGAAGATGAATATGGAAGAAGGTGACATGTGGCACCATACTCATCTAGAACATTGTATCCAAGAATTTTCTATGGGCTCTTGACCTAATTATCTCTCCTAGGCAGTTGTTGTAAATTTTTTGGTATTTTCTTAGGAAAATAGTATGTTATTGAATAAGAGAGTTGAGCTAAAACTTATATAAAGGTTTGTTCTCTCCATTTTATACTCAGGAAATTTTGGAATGGAAAAATTTGTGAGAAAGCTACCTCCAAGAAATTGGTTGAAGGTAACTTTTGTTAAGTTATGTTGTCATTCATGTACAATTTATTATCTGTGGTAGATATGTTCTAGGAAAACCCTTGGTAAATCTTGTATGTAGGTTTAGATTGTCAAAGTCAAGTCCAAGAGTGCCTTGTTTCAATGGAGAGGAGCTAAAGCCTCAAATATCATTTTGTGAGTGAGAAGCTTGTTCCTTTTCTTAAAGATAATTGGCGTAAATCTATAACATACATTGTGAGTAAATCTTAACAACTCATTTACTTGGTTTGGTTTTGGAGCTCATATTGTGAGTCCCTTCCTTTCTTACCTTATAACACTTTGTTCCTAAATATTTTAGTAGAATAACACTCTTAGATTCCATCCATGACTCCATATCCCAAGCAATAAGACAATGGATCCCTTTCATCCATCATCCCCAACTCTTTTAAACTTTTTTCATTCCATTTACTCATGTTGTTAAGCCCATTTACTCTCATTCCATAATACACAAAGTGAGCCTAGTAACCACGGGGAATCCTCCCTTGACATAGGTCTACACTTTGTCTAAAGTGAAGAAGAGTGTTGTTGAGGTGAAAATGTCCAACCTCCTAGTTTCACATGTCTCCATTTAGGTGTGAGATTGTGTGTTAACAACACATACTTGGCCAATTTTATTTGAAACTAAGCCGTGCCTTCAAATTTTTCACATATTCAAATGTTTTTTCACACTTAGTCAAATTTCTCGTAACTTTTATATGGTTGGAACCTTTCACAGATATTTAAAACTTCATCCTTTTCTCCCTTGTTCAAATTTATATTTCATTTCAATATACAAATTTATCTCAATTTCCAAATTGTGCCCAACTTTCTAATCAAACCTTCATTTACCTTTTCGAGCTATTGCCTTGGCTCGATTTCAAGATTGGCCTTGATTCCTCAATTAGACCCCCTTATCACCATTTGAATTGTTTCCTTGGTCAATTTAAAGAGAATGCTCGATTACTTAATCAGGCCCACTACTCACTACTCAAATTGTTTCCTAGGCCCAATCTCAAAGTTCAATACAATTCCTCAAATGATCCCTTTATAACTAGTTCAAAGTATTTCCTTGTTTGATTTATAATATTGGGCCCAATTCCTCAAATCAGGCACCTTTCCACTAATTGAATTGTTTCCTTAGCTAATTTCAATATTCCCCCCCCATACTCATAGTTTGAACTGTCACCATGGCCTGATTCCTCAATGATCTCCCCATATTCGAAGTTTGAATGTGTTTAAATGCATCAAGACTCAAAGGAAAGTGAAGGTATGTAGTTCGAATAAATATGTGCTACTATGAGGAGAAAAAACCTTGCAAGGAATCTCCATGTGTGTGGTGTAACTATTTTCATGTGTGCCCCTAATTTCGTAGGATTAAGAGAGAGTAGTAGCCCCAAAGTATGAGTTAACGAAAAGTTTGATTTTTAGCTCATGAAATTGAGTGATCAAGAGAGAGTGGTGGCCCAAAAGTTTCTTTCTGAACTAAATAGCAGATGCACCTTTTCCCTAATGATGTATAAGTTAGAGAATTTTCTCTTGTATAGAGGAGGGTTTTTCATTCAAGAGAAAAAAAAATAGAAACTAAATAGGAAGAAATAAAGATAGAGGTCATTAGAAATTGAATATCTACCTAGAGCACCATGGTTTTACAACAACAAATGGTTTTCTCTTCCTTCCACTTCTCATATCCTTGTTATAGCCTTAATTTCCATCCTACAATGTTAGGAGGAACTTAGCAGAAGATGGCAACTGAAACACAACCCTCAACTCAAGATTCAGTTAGTTTTTGAAGGGTGTCGTTAGTCATACATGGACAACAAGCAACATGTCACTAGTGATATATATGGAAACCAACAACACCTGTTGTACCTTCTATATTTGCAGAGTATCAAAGAGGTGAGTGAGGAATGAGTTGGTTCTTCATGGCATGAGCCTTCGAACTAATAGAATTTGAGTATCCATAGGTTTCTATAAGATCTAGAAGCTATACCAAGCCTCTTCCAAGAGTCTATAAAAAGAAGGAAAATCTTGAGCATAAGGGGGGAGAATCATTCACAAAGTTCTGCTACCAAAATACAAAGGTGTTTCTCCATTCTACATAAGTTGCAGCCAGGATTCCTAGATTGGTTGAAAATATGAGGAGCAAGGGGCAAGGGGAAAAGAAGAGTGCATCTACACCTAGAGGTAAGTGCATTGATATACTTCTTTCATTTTGATATATGGATCATGTGTTTTCCCCTCCCATATTGTTCATGTTCAATGATATATGTCAGATCTGATTTATTACTTCATAGATCAGGTTATATCTAGATTAAATTGTGATTTCCTAACACAAGAGAGAGTTTGTAGATTGGTATTATTTGTATCTTCTGTGTAGGTAGTAGGTTGAAGGAGATGGAGCTAGATCTCCAAGACTACACCAACAAAGGACACACGAGGACAAACTTTGAAGGAAAATGTATGCATATTTAATATCTCTTAGCATAAAATAGAAAACATATTGTTTGGATCTAGTGAAAACCATAAAATTTTATCCCACTATCTATCTAGGATCAATAGAAAGTTCCTTGGGAGATCTTATTATCCATATTGGTAAGATTTTTTCCATAACATAATTGGAGACTCCATTGGGGAAAAATATTTGATTCTTCTCTAGTTTAGAATCCCTTGCCTATTTTCCTTTGTTCTCTATTTTTGAGTCAATTATTGTCTTCCCTAGCACTCCCTCAGAGAGTAGATCTCTCAGATTTGGTAGATCCGAGTCAGATATTTTTATTTTTCAAAAATTTTGAAGTATGCCGCTTGTCTTCTTTAAGAGACAAATAGACAGTTTCATAGGTTGCAGTATTATTGACCCACGCCAACCTACATATAATCTCCTATTGCAAGTGAAATGACTCACGAAACCCCCTGTAGGTTTTAAAAATTGCAATTGTTTCATATTTTTTTGGTCAAATTTGGATATGTCTGATCTTAATGGGCTATAATTGGTTTGTGTTTTCTAGATCCTCTCTCTATTTGAGTTTTTTGCCACACCTTTGGTCATAGATATAGATCTGAAGTGTGCTTGAGTGGCCTTTTTGGATTACTTGTTTTCATTTACTTTCTATTGAGTGATCCATTGAGTTGGGATGTGCACCCAACCGATCTGATTAGATTTGGTAGTGTCCCATATTTTAATGCATTTGGTTGAGTTTCCCTCTTGCAATTTGTTTTCATTGCTAGATCCACTTTCATTGGGAGTTTTGGGTTGAGATTCCAATAGAGACATTGGAGTGTGCTTCCAAGAATCACTACCAATTTCCTACAACCCTTGATTGTTGATTTGATAGTTTTATATTTTCATATTGTTTTTCTTTCTTAGATTAAGGAGATTTTTGAATCATAATTTGAAAAAAAAAACAAAAAATGTGTTGGCATCCACATAGCTTTTGAGCATTAGAGACAAAGATAATTTTTGTTTTTGGTTTTGTGATCTTGTTAAGATTTTGGTTTTGGATTTTCTTGAATGGATGCATGGTGATTGTGAGGATGCATTGTCGAACTTGAAAATAAAAAGGCTTGTTTCCCTCCCATATCTAGAGTTCATTGAATTGAACATTTGCATTTTCATTCTTGCATTGTTTTGCTTGGGTCAAGATTCACAACACAATTAAAGTTTCATTTATCTTTCCTTTACTTAGACAACAACCATAAGAAAATATTTCATAACCTAAAACCAACTAGACTCTTTTCTTTGCTAGAAAACCAACATTATATAGGCTTTAGGGCCTTGAAATAGGATTGGAGAGTGAACTCTCCAAGTTCACCAAACTAAACCTAGAGTCATTAAAGAGTGTAAAATCCATTTTCACAACTGATGTGTCAAGATCCTCCTATAATACAAGATTTAAGGACGAGGTTACATTGGGGCAAGTAGGGTGATTAGCCCTCTTTTCTTGTCTTATTGTTTGTTACACATCTTTGATTATTACATATACATGGGTTTCGTTGGTTCCAAATCTCATGTGAGATAACACTTTTGATGCTTCGGGCTTAGTTACCCTGCCCTTACATGTGGTCGAATTTATTATTTTTCACCCAATCATTGATTGTGAGGTGGTAGAGTTAATGACCATTCCTAGGTAGCCTACAGAGGTGAATACAGGTGGGATGTACCTGTAGTACCTGGGGAATATGTTCATTCACAGTCTTAGTTCCCCGAAAGGGTGCCCTCCTTAATAAAGGGTACTTACACTGGTCAGGGTTGGTTTGCATAGATCATCGTAATTGATCTCCATACCTTCACTAGCCAATCTTGTGGGGATTTCATCTACCCCAGAGGGTTGGTTTTTGGAAGCCCCCCCGATTCATTAGTTTGTTTGTTGTCCTAGATTCATTAGGGGTGTGATATTTGGTTCTTATTCTACTTCGTCCTTAGGTTGAATTCTATTTTGATTTTCACATATTGTTTTGACCTTGTCTAAATCACTATGTCAGTTCCATCGATTACGAGGACTTGAACCCATCACGAAGGTGAAACCACCTCTTAAGCGGTGTGAAATAGGTGACCATGAATTTGAAGAGTCTCATCTGTAGTTTGAGGAGTGTGGTATTTTTGAAGTGGAAGTGGTTGACAAAAGTCCATCACCCAACTTTAAACCTCCTTTGACTTGTTCAGATACCCCCATACTAGTCCAAGTTAGAGTGTTCTTTAATGAACCTTTTTCTTTGTTCGACGACCCTCACACTAGGTCGATACCAATTTTTTTTTTCAATGTGGTTGAGCCATCAAGCCCATCCACAAGTGTGTTTGGGGGAATCCCAGTAATGCCCACCTTTCCATGTTTGAGTGTAGCCCATTGGACCTACACCATCTATTCATGTTTCTATAGGTGTCTCTATTTAGGGGATGTCGGCCACCTCTTCCTTTCCATCCATGAGTTTACCTGAAATTCCCATGCCCATTCCATCTGTCATGATGCCCACATATGGATCTCCTTCTAGTGGGGGGTTGAGCCTTGGTTTCAACATGGGGAGTGGAGTTCCTTCCACCTCCACCATTCATATGAGGAGTCAAGTGTTGTCGAGTGTTGGTTTTCCATTTGGATGGAATATTCCTAGTGGTTTTGAGGTTGCCCCTAGTCATTATGGGGGTGATAATGTGTCTAAAGGATTTAATTTCCCATGGGTTAATGAGAGTTTCCCAAGGAGCACATCCCTTGGGGGAAGCTTTGCACAATGGGGTGGCTATCCCTTCATCCATACATTTGGTCCTAGGGGGTTCTTCCTTGGGCCTAGTATTGGGAATAATTTTCATTTAGGATCTATGCCTACCCCTCGGGGGCATGTCTACTCCTGGGAGAAATCACACTCCTAGGATTTCTTCCAATCTTGGGGGAAATTAACCTTCTAGAACCTCCAATCATTCTAAAAGAACAAACATGGGGGGATCACAAAGTTCATCCGGGTCTTAAGGAGCCACCTCCTCTTCCTAGTATTCATTTGTTCACATGTCATTTCCCTTCTTGGAAATGTTGGAATTTCTTGATATATCACTTTTGAAAAATGGCCCCATTTCCCATGAACCTTCATGAGTAGTTATACCTACTAAGATCCCATCGAACATGCCAAAATTCGACAAAAATCTAGGAGAAGACCCATCCACACATATAATGGCATATCATTTATGTTGTCCATACAACTACTTGATGGATGACAATATATGGTTACATATTTTCCATAGATACTTGAATGTAAGTGTCTCCAAATGGTACATTGAATTAAAAGGCACTTGCTTCAACAATTTTAATGACTTGGTGATGGAATTCCTAACACATTATTAATTTACCATTTGATATGAGATATTAACAGAGCTCTTGAAATCACTACGTCATGATACTTCCACTCACATATATGATCATATACATGAGTGGAGACAAAGATGTGGGATTATTAAGACCCAGATTCCAAACCAACTCTTGATGTGGTGGTTCAAAAAGTCTCTCTTACCACCCATTTCCAAGGATGTTGCTATGGCAGGGGTGGCTATGAAGGATTAATCCACCACGTGTGTCCAAAAATTAGAATTTATTTATTCTCAGTCGGACACTCTCTATGATATCATCCCACATGCTCCTCGACTATCAAAAAATCCAAAAAAAATGAATTCAGAACCCCGTGTCGATGGTGTGGCTAGTTATTTTCCCCATGCATCTATGGTCCAACTTGTTGATCGGATGGGTCACATGAACATTTTTTAAAACTCGTCTATTGTTGTGTCTATTTCTCAAACTACCCCGTTCCCCACTCAACCCTTTGAGGTGAACTCGGTGAAATACACATAATTGAATAATCTTCAACAATATGGAGGAAATAAGAGGAATAACAAGAATAAAAACTCTAAAACTAAGTGAGGGACCTCTCCAACCCAAAACAATCAAGGGGGAGAAATGAAAGAGAAGAAGAAGAGTCAGTCCCCCTGCATGATTTGTGGGGATGGCCACCCTACTCATTAGTTTCATTGGAATGATGAGGTCCACCATTTCTTGGCACAAAAATGGCCTTCCTAGCAGCCTATTATCCTAACGCATCCTTTCCCCCCACAGCCTCAGAAAATGGTTGCGAAAAATCCTTCCCCTATGTAAGGGGGCATGCCCCTCAATATGAGGGGTCATCCTCGAATGTTACAGTTTTCATGTGTGATCACAAGGTTTCCCTCCAAAATCGAGCAACAAACTATGACAATCCAGAGATTTTTACTATAGTGCAAGATCCTTCTTCCTCTTCCCAGCTTGGTGGCCCTCTTTAGATTGAGAATCCATATTTTGACATATTGCTTCACCCCCTGAAGGGAGTTCTTTGACGTATGACTCATATTCCAAATGCATGGGATGCACACAACTATAGTATTGTGGAATACTTGGCCCATACACCATATGCCATGTCTGCACTCGAAGTGTTAAATTTTTGATGGTTAAGCTAATGCATGTAGTTTATTTCATTTTAGCATGAACTGAACCATAAACAATGACTGCAACAACACAATAAGAATAGCTGCAATAAACCAAGATCACAAGAAGAATAACCATGCACAAAAGAACACAAGAAGTATCATCAGAAAACCCTTCTCAATCAAGGAAAAACCCAACAATCCTTTGCTATACTGCCAAGAGAAGATCCTCCATCTACCACCAAACCTAGCACACAATAGGGTGCTGCTATGACTGAGAAAACTAGCTCTTAGAGAAATTTGAATTGTAGTCCTCATAATTTTAGACCTCCAACTTCATACCATGCGTTTAGCATGTGAGAGATATGATACACAATGGGGATCTATCTCATATTTATACAATAATTAACTCAACCAAAAGACATGACACTTGGCACAATAGGGTCGACTTGTACAACTTAATGATATAATTAATAATTACACAATATTAATTATCTTTGCATGGTGGGGTCAAATTGTACCCTTTACAACATAAATTAGGTTTTTACCAAAGTCTTACACTCTGACAATATAGAAAGGGATCTCACATCCTCTAGTTCTCAACCACTAGAGACACATCCACTTGTGCTCAGCCACAGGGACACCACTCTCAACAGATCACTCAATTGAGTCCACATGAGTACCATCTAGAAAGCCATCTCAAGATGACTCAACTAAGTCCATATGAGTACAAGGCAGGAGATCATATCAAGCCGACTCAACTCAGTCAAGAGGAGTACAATGTAGGAGACCATATCAAATCATCTCAGCTCAGTCCAGAAGAGTAGACAAGAGACCACACGTCATAACAACTCAGTCCAGATTATGATGCACATCCATCACATGGGCACACATCGTCTCAAATCAGTCTAGAGGAGAATGACACACCCATCACATGGGCCCTCTCACAGATAGACTCAACTCAGTCTAGAGGAGAATGACCTGGATAACATCACACAACATTGCAATCATCAACATGAATTCCTCCAAAGCTACCTCATGCAGCGGAAATATTTTTTGTCTACCATAGGTGGGGTTGATCCCTCATAGTCGAGACTCATCTATTTTGATTCAAACCAAATTCAACATAGGATTTCCTACCAAATATCTTTTCAAATTAAATAAAAAACAATGGGGAAAACATCCTTCACACTGTGGTTGATGAAGAATCATTGACTTGTATCATGTCTATGTCCTGTTGGAAATCCATTGGATCTTTGAATCTCAATATGTATGCAACATGTTAGCACTAAGAGTCACCCTCTGACTGTAAGAGGATAATCCCAATACCCATCCAAATAAAGTAAAAGGATTTAAATGGTTTGAGAAGGCGGATCAATGAGATTGTAGAGAGAGGAAAAGATAACAGAAGTAACTGCAAATTAGTTCGAGACCATTGGGATATGGATTCATAAGTATCGTGGGTAAGGAAGGCATTTAAATCACCTATCAGACAAAAGGATTAATGTGGTGATGAGGAGAAGAAGACAAAAAATGTTTGGTGAACCATGAAATATGGGCATGATAGAAACAACTCCTCCATCGCCTCAGGGATCCATAAATCAGAGAGATTACATCTAGACAATGAGAAAAATAGAGAAAATATGATGAACCATGAAAGATGGGCATGATAGCAACATAAACTCCATTGCCTCAACAATCCATAAATAAGAGAGATTACATGCAGACAATGAGAAAACAGAGAAAATCTAACAAACCATGAAAGGTGGGCATGATAGCAACAAAAACCCCATCGCCTTAGGAATCCATAAATCAGAGAGATTACATTCATACAAGAAGGAAAACAAAGAAAATATGATGAACCATGAAATATGGGCATGATAGCAACATAACCTCCATCGCCTCAGGGATCCATAAATGAGAGATTACATTTAGACAAGAAGGAAAACAAAAATAACATGTAAACTAAGAAGATGGTTAGATAAAAACGATTCAAAGGAATATTCAATAACATATATTTACAATCCAAGCCCTTAGGCATACAAACTAAAACACTACAGAGCCCTGCTCCTGAAACTCATTGGACTCTCCAGCCTATGAAGAACACCTCCCTCTTTACAAAATCTAAACTGATATATTTATATCAGATAAGTCCACAACGGCTAGGAGTGTGATCCGACCATCCCATTCAAAGCTTTACGTCTACGCCTTCTTCTGTCAGATTGTGTGTGTATCCTCCTGTTAGCCGCAAACTCAGCTCAGCATGGGCCAGCAGGCAAAAATATCCATCGTGGTACCTTGGGCTATCAATTCTGTCTCCACGGTTAGATCCTCCACTCATTCTATTTATGGAGCGAGTCAAGGTTTCAACCACCACTCCTTTTTCATTAACTGATCTCTCATCAGGATCGGGATGAGGCTTAATGCCTAGGGGGATACCACATGCCTCTCTCAAATTTGTCATTATATAAGCACGTGATTGCTGGGCCATCAAAGGCGGTATGGATTCACATTGCTTTTGAGCCCGTAATTCACCATCTTCTGCCACATATTTCTTTTACTATACCATGGTTTCGATTGCGGGACCACTCAAATTTTTTATCATTCGAGCATGTTGCGTCTCTGCAATGGAGCGTGGTCATTTATCTGGTCGCGATCTAGGTGTACCTTCTAAATTTAGTTCCACCGCTAAAGCTTATCCGCCTGCCAAATTTAGGATCATTCTAACCGTTCTTGGAGATGACACTACTTTTGGCGCTAAAAAGGAACACTTCTCGGAGGGTGACCTGACGTGGTGGTATGACGTCACTATGCTGATGTGTCATGAAAAGAGAAGCGACATGTGTCGGTGCCAGCTGGAGGCCATGCATCATAACTAACGAGAGCACCACATGTCTGAACTGATGACTATCACATACTTTGGCAATTTAGAGCTCGAGGGCGGTCTGTATGTAGAGATGGAGCTCTGAAGTGAACAATGACCATCGATCTGAGGAGGACATGCAACAGGGCTTTGTGGACTACTGGAGAAACTACTTCGGAGGAAAATAGGAGAGGGGAAGTTTAAACTCCCGACGCCCGGAATTATCGAATTAAATATTGACTGTCTGTTCCAGAGGATGCATGGCGCCTGATCTGCAACTCCAGGGATTCTGCCTAGTCGCTAATCCTCGTGCAATTTTGACTTACCGAACACACGTGAGCCATTGATTTGATTGCAATCTATGATCTGGGAAAGCTCCACTTTTGTTTTCATGTGCCACTCTAGGATGGAACTTGCTTCCTTCTGCGAAGATCAACGACTCACAATTACTTCGAGAATTCGGGCTTTAGGCCTCCTCAATGGTAGCTCTTACAATCCTTTGAAGTGTCAAATTCCCAAAGTGTGAGATCTGGCGCCACATTTCCTCTTGATTTGGATGACCGAGATTTACTTTGGGACCTTTAGGACTTTGGGGTTGTCGCTAAGATCAACGGTCCTTGTTGGTTTGAGATCAAAAATCCACAATTATTTTGGGAGTTCGATATTTGGCTCTTTCCTTCTGCTTGCTCGAAAAATCCTCCGAAGTAAATCTTCCGAAGTGTGAGATCTGCTGACGTGTGTCCCCAACCTTCAATGGCTTAGATTTACTTCGAGACTTTGATTCCTCTGCCTAGTCGTTAATCCTTGTGTGAATTTGAAATCCTGACCGACCGAGAGCCACTGATCCAAATTTCTTATGGGATCTCCACCGTTGAAAATAAAACCTGCTTATTGGTGATTCAAGCCCGAAATGGATTGTGCTAAATGTTGTGCTTTGTGTTCAAGGCTGATATCTGCACATACTATGGACTTGGTCGTCCAACGACCTTTTGAAAACTATATGTGATAACATTTGGCTCCACAAGGGATGGCATGCTCCCTGCGAGCTACCAAGAACACACAGTTCTAGTGCCTTAGCCTTTGGGTTGTGGAGTTGAGCTCAAAAAATATCCTTCTAAGGACCACAGGTTGATATGTACAATATCTACTTGAAAAGAAAGCAAGCACACATGCTCTAGAAGGAGCTTATTTATGTAGAAATCTACCCTAACTGAGTTTTACAATGTGCTAGGTGAAGCAAACTTCTACCATAGCCACCCAAGTAACTTCCTAATGAAAATTTTTATTACTGTCACTTATCAACAAAGGATAATGAAAATGCGACAGTAAATTAATTACACTCTTCAGATTTCCTCCTAATGTCGAAGGTAAGATAAAGTTTGGAGGCTTCAATACATGGAGAAAATGAAATTCTATGTACTCCCCCACAAGATCATAAAATAGGTGATAAAACCCACTAGATTGATAACATAAATCTTGCTCTACTTTACAACTGCTCACATCTGGCTGAATGTCTGTGGAAAGCACAGGTGAGTGAAAGGCTGATGTAGGCCGCTGGTCCACTTCTCCTTTGTCTGCTCCGATAACATTTTCTATTTGATGGAAAGAATTAGCCTCATGTATATCAATGAATGGATCTTTATATTTATCATGTTGCTCTTGGTAAAATCTTTCACTTTCATTAGAAGGTTGGATGCTAATGCCTTTCTCTTCAAAAAAAACCTCAACATCTTCATCACTGTCTCCATAATGATCAAATAAAGGAGGAGCTTCGAATGACATGCCAAGAGGTAACTTCTGCTCAACAAGAGAAAATAATCTTCATTGCTAAACATAGGTTGTGTTTCAAGATCTAACCCAGGAAGCAATATCTCATCATCATCATCATATGATTCAAAAGTAGGCTGATCATATCTAGGATTTTTAGAGACATGGCTATAAAGAAAATCGGTTTCCAGAATAGACTCAATTTATGCACTTTCCTTACTGAGACAAAAAACACAGTTTTCATCAGATGCAGATGAACAGGGAAGAGAAAAAAATGATTCCTCATCCAAGGAATCTTATCCATTCTTAGAGCCTTCATAAGAATCAGCTATATCCTAAACACTGTCTTTATATTCCTCACAACAACTATGACAAATTAACTCAGAGGAACAAAACTTTTGACAATGCATATTGAAAGCTGCATGAAATTGTTCTAGGGAGGAGATGCTAGCAGGGGGAAGGATTGATACCACTTATGAGCATCTCCTTCTAATGAGTACATGAACATCTTCATTAACACATCCTCATGATGTATTCCCCACTGATGCATGAGTTCACGAAAATCAAGAAGATGCTCTGTAGGGTTGTCATCTTTATGTTCTCTAAATTCAGACAAAAAATACCCCACTCATCCATAGTAGGAACAACATTTAGAAAATCAGGAACAAAAGAGAAATTAAAAGGAGAAAAAATCTAAGCCAAAATGGCTTCCATATGAAAATATGACTTCTTAAAACTGTGGAGTCGCCATTGGATTATTTAAACATGGAGTTTCCAAGTGAATGATATGCAGTCAGAACATGTCCGATCTTTGTTCACCATCAAAGATCAGATCTGGTCGTTTTCATTCTCCCAGGAAATATATCTTCACTTCTATCCCTGACAGTGACGCCATTAATGTTAGCATTGAGATTCACCCTCTGACTGAAAGAGGACAAGCATAGTACCCACCCAAATAAAGTAAAAGGATTAAAATGGTTTGATAAGGTGGATGAGTGAGACTGTAGAGAGAGGAAAAGATAACAAAAGTAATTGTAAATCAGTTCGGTACCATTGGGCTATGGAGTCATAAGTATCGTGGACAAGGAAGGCATTTAAACCGCCTATCAGACAAAAGGATTAATGTGGTGATGAGGAGAAGAAGACATAAAATGTCTGGTGAACCATGAAAGATGGGCATGATAGAAAAAACTCCTCCATCACCTCATGGATCCATAAATTAGAGAGATTACATCCAGACAATGAGAAAAAAAGAGAAACTTTGATGAACCATGAAAGATGGGCATGATAGAAACATAAACTCCATCTCCTCAGGAATCCATAAATCAGAGAGATTACATCTAGACAATGAGAAAAACAAAGAAAATCTGATGAACCATGAAAGATGGGAATGCTAGCAACATAAACTTCATCACCTCAAGATTCCATAAATCAGAGAGATTACATTCAGACAAGAAGGAAAGAAGATAAAATCTAATGAACCATGAAAGATGGGAATGATAGAAACATATCCTCCATCGCCTAAGGGATCCATAAATCAAAGAGATTGCATTCAGACAAGAAGGAAAACAGAAATAACGTGTAAACTAAAAAGACAGTCTGATAAACACGATTGAAAGGAATATTAAATAATATATATTTACAATCCAAGCCCTCATGCATACAAACTAAAAAACTACAGATCCTTTCTCCTAAAACTCACTTGGTTCTCCAGCCTATGAAGAACACCCCCCTCTTTACAAAATCTAAACTGATATATTTATATCAGATCATTCCACAACTTCCAGGAGTGTGATCCAACCATTCCATTCAAAGATTTATGTCTGCGCCTTCTTTTGTCAGATTGTGTGTGTATCCTCCTATTAGCCACAAAATCATCTCAGCATGGGACAACAGGAAAAAATTTCCTTCGTGGTACCTCGGGCTGACAATTCTATCTCCACGGCCAGATCCTCCACATCTTCTATTTATGAAGTGAGTCGAGGTTTCAACCACAACTACTTTTTCATTAACTGATCTCTCATTGGGATCTGGATGAGGCTTAGTGCCTAGGGGGCTACCACGCGTTGATCTCAGATTTGTCATTATATAAGCACGCGATTGTGGGGCTGTCAAAGGAGTTTTGGATTCACACCACTTTTGAGCCCGCAATTCACCATCTTCCGCCACATAGCTCTTTTACTATACCATGATTTTGATTACGGGACTGCTCAATTTTTTTATCGTTCGAGCATGTTACGTCCCTGCAATGGAATGTGGTCATTGATCTGGTCACGATCTGCGATCTAGGCGTACATGATAAATTTAGCGCCACCACTAAAGATTATCTGTCTGCCAACTTTAGGATCATTCTAGCTGTGCTTGGAGATGGCGCTACTTTTGGCGTTGAACAAGAACACTTCCCGGAGGGTGATCTGACACGGTGGTATGACGTCACTATGATGACGTATCATGAAAAGAGAAGTGACATGTGTCAATTCCAGATGGAGGCCAGGTGTCATAACTAATGAGAACGCCACATGTCTAAATTGATGTCTGCCACATACTTTGGCACTTCAGATCTCGGGGGCGGTATGCATGTAGAGCTAGAGCTCTGAAGTGAACGACGATCGTCGATCTGAGGAGGACACGCGACAAGGATCTATGGACTCTAGGAGAAACTACTTCTGAGGAAAATGAGAGCGGGGAAGCTGAAACTCCCAAAGCCCAGATCACCAAAGTAAATATTGACCATCCGTTCCAGAGGAATTGTGGCACCTAATTTGCAACTTCAGGGATTTTGCATAGTCGCTAATCCTCGTGAAATTTTGACATGCCAAACACACGTGAGTCATTGATGTAATCACGATCTATGATCTGGGAAAGATCCACTTTTGTTTCCACGCACCGCTCTAGGATGGAACTTTCTTCCTGCTAGGTAGATCAATGACTCACAATTACTTTGGGAGTTCGGGATTCGGGCCTCCTCAATGCATAGCTCTTACAATCCTCCGAAGTGTCAAATTCTCGAAGTGTGAGATCTGGCGCCACGTGTCCTCTTGATTTGGATGACCGAGATTTACTTCGGGACCTCTAGGACTTTGGGGCTACCGCTAAGATCAAAGGTCCTTGTTGGTTTGAGATCAACGATCCACAATTATTTCAAGAGTTCAAGCTTCGACTCTTTTCTTCTGCTTTCTTTCACAATCCTCCGAAGTAAATATTTTGAAGTGCGAGATCTGCCAACGTGTGTCCCTAGTCTTCAATGGCTTAGATTTACTTCGTGATTTCAGTTCCTCTACCTAGTTTTTAATCCTCGCGTGACTTTGAAATCCTTACTGCACGATAGTTGTTGATCCGAACTGCTTATGGGATTTCCACCGTTGAAAATCAAACCTGCTAGTTTGTGATTCAAGCCCAAAATGGACTGCTATGAATGATACGCTTTGTGATCAAGGCTGATATCTGTGCAGACCATGGACTTGGTTGTCCAACGACCTTTTGACAACTATATGTGATAACACAACCCTATTGAAATAATTTGATAGACATATGTTCCATCCCTATGGGATTATCACCACTTTTCCCATTGATCTTGGTTGGTAAGACTATCTATGTTGTTATGGAGGTCATCAACACACCTATTAGTAGACTCTTGTTTCTTCAAGATGACTGCAGTTGTCTCATCAGTCTTTTGGGTCTTACATTTCCCTCACCAAGAGAAAATTGTTACCATCGATCAACTAGTGTTTTTCACCCTAGACTTTAGATCCAATGCAAGTTATAATATACCATTTTTCACTGATTCCCATGGTTCCTACATGAGTTTTGGTGCAGGGATGTTCAAGGACTCCTCATTGATCGAATATTTCCTCTTTCCCCCACCATCCTCTACTCTAGTTAATTATCTATTTAATATGATTTATTTGTTTACCAGTGGATCCCTCGGGTCTTCTGACCCTTGGGTGGTACCTCATCCTAAGGAAAATGAAACTTATGGAGATTACATGCCCCTCACCATGGTAGATATTTTCTACCAGGCGCTCCAATCAACATCAACTGATACTAGTCATAAACTCCATCCTCATGGAGTATAAATGATGGTCCTAGGAATAACAATAATAATAATTTGTATCCTTGGATTCTTACTTTACTTTTTTATCCAAGGGTTTGTAAAAATTTAAGAGATGTTGTGCAATGTATATGCAGTGTGCATTGATAGTAGTATAAGTCTGATACTGATCAAAGGTTGGAATGCATGAAGCGATGCAAGGAATTGAAATGTCAAAGAAAACTGTAAACTACTACTTTGAAGGAAAACACACCAACTTGAATGGGTGGTTAATCTAAATTGCATAAAAGGAACTTATTATAATTATAGTAAAGCATATTGAATCATAAAGAGAAAGCCAAAAAGAGAAGATGAATTCTTTCTAGTTTATGACAGAAAATTGTAATTAAAGAAAAGAAAAACTAATGCATGAATAAAATAAGATAATTTGTCTAACCCCTTGATCAATATAAATCCATATGTATTTTTATTGTTTATTGATGTTTTCATGAAAATAAGATCAATTTAAGTTGAAATATAAAGCTAAAATAGTACTATGGAAGGTTTCTACAAGAACTATATATTTTCTACAGGAACTGCATAGTTTCTACAAGAAACTCCTACATGAAGCAAAAAGAAGCCTAGAAAGCTAGTGTCAGTCTTTTGAAGCATAAAAAAATATATACTATAATAAAATGAAGTGTATCTGAGGTTCTTGGCCTTAATGAGGAACTTAAGAGTGCTCCAAGAGGTTTTTGAACATTTCTAGAGGATTCCTGTTGTAATTAACCAGTCAATAATAACCTTGACATAAACCAGGATTAATAATGAAAAACTATATTAAGCTTCAAAATAGAATGAAATGATAACTAATCACTACTTGACATGCATAGAATCTATAGAAATCACAACATGGTAATTTATCCCTCTTGAGTGGGCCCTACCCAAACAACATAAGGAGCCTTGAGAAAACTATAATAAATTGAAGGAAAAACCATATTTATTACATTAAAAACAATAATACATCAAGAGAAAAAAGGTTCTAAATATTCAACAAAAGTCTTCAGATTTTTTTTTCAATACAATACTCTCCAAAAATCTGTTTCCTTCTCTCCTAGGCTAGAGGTCGATATATAGTCTTGAGAGTTCAACCTCCCTTGCTTAGATTGAGGAGAGAAGTGGGGAAATGGGGAATCTCAACCAATTACATTTGTATCTCAAATTGTTGGTGTTGATCGGGAGTGGATATTAATTAACAAGGAGAAATATAGAGGTAGGTGGGGACAATGTCCCTTAATTCTTAGTTGGCAGCGCTTTGAGGGAGACGAAATCCCCTATTTTTAGGATGTTGGCTCCCTTAACTCAAGAAGTTCGACCTGCCTGGTGCTGCACACATCTTTTGACATAGATATTAGAACACAAAGAAATAATGTACACAAAATTCCACCTCAAAATACATTTACTAAGCAACATGCAAAAATACCCATGACTTACTATTAAATATGGGAAAAAACAAGTACCAAGTCATATTATGGTGGAAAAGTGTGCTTAAGATGAGCCTTTAGGATAGGAAATAATTGGGTTCATCATTACCCCCGAACTGAAACTTTGCACACCCTTTTTGGAACAAAATTTGGTTTCTTTTCTCTCATTACTACTGATATTGTCCACTAGGATCCTAACCACTGCTAGGTTGTTTCCCTGTACCATGCTACTGTTCAATATCTTGTTGTTTCTCATTAACTAGTTGTTGATAATTACCTTGTGGTTGTTCACTAGCCTATTGTTTATCATCACCTTGTTGTTGTTCATTAACCTATGTTGATTATTGAATTCTTACGTCATATCCCAGGCTGCATAGCTTGTGATGGCTTGTTGCTCATGATATCCCTTATTTTTCACAATCTCGGCTCACACTTATTCTTTTCCTATGTTGAGGTCAGCCACAATTTCTACAGGGAGAAGGTGTGGGGGGTTCATATTCAACCCAATCCATTTAGTTTTCATCTTCCTTAAAGCCTCTTTGTACTAAGGTGTCTTTAGGAGGGCAAGTTTTAGGGTATTAAGAGAGTGAGGTTCTCTAATTTTCAAACCATGAGGCAAGGAGTGCCACCTCCTGTGGAAATATTTGTTGTCTCTTCTCTAAACAATATTAATGAGTCATCTAGATGGGCCAATTCTTCCCTTTGCTTGGTTGTCCAACTTGGGGCTACATATTTATCCAAAGACAGGTTGTGATGGTTGGTTATGACATCCTTGAGTCTGGTTTTCTCAACTCTAATCCATAAGGGAGTTTTGTGTTCATCCTGCTTATACTTATTTAGTTCCTCTGCCCTTAGTTCCTCATACCTTAGACATGACGCAAAGGTCATCAATTGGACATACCCCACATATGGATTGAGATTCCAATTGTAGGGGTGTGGTAGGATGAGGTTATGTAGGTAGAATTCACATAGTCTGGCCCTTTCCTCCATGTTATATCCCTTATATGCATCTAAGAAATCCTTGGGGATATCAAGGTTGAATTTTAACAATTTAGGCAAGTGTTCAATCTAATTTTTATGCCATTTTTCTTTTAGGAACAATGTGTGTGTCCTAGATGGTGGTATGCATTCCAACATCTCTATAGACACTTTAGATATTGTCTTGATTGCAAATTCCATAATTTCCACTTGTTCATTCTTGTCATGCAGTTATCACTTTTCCTTATTCGATTGTTGTTGCAACTTTTGGTTTCCCACCTTCAATTTGTGGCTATATTCCACTTTTTTCATTCTCATAATATGGAATTTTTCTTGCATAAGTTGGAGCTGCTTCTCCAAATCTTGATAAGCCTCTTCTTTCTTTTCCCTTTTTTTTCTTCTACCATTATTTTCCATTTGATGGCATCAAATTTAGCCTTATCTAATTCTAATAAGGTTGCAAAGAGGAGCTTCTCTACATGGGTCTTTGTCTTGGAGGTCCCTTTAGTAGGGTGTGGTTTTTCTTCTTTCATTGTTGTCTCCTCTTGAGGTTCCTTCTATTTTTTTTCTTTTGATACTTCTAGACTAGGAAAATCCTTGACCTCTTCCACTTGTGATGTGATGTTGAGTGGAGTAGATAGTATTGATCTATTTTTCTTTTGACTCCTAATTCTCTTAGATCTTCTCCTTCTAGGTTGCACCCATTCTGCACTAGTAAGTTTTAAGGGATTGATAGAAGGGGTCCCTAGTGCAGTTAGATAATCAACCACTTCCTTATCCCTTTCATCAAGTTTCTCCTTTTTCTCCTTATTTTGTTGTTTTGATCTTTTGGGCCTAGTGATTCTTTTAGGTTCTCCCCCCTTTTTCCTATCCTCCTCACTCATTGATTCTTGTGCCTCTTCAAATGCTTGCAGATCCATATTTATGAAATATTCCCACAAAAATTTGTGCCTCAAACTCCTTAGGAAATATAAAACTATCAGTTTTATGAGCCCATGATGTGCTAAAATGTAATACCCCTAGGTTGAACCCCAATTGAAAATGTGAATGTAATTACACATATAAGCTGGTGAGCTGATGGAATAAAGTCTTTGGTCTGGTACCATGTACATTTAGTCAGTGCATGGGAATATCATACAAGAGAAGTGTGCACATGTCATAATGTACCACACACATGTGTAAGTGCGCAAGGAAGGTGCACAAAAAAATAATATTTTTCACATCTTAGAGTTCCACACATACTTGATTGGCTACACGATATTGAGGACATAGATCCTTTGTACATGTTTGTGTTTTGTAGGATGGTGTGCCTATATTGTAAAATGTAAATCATAATCATATTATTAATAAAGTATGCCACTGTTGCAGACCGACAAAACAAAAGAGACAGGGGGCTAAACTCCACTAGATAGGAAAGGGGGGATAAAAGTCTAGGAAAAAGGGCTAAGCTAGGGGGCTTAATCCCAAAGGAATATTATATTAATATTCTTAAAAAGTTAAAGTATGAATATAAATTTATATATATCCTAAGTTTCTAAAGGGGGGGACAAGAGAGTCGCTTGGGTGCCATGTGTCATAAAAATAACATGCATATATATAATAGGGAGATTTAGTGTATTTCCCATCATTCCTTGATTATTGATTCACCATTCATTAAGGATTTCCTACCATCCACTCATCCATGCTACCATATGTACCTGTACCTAGTTTGACTGCAACATGAAGAGGTAGGTTGTCAGGCCCATGATCGAAGAAGCGGGTTGTCAGGCCCATAGGAATTTCTCTTAAGGTGAGTTATTTGGTATGTTGAATAGGTAGGTTGTCAAGTCCGTGAGTAGTTTCTCTAGGAGAGAAACTACTCAGAATTGTTCCCTGGTGCACTGTGAAATAGCTACAGGGATTTGAGACTTCCCGTCGAGCCTGTTGTTGAAGCCATGGAAGGGAAGTGGGGCAACCGAGGGACTATTGAGCAGAGAAGGGGCACACTTCCTGCGGTGGGACAAAAATGTGGGGAATAAGAGACTGTAGGCTAGTTGCAACAGTTGGGCACCTTAGACTAAGAAATTATGTTGCTTGTCATACCTTAGAATGGATTAGTATTCCCTTTTCTCTGGTAGAGTTTAGCCTCATATCAGGGGTGACCCACTGTTGAGCATATAGGCCGTGTGGTCTATGGTTGGGAGGAACATGGAAGGTCTACTGACAGATCCTTTTTATTTCATGAGATAAGTGTCTTTCATGTGCTTATTTAAATTTCCATGTATGTGCAATTATGAGTTTTTGTCAGGAAATATATGTTATTTAATTATATATATGAATTGTTATTATTGCATGCATATTGGTATTATTTCCGCTTAACTCTTTTCATATGCAAAATTCAATATTTAATTTAATGGTATCAGAATTCAGAATTTTTGTGTGGCATAGCCCATCATGTGGCTGGGGATGCTACAATATGGTATCATAGCTCCAGTTTTCAACACTAAGAATGGATGGGCCGAGCAAGTTGAATGTTGAAGACAAATTTCACAGAGAATTGATTTCGAAGTGGCCAAATTTCATGTTACAATGCGTCCATGGTAAAAATTAGAAGCAAATGCGTGGAATTGGGGAAAAGCCCCAAATTCTGTTGTTAAATTCATGGGGAATTTGAGAAATTCGGTCAACTGACGAGATATTCCTAATTTTAATCTCTGTCCAAGCAAATTCATACCTGAAATTGGTCGAATTTGAATTTACAGAGAAGCCATGACAGATTGAGTGACATTGGTTGAATAGAATTATGAATCCTAAATGAATTTGGAAAAAAAAAACCCATCCTAGGAATGCCAAACAACAATGATTCGTTGTTGCAAAGGTTGAATTTGTGTTATCAGAGTGACATTGAAAAAATCTCATAGTTGCATATTTTCCATAGTAAACATTTGGGGGGAAATTGGACAAAAGCCCAAATTTATGCAGCGGAATTCACAAGGAATCGATGCACAAAAAAATAAGGGTGCGCTGATGTGCACGCTAAAATTTGATGATGCATGGTGCAAAGTGTGTGTCATGTGGAAAATAATAGTGTGCATGCTAAAATTTGGTGTTGTGGG
This sequence comes from Picea glauca, assembly GCA_000966675.3. Classification (NCBI taxonomy): domain Eukaryota; kingdom Viridiplantae; phylum Streptophyta; class Pinopsida; order Pinales; family Pinaceae; genus Picea; species Picea glauca. Next base: position 1,657,167 of record JZKD02S1679538.1, read on the forward strand.
GTGCAAGTTGGTAACGCATGGAAAAAATGAGGGTGCGCGGGTGATGCATGCTAAGATTGGCATTGCAAGGTGCAAGCTGGTGATGCATGAAAAAATAAGAATGCACAGGTGAGCACGATAAAAGTTGGTGCTGTAGGGTGCAAGTTGGAGATGCGTGGAAAAATAATGGTGTGCGGATATGTGCACTAAAATTTGGCGTTGTGTGACACAAGCGGGTGAAGCACAAATAAATTATGGTATGTGGTATGCACACTAAATTTTAGCGTTGCAGATTGTGGTGAGTGCATGGTATTGGTGCATGTAATGCGTGAACATGTAATATTGTCGCGCGCGGTGTGCACACTAAGTATTGACAGAGTGCCGAGGAAATTTTTTGGTGTGTGCGCAACATTGGTATGCATTGCGCACATGTTGAATATTTACGTCGTGTGAAGGTTTAAATAATTGTGCGTGGGGAGTATTTGTGTGCAATGTGAGTGCACTACACCTTGGCATTGTGCGACACAGAGAGTGCAATGTGCGCAAAATATTATCGTTCGACAAAAAATTTGTGTGCAATAGGCATTGGTGCACAACACAAACATAGTGCGTAGTAGATAATTTCACATAAAACAAAAGTCGTGTACAGTAGGATTGGTTTGCGACACAGATATTGTACGCATTAGATATTGGTGCATGACAGAGAGGTGGCCCACACTAGTTGTATGTGCGTGGTGCATGTGATACCTTATGGAGTTGTTGTGCTTGATGAATATGGGTGTACATTGTAAAATTGGTGCGCGTAAAGTATTTTTGATGGTCTACAACAATAGAAAACCCATGATTGTTCTGCGACGGTTTATTTTATTTGCAGGTCATCTTTTTGTAGTGCATTTTTGAGGCCCTAAACATTGTTTTTATGTACTCGAAAACCTCGAGAACAACCTACAACTTTTTGTGTCTCCACATCTCAAATGAAATATCTCGAAGAAAAATTTCTAACGATATAAATCATTCATCAAACAAAGCTTTTATGAGGAAGTTACAGGTTAAACAATGGAGGATAAATTTTAAGACCCAATTAACTTCTGAGGGCCATAACTTCCTGCTCCGGGATAAGATTGAGGCATATGATTAGTACAAAGAAATATATTGAGCCATAGAATACAACCAAAGAGTCAACAAAAATATGGTCACATAAAATGCACATGAGAGAATAGAAGGTGCATGTAGCATTCAAGCTCAAAAACACTAATTGGCCTAGAAATTCAACAGACTGTAACTAGCATCCCATAACCTAGAAATAGGTAAAACTTGGAAAACAATTTCAAAATATGTATATGAAGAAACCCAATTGGGATCCTTCCAAAAATCCAATAGAACAAGTGAAAAAATGCATAATTACAGTTCATATTTGCACCTAGTTGAAGTGTGAATTGGAGAAGTTAATGGACAATTTTCAAATGACCATAACTTTCTACTCAAGACTCAGAATTGAGCAAGGGAGCAATAATTGGAAAGCTATTGGATAGAGGAGTCTAAGTTTCCATACAAAAAATTGATTTGGGTAATTAATTTTCACAAGAGAGCAGAAGAATGAATTATGATGCATTATTGGAACAAAATTGTACATAATTTCATAAATTTGTTAAATTATTTAGCCTAACAAATTTTGTTGGCTGCACATTTTACAGAGTTAACAACATTTAGTTCATAATAGGTGATAAGGTTGAAATTTAGTTAAATATAAGCAGAGGTACTCAAGGCAAGAGTGCTATGACAAAAATCTTCCATAATATGATCAAAATCCAAGACTACAAAATGTTAAGGTATGAATCTAGGTGCAACCATAAAGTCTTGGGAAACCACTACAAGAAGTCCACTCATGTTTTTCAAGTGCTCAATTGAATATGGGAAAAGGAATATATCATGTAGTGAATGAAATAGTGAAATTCCATTCACTCCCAAAGAAACCAATATACAGATTAAACAATACATTGGAGTTAGATCTATTATAAAAGGAATTGACTATCAGAATGATAATAATTAGATAAAGAGAGAGGCTTAATTCATATATGAATAAAGAGTGCATGATCTCCAGGGATTAGCTATGAAATTATAGACTAATTCTTCCCTTATGGTTATAAGAGTGTGCAATGGAAGAAAGGTATGAAGGGCATCACTTCAAGGGTAAAGAAATGAAGGTGCACATAAGTAAGTAGTGTCGGTTGAGGCAAAAAATGATAAATTGTGGAAATATTGGATCTAGAATGATACAATAAAACTCCTAGTAGAGGAATTACTCAAAGATAAATGTATTAGATATTGGATGAAGTTCATGAGTAAATTAAGATACTTGAAAGGTACCAATAGATGGATACCAAGTTATACATAGTCTTCTGCAACATTCGAGGAACTGTGACACCAATGGGAAGGACTGTTGAGTACATTCCCAAGACATGAGTGCATTGACATGGTACATTGGGATGTTAATCCAAAAGGATTCAAACATGGAGAAGAAGGCTTAAGTTCATCAATATGGCATGATGGAAGTTGATTATGCAATTCAAGTTGAAATTAGATGGGTCAGGACAAGAGAAATTAATGGTTCATTAAGAAACTCCAAGTGATGATATGTTCATTCAAGGAAAGGGTGAATCAGTTGTTTCGATAAAACAATTGGTGTTAAATATCCAAATTAATTAGAGAGCATGGCTAGAAATGTAATTTGGTCATGTAGGAGTTGGATCAGAGGGACCAAAGTAATAGTGAAATGCTGAAAACTAATATCAACATAATATATGGCTACAAGTGTGCAAACTAAATAAGAAAGGTTGGGATGGAAATGTACTCAAGATAGAGAATAATCAGACACATTGTTTTCTTTTGTAAGAACACAAGAAGATTCAGGAATCCGAAAAGAATTTAGGTCTTCAAGGAACAACAAAGAAAAATGATACAGGGAGAAAGAGGTTGATGCAATTATTGTAGCAACAATTATGTTATGGCTTGTTGGACAACCATACATAGTACAAGAAATTGGCATGCAAATGCATTTAGGAGCATGCTAATGATGCATTATTAGTACATACAAATATGAATTGATGAACACAAATTTTTTAATATACATATATAACATAATAGGACTATGATTAGTCTATTGTTGAATATATATATTAATATGAAAGCTGCTAATGGTGGTTTTTGTACCAAGGAAGAGAGAATTATTGCATGTTTGCAAGTGCTGCTACTAATGTTGTTGTATATAGAAGGAAGCAACATAAAGCTGAAGTGTGGATTATAAGGATTGTAATAGAAGCATGGGAGATTCTATTGTTATCAACTATCCATGTAGCATTAAATTCATTTAATGGAAGCTATACAAGTATGAGTTTTATGTACTCTTATTGCATAATTGTTGAAGGGAATTTAGGTAAGAATTTCCTCAACTATATTTGTTTTATAAAATCACATTATTGTATTAGTTGAATTACTTAATGTGAATAAAATACCAGTAGGTGTGGTAAAGGTTGGAGGCCTGTAATAATTATAAAAGTTGTTTATCTTTTGAATTCATACACTGACATAGTGGCATGTCATGTTAATTTGTTATGAGCTAATAACCAAAGCAATAAAGGGTATGAACTTGTTATATGAATGGATGTCATAAAATCTAGTCATGTATGAGACCATGACATGGTTGGTTATGGAAATGCATGGTTATGGAAAGGCTATGTACCACATAAATATCCAATGAACTTCCTAATTTTAAATAATATTTGGACTGCAACCTTTTTTCTAACACTAATGAACACCATAGAATTATATTCTTGGTGTAGTGTTTGGGTTAAAAAGGAAGGCATCCAAATAATTGAGCAGACAATAGGAAGTGATTGGAGAATGTGTTAAGGAATTGTCCAGACTTCCAATTTACCAATGGTGAGATAAATGAATTAGATATAAGGCATCATGAAAATCAATAGAAAGATGCGGTGAATAGATATGCATTGAAAATTGCACTCATGCATAGTAAGTGGTATACCTACACTTATGCATAATAAAATTGTTATACTCGAGTGCATTGCTAAATTCATTTTTGTAAAGGTATTCCTCTATGTTATTTGATGGAAATAATTATGGTAATCAATGAAATGTTACAATTATTACTCACTCACAAAGTTCAAGACATTTCAGGGGTTGTTAGACATTGCAACAGGAAAGTTGCAATTCAAGTAGTTACATGCACATTAATTACAAAAAAGTTTTTGTTCAGAAAATAGAGTAATGAACTTACTGATATTAATTATGAACATGCATATGCATAGAGTGGTAATTTATTCTATTTAATAAATTACTTGATAGCTGGTGATGGGAATTGTTAAGTGTGGACAATTCTGGAATTACTTGTGAGCTTTTGTAAGTATTACAATAAAATTTTATGGTGCATGACATACTAATAATTTGTTGGTTGAATGAAAGTTGAAAATATTGCAGGAAAAGTGGTCTCAACTATGATACTATAGAAATCCACAATAAAAATTACTACCTACTGTTGAAACAACCAAGAAAACTATGAGACGAAATTTCGTATTTTGGGAACAATGGATTTCTTTTATGGAATAAATTTGAATTTTTAAAATGAATTTTTTATAATAATATCTCATAATAATTGTATGTGGGTGATACAGGTGAGATAATATTTATTATACCTGGCATGCTTGGAAATAACAACTATTGTTGGAGACACTAAAGACCTTTAAAAGTAGAACCTTGATGGGGTTTTGGTAATGAGTTAACACTCTCCTTGTGTGTGAAATTTGTGGCAAGATGGATCACTGAGGGACTGTGCAATAGTGAAGGGATACTTGAGCCTGAAAGGGTGAGTGCAACAAGGAAGAGGAAACTCTAGGATTCTTTTGGCATGGTAGTTGTAATCACGAGGGTGTGTTGAATGAAACATTGAGATGAATTATTTCTTGAAGAAACTCTATGGAATATAGAAAATGACTCTTAGTTGCAGTATGAATCCATTATTTTGGTACTTGAAAGAAAAGAAACATGTGGATAACAAGCTTCATTAGCAAGGAAATGGATATTTTTCAATAATTTTTTAATTGTACATGGTACATAATGCACTGAGGACAATGCATAAATAAGGGGGAGGGGAATGTAATACCCCTAGGTTGAACCCCAATTGAAAATGTAAATGTAATTACACATATAAGCTGGTGAGATGATGGAACAGAGTCTTTGGTATGGTACCATACACATTGAGTCAGTACACAGGAATATCCTACCAGAGAAGTGCACACATTTCATAATGTACCACACACATGTGTAAGTGCACAAGGAAGGTGCACAAAAAAATAAGATTGTGCACATCTTAGAGTTCCATGCATACTTGATTGAATGCACGATATTGAAGCCAGAGAGCCTTTGTACATGTTTGTGTTTTGTAGGCTGGTGAGCCAGGTTATTATAGGTCGACGTTCCTATATTGTAAAATGAAAACCATACTCATATTATTAATAAAGTATGCCAATGCTACAGACCTACAAAGCAAAAGAGATGGGGGGATAAACTCCACTAGATATGAAAGGGGGGGTAAAAGTATAGGAAAAGGTGCTAAGCTAGGGGGATTAATCCCAATGGAATATTATGTTAATATTCCTAAAAAGTTAAAGTATGGATATAAATTTATATATATCCTAAGTTTCTAAAGGGGGGGGCAAGAGAGTCCCTTGGGTGCCATGTGTCATAAAAGGCACATGCATATATATAATAGGGATAACTAGTGTATTTCCAATCATTCCTTGATTATTGATTCACCATTCATTCAAGATTTCCTACCATCCACTCCTTCATGCTATCATCCGTACCTATACCTGGTTTGACAACATGATGAAGAGGTGGGTTGTCAGGCCCTTGGTCGAAGAAGCGGGTTGTCAGGCCCATAGGCATTTCTCTCCAGGTGAGAGATTTGCTATGCTGAAGAAGTGGGTTGTCAGGTCCGTGAGTAGTTTCTCTAGGCGAGAAACTACTTGGAATTGTTCCCTGGTGTGTTGGGCAATAGCTACAGGGCTCTGAGACTTCCTGTCTGGCCTGTTGTTGAAGCCTCAAGAGGGAAGTGGGGTAGCTGAGGGACTATTGAGAAGAGAAGGGGCACACTTCTTTGGGTGGACAAGAATGTGGGAAATGAGATATTGTAGTCTAGTTGCAGCAGTTGGGCACCTTGGAATGAGAAATTATGTTGCTTGTCATACCTTAGACTGGATTAGTATTCAATTTTCCCTGGTAGAGTTTATCCCAGCTCAAGGGTGACCCACTGCTGATATTACGAGAAGTGTGGTCTATGGTTGGGAGGAACATGGAGGTTATGTTGGGAGTTTCTTTTTATTTCATGAGATACGTGTCTTTCATGTGCTTATTTAAATTTCCTTGTGTATGCAATTATGAGTTTTTGTCAGGAAATATTTGTTATTTAATTATATATATGGATTGTTATTGTTGCATGCATATTGGTATTATTTCCTCTTAACTCTGTTCATATGAAGAATTCAATATTTAATTTAATGGTATGAGAATTCAGAATTTTTGTGTGGCATATCCCAATAGGTGGTTGGGGATGCTACATAAAAAATCTAGTTTTCCTTTATGTACCTTTAGGCTCATTTCCTTTAATGAATGGAGGAGGAAGTAATGGATGCTCAAGTTATTGTATGGTTCCTAATTTTAAAGGTGTCTGAGCTGGTGTAATAGTATGAAGTGGTAAGAATATACCACACTCATTATTCCCTCACATGTGATGTACTTGATGATGTGATAGGCCAATTCTAGATAAGGATGAGGGAGAATTTCCCTTTTAATGACATTTTTGTTCTCATCAGATTTTTTCGTTTGGAAGGAAGAATGCATTTCTTTCATTAATAAATTTTTTCCTCTCCTCTTTATCCAAAGGGAGGCCCATGGGTAGACTAGATACCTTATTGATGGAGGTTTCATTGTTTTTTATTATCAGTCCCCTCATTGTGTACACATACTCTTGCTCTTGTATATTTTGGAAATTTAGAGAAAATTCCATAGCCACCACATCATCATACCCTCTAAGTCTTTCAAAATATCCCAACCAATTACACTTCTGAAAAATTTCCAGTATATTTGGATTATCATAAACCCTAGAAGGTTCTATTGGATCCCTCTTTCTAAACCCATCTTAATTACTGTAACAACCCTAGTTAAATAATTTCTTAAGGTTTATCAAGTATAATTAATTAAATAATTAACTGTCCTAATGTATATTAGTTAAATACTGATTATTTATTAATAATATTATTTATTTATTTATTGTTTAATATATGTTGATTAATTAATTAATTAATTAACACATTTAATGTTTGGGTAACGAATTAAAAGTTTAATAATTTTTAATTTATTTAATAGATAAGTTAACGTATGAAGGGATAAGGCATTGAATGGAGGGATAAGGCATTAAATGGAGGGATAAGGTGGGTGGCATTGAATGAAGGGAGGAGGCAGTGAATGGGAAGGAGGATATGAGGGGGCAGAGGCATTCGAGAGGGGGACTTTTTTTTGGGGAGGAGGAAGCATTATTTTGAGATTAGGGACTATATTTTTCTGGTTTTGGAGTTTGGGTGGACTGTTACAGGGGTGCATCGGTTGTTGGGAGTTTTGGGTTCGGGGGCCAGGAATCCTCACGGAATCCTGGAGCTAGGGAGCCGAATAGGCTCTGTTTCTAGCTAGCAGGGAGGAAAGATTCAATTTTGGGCAGAGTTTGGGTAGAGAAACAACGAGGACAGACGAAGATTGGCGAAATAGCATCAGTTAGAGGTATGTATTTTCATGATTACGTTGTATTAGGTGGTTATCATCATGTTGCTGAATATGCTTATATGCTAAATAATGAAATTGCTTATACGTTGAAAATAAATTTTATGTTTAAACTTATGAATTTTATTTGGCTTTGTTGAATAGGTCTTTACACATGGTATCAGAGCCCGGTTTCAGAACTGAAACCTGGGCTTGACCACCCACTTAACTGTGCAATCTTCTCCCAAACCCCTAACCTACAACCTAGAAACCCTGTATTTTATAGACCTTAAAACCTATGAAGAACTACCCATAGGAACCCAGGAATAGGGAGAGTCTATATATATATATATATATATATATATATATATATAAAGGGGGGGGATATTCCTACAAATCGTCTCACCCTCTGTTCAGGATACTTGTGAATGTTAGTCTTAGAAAATAGAAGTATACAAAGTTTGCAATGTTATAAATATAGTAAAAGTAGTGATTTGAATAATGTTTATAAAAAAAATAAAATTATATAGAATAATAAGTACACAAAATAGCAAAAAAATATATATATAGTGTTTAAAATAGCAATAGAAAAAAATAAAATAAAATAAAGTATAATGATATTAAAGAAAAGAATAAAGAAAGGAGGGGGTAGTCCATTGCTCAACTTTCCCAAAGGTCCATCTCACATCAATATGGCACGCCAATTGTCCCAATTCTAGCACATGTCGCCTTTTTATCAAACCACCTTCAACACATTCCCAATATGCAATGTCACAACTCCACTACACACAAGGCACCAAGCACGAATGGATAGCCCAATTGCTAAAGAAGGGCTGTTACACATAAGCAAATGCCAACTGATCCCAATGATTGAAGCCCTATAATTCATTGAACAAAAGGTAGGAAAATAGATTCGTTGGAAGGCTATTCTTTCTCATTATTAATGCAATATCTGGCACATCTACTATGTCAACAATAACATGTGCAAAATTAGTTACAGTGATCAAACATCAAATCTCATGTAAAATTTCTAAAATCAAGGCAAAAAAATTAACAAATCTGAGCTCTCATACCATTGTCGTAGGGAAACTTTTTAGAGCTCCAAGGATGCAAACAATCAGCACAGTAACGGTCCATTTGATCTCTCATAGCTTCTTTACTCCACTTTCCCCATCTAATTGTAAAACTGGCTTCCTCCATGGTATGAGTATTGTAGGGATGTTTGGACACAGAAATATCAGCGTTCGGATTTATAAGGAGATTTTTCAAAGCTAGCAAGGGATCAACAACAAGCTGCAGCTTGGCGTCCGTCCTAATGTTGTATACATAGTTTGGGAAAATCCTGTGGGGAGGGTATTTGGGGTATGAGGCAACTAAGTCCGAAGTTCATAAAAATAAACAAGTCAAGCCAAAGCATAGCGCCTAAGCTCTAAACCAAGCCAAGCACCTACACTAGCACATATCACGAGTTAGAAACAAGTCAAGCCAAAGCGTAGCGTCTAAAGCTCTAAACCAAGCCACGAGGAGTGGAGCCCATAAGGGGGTTTGCAATACATGTATACATGATCTGCAACCACCACACACTRTCCAACGCACCAGCACCTGGAACTACATGGAAGCCAAGCACCTGCAACCAACACAACACAGATTAGCATCAACCAGAACACACAAGTTAAGCTAAAAAAAAAAAAAAAAAGCCCAATGCCCAATACCAAATGCTATGCCTAGCGGCCAAGCACAATACCACCTGGAATCAACCATTTTTCCCGAGCATATTCTTGAAGAGGAGAAAGTAGTCCATCCATTATGAAATTATGATATCCACATTTTGGACAGGCAATTCTATTTCCTCGATTTTTCCCTTCAGAACAGTAATGACATCACTGTAGCCATTTGCTTTAACAATTTCTAGTGCCATGTCATCCATGTGAGAACATTCAACTGCATAGACGTGTTTTGCTCCTCCTTTTTCACAAAAAAGGGATAATATCCCTGTTCTAGCTCCAACATCAAGTACAACTTTGTCTTTGAAGAGGAAAGAATTTTGATAAATTACATTTTGGTATGTTTTAGTTTGAACAGTATCTTTCAACATTTCCTATATATACATGCCGTAGGTATGTATCACCAAAGCTCAACGCAAGCACCAGCCACAGCCCGAGTCCACACGTTAAAGAACGAATCCATACAACAATGACCAAAGCTCAGCGCAAGCACCAAACTTTTCTGCATGTCAAGCAAGACCGAGAGCCACGCACCAGGTCACAAAGGAGGAGCACCAGACCGAGCACCAGGTCACAAAGGAGGAGCCCACGAAGAATTGTTGTATTGTGCACTACACGCCTCCACCATAATCAAACCGAGATGTCTCCACCAAGCCCATGCAACCTGCAACCACAACACATAGTCAACATATAAATCACCAAAACCAAACAAAAGCACCAGGCGTAAGCAAATACAGTGGGAGGGGGGCATTCAGGTGTTGAATGGGAAAACCCTTACTAGAGTGCAGAGAAGGGAGGCGTTCGAATGATAGGCAAAGGAAGGGTTGGGCACATAGAGTTAGGGTTAATATATAGAGCCCGGGAGGTGTGTAGGGTTTTAGGCGATGAAAGGAAGGTGGGGGGGGCACGTGGGCCTCATGTGAGGACCCACGATGCTCGTTACGAATTTAATTTTTTTTTTTTTGTTTTAAATTTATATATATATATATATATATATTTTATTTTATTTATTCTTATTTTATGTTAATTTTTTTTTTATTATATATATTTTTTATTATTATTATTGTTTAAATTTTTGTTAGATTTGAATATAAATTATTCTAAATTAGTTAAATTTGAATAATAATAATAATAATAAATATTTATAAATATTTAAATTATATATATTTAAATTTAGGTTTAAACTCATGTTTATTATATATTTTAAAATTATATTTAAACTTTGGTTTAAAATTATATAGGTTTAAACATATATAAGTCCTTAGTTTAAACATATATAAGTCCTTTAGTTTAAACATAGGTTTAAATTTAGGTTTAAACACATATTGGCTTAAAACTAATGTGATTAATTCATTAGTTCTTAATAATTAATCAACATTAGGTTGAAAATCACCTTAATTAGTTTTAAACGCAATGTTTAAGGACTTAGACCAAGATAAGCGGGAGGGGGGCTTTATGCGCACTAGGCAGGTAAGTTAGAGAAATTGACGAGTGTGGTGCGATGCTAGCATAGCTACCAGGAGAGGGAGTCAGTAGTTTTCTTAGGAAGTGACACCAAGCTTAGACACTTAAACCTAACCTAGCCACCTCCCCTAAAGAGAGTAACGTCTGTTTACAGACAAGTAAAAAAAACTTATGCCTAACCCTGTTTTCTAGTTTAAGTTGTGCAAATGTGAAATGTCCTTGAACTCACCCTGACAACTTTGGTTGATGCAGGTTAAATTATATAGGATGGTTAGGACTCAAGGAAATCAAGGTAGAGGGGCATCGTTGTAGGGACCGCTAGTGCAACCACCACCATCACCTGAACTAGCTATCATACTGCGCTCTTTGGAGGCCATAAATGAGACTTTAAAGGGGCGTCAACCAACAGGGATCAAAGTGGAGCCCCCACCATCTAGAATAGGTAATACAGAAGCGTCGAGGGATTCAGGGGGAGGACCTCCACCCGAATACATCACTAAATAACTTCAGAACATCAAACTTCTAGAGTTTGTCGGGGGTCATGCCAGTGAACGTGCAGAAGCATGGTTGGAAGGAATGACAAGGTGTTTTTCCTTAAGAGACTATGCGTCCACTTCAAAGGTGAAGATAGGGATTTTTTAGTTAAGAGACAGTGCCTTGAACTGGTGGGGCAACCTGGAAAGGAAACTGCATCTTACCCTGGACACTGTATCTTGGGAACTTTTCGAGGAGAGGTTCCGAAGGAAATATCTTCCAGCTTACTATGAGGAACAACAGGTGGGAGTGTTTCATGCTCTAGTATAGGGAAACAAGACCATATAAGAATATGAGAATAGGTTTATGGAATTGGTCAAATATGTTTCATACATGGATAATGACCAACGACAGGCAGAATGCTTTGTTTATGGGTTAAACCCTAAGATAAGGGCTATAGTGTGGATGTGGAAACTGTCTTCAGTAGTAAAAGCTATGGAAAATTCATGTTATGCGGAGGAACACATGAACTTAACCAAAGGTACGAGACCGACCTTTCCGCATCATCCTGGATTCATGGGGAAGGCCCCTAGGACATTTCCCAGGGGAGGGGGCTCAAGGCCACCTCCATATGGTAATAGAGTCGCACCAAGGATAGTAGCCGCATGGATTTCAATGGAAGTAAGTGCAACATCCCGTTCATCACCAATGATGCAGGAAGGTCCACGACCATCTCAGGGAGTAGCTAGTAGGGGCAGGGCTTCCAGGGGAAGGAACTCATTTCAGAGACAGTCACAGAACAGTGCGCAAGTTCAATCCAATGTTACATGTTGGGGGTGCGAAGGACCCCATTACTAGCATGATTTCCCAAAGTTACAATCAAGATTTGTGAAGGAAAGGCCCCGATGGGAAGAGCAAGTAGCAACCACCAGATTTACGCAGCGGTTAATAATCGCTAGGCAGAACATCGATCCACGGTGGTGGAGTCATCAGGTATGCTAAATCATATCAATGTTAAGATTTTGTTTGATTCTGGTGCTATAGATAGTTTCATTTCACCATCTGCATTAGAAAAGAGTGGGTTGGAAGCCTACGAGCACGATGACTTTAAACAGGTCGAGATGGCCTCAGGGGAAAAACAAGCTGTAGGACCTAACATGTATAATTGTATAGTGGACCTGGGAGTGTGTACTACCGGGTTGAAGGCTTACGTTACTGCTCTTGGGGCATATGAACTAATCATTGGAATGGATTGGCTAGAAGCCCATCGAGCTATGGTATATTGTTTTGCAAAAAGGGTGCTTTGTGTTGACGACGAAGGAAGGCCAGTAGAGATCCAGGGTGTACGAAGAAATCTGTCTCTACGCTTTATCTCAACTATGAAGGTTAAGCGGTGCATGAGGCAAGGGTGTCGACTATATGTAGTGGAGGTAGTGAGTGTAAGGAAAGGACCCTCCTTAGATCAGTACCCAATACTGTAAGAGTTTAAGGATGTTTTTCCGAATGAGTTACCAGGGTTACCTCCTGAGAGGGAGCTTGATTATACTATTAAGCTAAAACATGGTGCAAAACCAATTTCCAAGACTTCGTATCGGATGACAGAGCCAGAACTTTGTGAGTTGCAAATGCAGTTGAAAGAGCTACTCGACTTAGGACTAATAAGACCCAGTGTCTCACCTTGGGGTGCACCAATAATTTTTGTAAAGAAGAAATATGGTTCCTTACGATTGTGTATAGATTACAAGGACTTGAACCATGCTACAGTGAAAAATAGGTACCCAATTCTGTGAATAGATGACCTCTTTGATCAGATGAAAGGAGCAACGGTATTCTCAAAGATTGATTTGCGATCAGGGTATCACCCGTTAAGGATTAAGGAAGGCGATATTCCTAAAACTGCCTTTCAAACTTGGTTTGGACATTACGAGTTCAATTTAGTACCTTTTAGATTGACCAATGCGCCAGCTTTATTCATGAGCCTCATGAACGGATTATTCTGGAAGTACTTAGACCATTTTGTACAAGTCTTTCTAGATGACATCCTCATCTATTCCAAAAATGAAAGAGAGCATGAGGAACACTTGCGAGTGGTTTTGTCCTGCCTTAGAGAGAACAAATTGTATGGGAAGTTGTCGAATTGTTCCTTCTTCTAGAAAGAGATCCACTATTTAGGTCATATCATTTCCAGTGAGGAATCTTCATGGACCCAGAAAAGGTAAAGGCCATTATGGAATGGCCAATGCCGAAAAATGCCAATGAGGTAAGAACCTTCATGGGGCTAGCAGGTTATTATCATAGATTTGTGGAAGGGTTCTCTAATATAGTGAAACCCATCACCACCTTGCAGCACAAGGGGGTCAAGTATGAATGGACAGAAGAATGTGATAGTGCATTCATCGAGCTTAAGAGTTTACTAACTAGTGCGCTAATTCTACGAGTGTCAGATATGGAAAAGGACTTCACAGTCTGCACAGATGCCTTGAAGCAAGGGTTGGGGGCTGTGCTAATGCAGGATGGAGGAGTGATAGCTTATGTGTCAAGGAAGTTGAAGAAACATGAAGAGATTTACACTACTCATGATTTAGAGTTGGCAGTTGTAATGCTAGATCTGAAACTTTGGAGGCACTATTTGGTGGGCAAAAATTTGAGCTCAAAACAGACCATCAAAGTTTAAAACATCTCTTCACTTAAAGGTATCTAAATGCTAGGCAAAGGCGATGGAGTGAGTTTATGAGTGAGTATGATTTTGGTATTTCATACATCAAGGTAAAGGAAAATGTGGTCACATATGCCTTGAGTAGGAGACCACGTGTCTTCTCCTTGGTACCCTTAAAAGTCAATCTGAGGGAATGTGTGTTGATGCAACTCCAAGGAGACAGTTGGTATTTAAAGGTTACTTCAAACCTCTAGAGTGGGAGGCAATTAGATCCAAAGTATGAAGGATATAGTCTGGAAGCAGACAAACTATTGAGATATCGGGGAAGGATGTACATCCCTGAATATGGGGATATTCAAAGCATCATACTGAAGGAAGCCCATAGAGCACTTTATTGTGTGCATCCAGGGGCGAAGAAAATGTATGCAAACATGAGAAAGATATTCTTCTGGGTAGGCATGAAGCGCGATGTATTCCATTTCATTGCCAAATGCCTAGAGTTTCAACAAGTGAAAGCTAACCACCATCACCCGACAGGCCTCCTAAAACCACATGATGTTCCTATGTCCAAGTGGGAAGTCATCTCTATGGATTTTGTTGTGGGGTTGCCGCTCACATCTCATAGAGACAATGCCATTCTTGTGATAGTTGATAAGTTAACCACATGTGCTCATTTTATTCCGATTAGAGACACTTACGATGTCACTGATGTGGCACGTGTGTTTGTAAGAGGTCATATGTTTGCATGGGATACCTAAGAAGATCATTTCAGATAGGGACTCAAGATTCACTTCTAGGTTTTGGACAAGTTTGCAGTCAGCGTTGGGGACTCAATTGAACTTAAGCACAAATTATCATCCTGAAACTGATGGGAAAACTGAGAGAGAAAATCAAGTCATGGAAGAAATTCTTAGGATGTATGTCATGGATAATCAAACCCATTGGGAGAAGTACCTACCTTTGGTAGAGTTTGCCTATAATAACAATTTTCATAGCTCCATCGGAATGCCACCCTACAAAGCTCTGTATGGAAGGCCATGAAGAACACCATTGAGTTGGGATAGATTAGAAGACCGAGTAAAAGTTGGGACATAATTGATTCAAGAGATGGAGGAACAAGTGATTCAGATTAGGCAGATGCTAAAGGAAGCACATGATAGACAGAAAATTTATGCGGATGCACACAGGACCGACTGAAGTTATAAAGTGGGAGACCAGGTTTTCATTTATGTTAGGCCTAATAAGAGTACCATACGGTTCGGGAAGAGGACAAAGTTGTCACCTTGATTTATAGGACCATTCAGAATCCAAGAGAAAATTGGACCCATTGCCTATTGTCTCGTACTGCCACCCCACTTGCATAAAACTCATAATGTTTTTCATGTATCTGTTCTACGTCATTATGTTGCTGATGAATCACATAAACTAAATTGGAAGGAATTGTAGGTATCAGACGCGGGAACCCTCACAGTAGAACCATTACATATATTGGACCATAGAGTCCGACAGCTCATGAACCGTCTGGTAGACCAAGTTAAGGTCCAGTGGGACAAGTATAGTCTAGGATCTGCTACTTGGGAAGACACTAAGACACTATGACGAGATTATCCCTCACTTTTTTTGACCACCTCAAGAATATGTTTCTCGAAGGTTGGGTGTATGTAACACCACCTTTTGACTTAAACAATCAGGATTACCTGAGGACTACACACCTTTATTTTCTATTCACAAGTGAAACTATTAAATAATACACTTGAACTTTTAAGACGTATGAACCTTTATGAATGTTTAAATGTTATTGATAATGATGGATATGATGCGATCTACTATGTGAATGTAAATTCTATGAATGTTTAAAATGTTATTGATGATGATGGATATGATGCAATATATTGTGTGAATGAGAATTCTATGAGGGTTTAAATGTTATTTGAATGATGTTGGATATGATGCAATCTATTATGTAAATGATAATTTTATGAATGGGTGTCGTTAATTGAATTATGGGATATTATGAGATCTATTTCTAACTTGAAAACTTTGATGTTAAAGTTGTTGGTACGTGGATACCAAATTGAAATTATGGTTGTATGCAATTACATGATGATAATGCATAGAAATGTATGAGTTTGTGTCACGGACTAATCTGCAGGTTGTGGGCTATGAAATAGCCAAGGGATAATGATGATGAAAGTGGATGTCATGACCACTGGCCGAGAAACAATATGGTATGAATTTTTGTATGTGAAATTATGTTGGTTTGGATGCATTGATATGATATGTGGACCAGTGCAGGATTTTAGGTGGTGAGATTGCCCAAAACTAAATAGACGATGACAAAACTCCCAGAAACACGGTGCCACTGTATATTCCATTGTAGGGTGTGGACCCTAGTTATGATTAGGAGGGGTGGAGGCATTTCCCACCATGTATCCTCTGAAACCTGAAGTCATGGGAGGATG